>JALDNG010000148.1:1017500-1230567 GCA_024349245.1 Neodontobutis hainanensis | reverse complement strand
CAAATGTTACAGTCACTGCTGTTGTTTCTCAATCCTGCAGAGCGGCCCTGACCCAGTGTAGTCCATCACCCGAGATCCCTGCTGCCATGGTAACGAGATTAGACCTGTCACAGAGTAATGATGATTGGCCTTAAATTCTTTTGGAGACCTGGTCAAGCAGGGAGTTTAATAAACATGTCCGCCTCCTGGAAGGTCACATGACTGGTACTACGGCTAGTTTTGAAGTTCTTTAGGAGGAAATATTTGAGGAATTTTGCCTCCTGTGATCCCTTATAAGATCCAGAATGTCAGTGTGTGGGGAAGAGCCTGTGCACTTACTGAAGCGTTTGGGGACCCTGTGCTAATTGGGCTAACAATACCACAGCTAAATGTCACTGTACACTTCACTGAAAAGTCAATAAGAAAGCAAAGAGCAGACACCAGGCCTGGCTTCTGATTGGCTGGAGGCTGCAGCACAGAAGATGTGAGTGCACATGTGGGTCATAGCACTTTTCATTATAAGCTCATTCACAGCTTTACAGTACTCACCATTTCTTCCAGTTTATTGGCGTTAACCCAATGGATATAAATCACGGTTTGTCATCTATATAAAAATAATATATATATATATATCATTATATGCCATAAATCTTCTGTAATTTATACGACCCATTTCACACAGAATTTTCTCAATGTCATAAAGTGCAATGATATTCATAATGGATTAAATGATCACGGTCACTTTGTTAGGAAATTGTGGAAATTATAAACCCATTTGACATAATAGTTCCATATACAGTATATAACTAGTCATTTTTATTATTAAGAAAAAGGAAATTGTCAGCGATGGAAGTGCTCTGCAGGCTTCAAATGAATGAAGTGTAAATTAAAGTGTTGGAATGAATACGGGTTTAAATGGAAGATTAGAACAAATAATGAAGTGTGATTTATGAAGACTGAGCCACACAATCAATGTAACAGGTGTATGTCCGATATTCATTCACTTTCAAATATTCTTATCTGCTCCTTTGTCAGGACTTCCACTTTCTGCCACTTGATATGCACCCAAAGATAATACAGTTGTAGATTATATAGGAATAATAGTAGATTCCCCAGAGCTGTAACTGTCCTTGAACATCCGAATGTGCTGTGTGTTGGCCGCGGGGAGATTTTACAAAGTCACATGACGTTCAATGGTAAAAGTTACCTATTTTTCACAGCTTAGAGATTTACACTGAAAACACAGAGTTGTTCTGTGTCATGGGGCTTGTATGTCCTTAAAGATCCTGTACTTCTACTGATAATATCTCACTAAAATTTAGGTTGCAAAAAACATGTGAAGATTTTTATAAGAACATGAAGGACATGGGAAATATAACCCCAACTATCATTAAATATGTTTGTTTAACTCTGGTTGTAGGTTCCAAATTTAAATTTTTGGTTGGTTGCCCAGCCTGCTAGGAAACTGTCCAAAGTCCTTTTACTTTGCAAAAGTAAGTGAACCTTACATTGGGAGTGGTGACTTCTGGGTCTCAGTCTCATCTTGTTCAATCACAGCAGAGGCAGTGATTGTGTGAAAGTAAAGGGACTAATAGCAGCTACTTTTAAGGTTGTTGTGACTGGACTGACATTCTCCAGTGAGGTAAACGTATGTGTCACAGACAGTGTTTGAAATGCATCATGTGGAGTCGGACAGTGGGATGAGTTGTGTTGAGTATATCGTGTGAAGTGCTTTTATTTGAAGTGTCCTCCACTTGTAAACTGCCAAGGTTGCACCTTTTGTGAACAGTGTGACTAACACTCATTACCCAACATTGTTTCCCTCAACTTGTGTAAATAATTGATCTATTCACATAATATTTCTGAAGGTTGTGGTATTCTCAGTGAAAACACACACGCACATTGCTGTTTGCATGTCAGTTTTTTTTTACCCAGCGCCACATGCTCGCTCCCTCTGCCTTCTCTTCCCGAGACCAGTACCAGAGCCACTAAATCGCTCAGTCAGCTCCTTTTGCTGTGAAAAAGCACTTTTCATCTCCTATTTGTTTGTGTGTTGGCTTTGAAAAGTTTGCCGTCCCCGCAGTAGGGGGAAGAAGAGGAGGGGGGTGTTAGCTCACGGGACTGTGGACTGGCCTGTTCTGTGCTCGGTGCAGTCTACCTGTGCAGTTGCTATTTAAAGTCCGGGGAAACGCTATTAATATCTTTCTACTGTTACCACCTTTTTCTCCTTTCCTCTGTGCTGACGACACTCACTCCTCCTTCTCACTCTGCTACATCATCGCATCCTCCGCGTTTTCTCCTTTGCCTTATACTGTACGTCTGTGTTTAACGGCCCACATATCCAAGGTGACCTCTGACATAAGTTCAAGGCACATGCATTGGTTGCTGCCATAAATAAAAAATGTATTGCATGTCCGTATGGTGAGTTTGTCATGGGTGCGTTTGTTTAAGTGGACAGTTATGTTTACCTGGCCTTGTGGGCGGCTGTTCTGCGCGTTCAATAATCTTTTTGTTTGCGCGTGCACCAGTTGCGGGTCAATTCCTGAAAGCCATTGCCGGAGCTTCATTGATCAGACTGGCGCCACACACACAGTTGTACAGGTATGTGTACAAGCTGCAAACAACTCTTAAGTGTGGCCTTCTTCAATTTACGCTCACCTTGACTTTTCTAACTTGCAGTTTGGTTTTGTTACAGCAAGCCATATATCTTTTTATCGGTCCATTATTCACCTCATTGATTCAACTGCACCCTTTTCTACTCGCCACACAAACACCCAGACATAAGCCTTGTCTTGTCAGATGCCTATGAATATTTCTAACAGCTATGTCAAAGTAACGTGAGCTGTTTTCGCTTATGTACGCTTACAGGAGCACAGCAGTAAAAGCTCCCTCCATTAAAGGCGTTCTGGTTGCCTGGATCCTGCTGTACATATATATTTGTTGTCTGCCCCATGAGCAACCCAATGACCCTCTGGAGCTTTACCAGCGAGCAGCATAAACGAGTGCACTTTCTACAAGCTCAGGTTTCGTAACACCGATCACTTCGAGTTTCACCAGGAAGATAAACCGGTATAACTGACCCTGGGACGTAAATGAATGAGGATAGTTTAGAGGAACACACAATGAGATCTTTCCTCGTTGTTCTTCCTTGCTCTCTTTCTTCTTCTTCTCTCGTTCCTTTTATGTCTTTACTGCGCTTGCATTTTTCTTGATTCTCCACAGTGTCCGCGAGACAAATTGCACTCAGTTGGCTTTTGTGGAAAAGTCAGATATTCTGTGTATATAGCAGAGCATGCATTTCTCTTCCTAAAAGTTCTGGAGCAATTAGTAATGTGGACAGGCAAACAGTAGATCCTAGTGAGCAGCTGAATTTCATCAATTATAGCCTTCTCTGTCGGTCCATTTGGTGCAAATGTTTTTTCATAGATGAACAAAAACAATTTTAAAAGTGGATTAAGCTGAAAATGTACATACATAGAAACAAAACATACGTATGTTCTTCTTTCGGCATATCCTTTTTTCATTCTCCTTATGAGCTGTTTTTGGAGTCATTAATTCACTTAAGCCAATGATGGTACGGAGAAAACACACAACTAACAGCCACTGCTAAGTTATCTATAAAACACAGCAGCCTGACCAGTTAGAGAGATCATATTATGTGTTCAAAGTTGCCTTTCCTTGAGGAATGCATTCTTTCTCATAATCCAATTTGTAGATATTTTTTTCCGTTTTGGCCACTAAAATTCATTTAGCTTTTTTTCCCCTTTTATACCTTTAAATTATGATCTGTCTTCCTGATGTCTTCATATTGGTTCAGTACTATAGTGTTGAGACAGGACATTACTGTGAAGCACTCAGGGCAGAGCAGGTTTTTCTGTGTGTGTCCCCCTGAGAGCAGCTCTGCTGATTTGGTGGATTTGGACTGATGCTTTGCTCTTTAATTGACATTTCCTGAGAAGAAGGGAGCCATGGAGTATAGTGGTACTGAAAGTGTGCCCTCAGCAGAAATGTGACTCCTTCACGACTATACATTCATGGCCTTAATGTCTCCTGGACTATTAAAATGTATTTATGTATTTACTTATTGATGGGAATGTTAGAATGCCATAAACACTGTGTTTTTATGTTTGAGACAAAGGTGAGGTCCGGTCATTTTTGTTTTTACAGGAATGTTGGATTTGCATTTTGCCACACATCTGTGCTGTCATTTGTTTCCTGTCATGAAGTGTAAAACCCACCTGAGATACTGGCCCCATGTAATCTTCTCTTTACTGAAATACACACTGTACGCTGGGTTTGTTGAAGGGAAAAGGACATACAGTTCAGTCAGCACATTACTCAGATAATAAATGACCAAAATGCAAGTCATCAGAGTATGTTATTTTCAAACAGTTGAACAGGGTGTTCTTTTTTTCCTTTTAGTGCTTTTCAACACAAACATATATGTTATAATTTATCCTTATGATGTTCTAGTGTACACAGGGTACAAGAAATAATATCTGCTAAAATATACAAAAATCTATCCCCATAATGTTCTAGCCCTACCCCAAACCTTCCTATTGTGAAATATTGTCTTACTCCCAAGGCTGTATTTAATGCTGACCTTTTATTTTTACTTTAAAGGCAGTAAAATCCCGGTCTGTAGAAATCTATTCCTAATTTCTTTAGAACTTGAAATGCATTTTTGTCGAACACAAATTAGGCCAACTGAGAATTGCTGATCGCATTACTAATCGCTGTGAAAGGGCACCATTGTGCTGGTCCATGAGAATGGGTTTAGTGTCCAGCAAGTGTTCTCTAACTTTGGTCGGTGGCATGTGGAGCAGCTGGACCAGCAGCTGCCACCTGGATAATCCCGCCCTGCTGCTGGCTGTTCACACGGCCGCCAGGATCAAGAACAGGCCAGAGTATACAGCCCTATGGTTTATTGTGTATGTTTAATGTGTTGTGTTGACATGTACCAATATCTCCAGTTGTTATGAAGAACTGTTGTGGGTTCATTATCCTCAAAAAGAATCTTTAACCTGTCACTGAGTTAAACTTTGTCAGGACGAGTTAACAGTGTATAAAGACAAGAGCAGAGAGACGCAATATCCATGAATTAGTGTGGCTATATCTTTAAACTAATGTAAATGAGAAACTTCCCCTTTTAAATGTGAATATTGTGCATAGATTTCTTGACTCAATCATCAGCTAAAAACTACATTTTCTGCTCAGCGGCATTATACTGTGCTCGTTGCTTGTGTAGGGTTACGGATCAACAAATCTCTTTCTGCTTTTCTGCAACTGAGTCTGTCTCTGTTGGCTAATCACTCAGAAACTGAACAAAGTGTATTATAATGAGTTTTATTAGGTCCATTTGTTTGGCGGTAAATGCAACCTGAAGAGTTTTCTGTTTTGTGATGTTGCTGATTTTACTTTTCAGATTCTTGCTGGTGTTCAGCTGCTTGGTGCTGTCGGTCTTCTCCACCATCCCAGACCACCAGAAATTTGCCAACCAAAGCCTCTTCATCCTCGTAAGACCTCTTCCCTCTCCCTGACTCGCAGACACTGGCCACCTCCGCATCCATTAACTTCTAATAGGCAGACCTTTTAAACACACTTACTGTGTGTTTGTACGTGCGCCGCTTGTGTACTTGTTGTTTTGTTGGCTGCTGGAGCCGGAGACAGCATTGTAAGCAGGTGGGAGGATTCAGGTGTTGTTGACAGTGCAAGAAATCACAGACATGATCCACTAATCCTAATAGCTATCCCATAATACCCCCCCTACCCTTCCTGTGTGCTCCAGCTGCTTTAGTGAAAGGTAATAGACACTGGCATTCTCCTTTTTAACTTGACTGTTCAGCCTTAGATGTGCCTTAATAATCTCAAAACACTCTCACTCTGGTCACTCTCTTAATCAGGCAGCAGCCATTAGCAGCCACTCAGCCATTAGTGGACTTTACTTACACTAAGACTTCCTCTAATGACTGACCTTAAACCGAACAGTAAGAGGCAGAGTGAAGATTCAGAGTGACACGACAAGGTCTCAGATGTCGGTGGATGCAGTGTATGACATAAACACAGTGTGCACACATTTGAATGGCATTTGTTGTACAATAACTGTTGTTGGGGAATATTTTGTGTGACATTGCAGGAGTTTGTGATGATCGTGGTGTTTGGTTTGGAGTACTTCATCAGGATCTGGGCGGCAGGTTGTTGCTGCAGATACAGGGGATGGCAGGGCCGCCTCAGATTTGCCAGGAAGCCTTTCTGTGTCATTGGTTTGTTGCATGTTGTTTGGTTGTACATTTCTAATGATTACCTATTGGAGTGACAGCAGTTAAATGTTTTCTCTACTTCTTTCCTTTTTCTAGATTTTATTGTGTTTGTGGCATCATTGGCAGTGATCGCTGCAGGAACGCAGGGCAACATCTTTGCCACCTCGGCGCTGCGCAGCATGCGTTTCCTGCAGATCCTGCGTATGGTTCGTATGGACAGACGAGGAGGCACCTGGAAACTGCTGGGCTCAGTGGTTTATGCTCACAGCAAGGTGGGACCCAAAGTCTGTCATCTGCTGTGCCAACGTTTATATGTTCTGCAACAACACGGCTTAAATGTTTGAAATTAAGTTGTGCATGGAAACACACAGAACATTGTTAGAAGGCTCACTTTGATGTTAATGTTGGCGACTGATGCAATATCTATTAAGTCTGCTGATGACTGGCTGGATATCATTAATTGATATAATTTGCTGCCCATAGTTTCATTACAATTTCTCTGATTTGCTGACCTAAACAGCTGACACCCGTCGCTTTGAGAACACAGACAGAGACAATGATGATGAATTGAGGCCTGGCCCTGTCTAGATCTGCAGCCAAGTGCAAAGTGCACAAATGCACATCAAAAGTGATGATGATGATCTTTGACCAATTATGATGCAAGAGAAAGCAGGGATTATGATGCTGCTGCTGTTGACACATGTGATTGATGGCTTCCTTGTTCTCTTCTTTCCCTCTTCTCAGGAGTTAATAACGGCCTGGTACATAGGCTTCTTGGTCCTGATCTTTGCCTCGTTCCTAGTGTACCTGGCAGAGAAAGACAATAACTCAGACTTCAACACCTATGCAGACTCCCTCTGGTGGGGGACTGTGAGTACTGCAGACCGCAAACACTGACAGAGATTCTGTAAGGGCTTGAGTTATAGTCTTGCAATAAATTCTCAGATTATAGTGCAACTTACAAACATAAATAGTCCTATAATAAGTGTTTGTGTATCTGTGAAGCCTGAAACCCCTACTGTTCGAAAACACTATTAGGACAAAAGACAAATAATAATGCAATAATAATTATGCACTGAAATAATGCTTTGTAGATTACTCTGACCACTATCGGCTATGGTGACAAGACTCCTCGGACCTGGCAGGGACGCCTCCTCGCAGCAGGCTTTGCTCTTCTGGGGGTCTCCTTCTTTGCCCTGCCTGCTGTAATCCACTATTAGTCCTACAGTTCTTTAAACACTTGACTTTGTGTTTGGGCCTGTGTTAAACTTGTGATTTTTGGCTTTAAGGGAATTCTAGGGTCAGGCTTTGCTCTGAAGGTTCAAGAGCAGCACCGACAGAAGCACTTTGAGAAAAGGAGGATGCCTGCTGCAAACCTTATACAAGTATGCCACTAAATAATTTATGTATTTATTTATTTGCTAATATCAGTTTTAAGTTTGAGCTTCATATTTTTGTTTTGTGTCATCCTTTAGGCGGCATGGCGTCTGTACTCCACAGATGCCAAGCACTCGTATCTAACAGCTACATGGTACTTCTATGACAGCATGTTACCCTCATTCAGGTAGGTGCTCACGGTAGTCTTCAGGTCGCACACCACTGGCTGAAATGGAGTATCTGCACCACATATGTTTCTTTAAACACCAGTTTGTTGTACTGATAATTAGTTTGGAGGTGTTTGTGGTGTCGCATTTTATGTTCTTTGTGGGTTATGCTTTGTCACCATTATTCAGTTATTGAATGACATTTATTCTTTACATTATTTCCATACATTTGCAAATATTGTTTTATTAATTTGACTAATTTTGTTTGCTCAAAAGGAGGGTAACATGAGAGTCTTTTGCCAAAAAAGTAGCATGGATTGATTGCCTCTCTTGTGTTCCTTTTCTTTTGTGGGTTTGGACCATTTATTTTGCCTTTTTGTGTGATTATCATGATTTATTTCTTTATGTTCATTGTTCATGTGTTTTTTTTATTTTATTTTTTTCTGTTCTGATTCATTTTTGCATGTGGGTGTCAGAGAACTGACGCTACTGTTCAGTCACCTCCAGCGACAGCGTAACACCAAGAAGGTTCTCCACAACCCCTACCACACGTTGCTGTCTGGGCTGCGGCCCTACAGCTCCCCCTACCTGACGGGGGACAGGTACGAAACCTCTCACTGCACTTTCAGACCGGCCAATCAAAACGTATGTGCACAGAGACCCAAACAAAGTATTGACACAGAGTACTGAGAATACAGCTGGTGCTTTCTGTGTGGATGTGTCTAACAGAACCTAACCAACGTGTGTTGCAGCTCCCCCACAAGCTTCATCTTTACCTGCTTCAGTCACTTAACATCTTCTCCATCTCCTGCTGACCACTCACCTTGTCCTCTTCTTTCTTTTCCTTTGTTTTCATTACATCACACCATTCATCCTCCATGTGTTCTCAGGAAGGCAGATGATCCGTGCAGGTTTGTGCCTCCAGTCATAAGATGTTGCTTGTTGTTTTTTTGTTTTTTTACAGTGAGGATGTACATAAAGACTTATATGTACAGTTTCAAGGGTGAACAGTGAACCTTACCTCAGACGTTTGCATGAAATGTAAGAATATAATGCTTTGAGACAGGTACTAGGCTGTCTTTGATGAATATACTCAGATGGAGCTATCACCTCTGCATGACGATTCCTCACTCCTGACTGTCTCCATAATCCAAAGCTGCCTTTCAGCAGCTTTTTGTTGTATTGGTTAATTTAACCCAACAAGATCAGGGCTATTTGGACTATTGAGATGCCACCCCCTCTTCCTCCACCTCAGTGTTGTCCTGTTGTTTTCTTTTCCCTTCTTTACATCCTTGTTTCAATGGGATCACTCCGTACCGATTGTCCCAGAACTCATCCTCCTCCCCATACTTCCTCCTCGTTTCCCCTCACCCTTACTCCCTCTGCCTTGTGTGTCTCCCCAGTCAACTTCTTTCTAAAAAGCGAGGTTTCTTCCGGATACACGCTGGCCGCAAGCAGAGGTATCCACGGCAACGAGCCTGTGCACGGGGCACGCTAGAACGTCACTAATATCTTCCCTTTGAACCTGCATTTCCTTTGCCTGATTGTGGACCAGAGCAGTAGCTCAAAGCTAAATGCTCCTGTTTCTACTATTAAACTGCTCACGCTCTGATTTTATTGTGAGATGCTATATTTTTCTTATTTTACAACCACTGTCAGACACTACACTCTGGTCCACAAGTGCTCATGATATGTTTACCGTCAAGTCATGCTCAGTTTTTCCAGGGGCATGTAACTTTGGGAAATGTAAATGCTGAAGAAGCTAGATTGATTGAGCTTGCTTTTCCATATTGTCATGTGTTGAAAACACAACATTTATAATGGACATGGTTTATAACAGAGAGTATATATAATAGAGAGTTTTTTTTAAATCAAATATACAAAATAAAACTGATCATAAAAAACTTATTTGGCATGTTTTTAATTCAGTTTTGGCTCTAATAATATTTGTAAATTTGTAAATAGATTTGAGATAATTAAGCATGCTTTTGTTTCTTGAGATTAGTCATTTGTAGTAATACAACTTCCAAATCAGTAAAGTTGTTTTTCTAAAATGCTAAAAGTGCATGATGTTCTGTCAGTGTTTTGACAGGAACAGTCCTTGAATGTGCCCAAACCTTCAGCATGCAACTCTCTCATTCTTCCCTCTCCGTTCCTTCAGCCTGTACCTACTGCATTTCAGCTTGCTGACATGAACTGCACTTTTCTCACTATTTAAATTTCAATTTAAATGGCTGGCTATAACACACGCACAACAACGAGTATATCATCGTAAATATGCGGGAGTGAAAGGCCCGAGCTGGAATTGTTCTGTGGTGCATGACATTTGCATTGCCTTTGGGTCCGTGAAGGTGTGTAACATTTAAGTGGCTTTAGAGAAGGATTGTTCTCAGGAGCGTGCTTGAACAGCAGCATTAGGACTGACAGAAAGATTGACTGCCAAATATCTCTCCTTCTGCCGTTGGTTGTGGCGTATATTGCTAAAAGTACTAAATGGGCCTTTTTTAAAGTGACTGTTTGGCTGCTTTTTCTCTTTAAAAACAAAATTGCCAGTGTTTTATTCTGATGTTAGGTGGAACATATTCTGCCATGCCAGCACTGCTGCAATACTTGAATCAGGTTTCAGTTTGACTGTGCTGAATCAGGCACAGTGATATAGGCACATTAAATTAGCAAATCCTCACAGCAGAATCAGTTTTAACCGTACTGAGGGCTCCCTGTGGTCAAGCCGCCTTCAAATACAGTTGTCTGTTCTTGTTGTCCCTTTTCTATTTGTTGGTGAGTCATTTAACTTCACTTTTACTAACAAATTCTTTCAGTCCACCCATCTGCTGCTTTCCTATTTGCAGGTTAACACAGCATAGTTTTCCATAAAGCTCAATGGCATGATCACTGTGATCAGTGAGGCTATACACTCAACAATTATTGTTGTAATAAAATGCACTTGCCGCAGTTGTTTGACTATTTTATCTTCACCATCAGTGGAAAAATGGGTTTTCGTGATCGGATCAGGATGAATAATTCCCGATCATCTCAAGCAATTCGCAATAAATCTTCCCCACTGCCACCTGGCTCTGGGGTGCGGCCGCCCAGCCAGGAGAACGTCCCAGAGGCCACCAGCCCAGGAAAGTCCAGAAAAGCTGGAGCTTCAATGACCGCACACGGTTTCGCACTTCACTGCGGCTCAAACCACGCCTCCTGCTGATGGTACATACTGATATATCCGAGCCCTTTTCATTCACATTAAAGTGTTGGTGTCTAACAAGCGCTTCCTCCTCATGTGGCAGTGGAAGGAGTTGGAGAGGACAATGTGGAAGACAAGCCATATTGTGACGTGGCCATGGATGAGGTCATTCCAGCAGTGAAGACTCTCATACGAGCCGTCAGGTGGGTCCAGCAGTTTCACCACAAGTGTTTGTATTATGTTGTGAGAAAAATATTAATCGGCAAAAATTATTACGTAAACAAAAGCAGGTAGTTTTGCCTGCAGTCTTTTGCAGATTTGCTCTTTATACTATATTATGTTACAATAATGCATCCTCTACATTCATCACACACACTCTTCACTGTGCCCATGCTTAAATGTAAAAGCTCTGAGCTGTAGCAGCAGCTTGTGTTTCTAGATCTGCTCACTTGCCTCCACCTGCTACTACCTCATAAAAACAGATGTAAGCAAAAGCTGCTGCGCCAGTGGTCACTGATAGAATATGGTCACTTTGGTCAGAGAAACAACCTATGAAGGTTTATCTGGGCCATTCTAAGCTTTGTAGGCGTAGGTCAATATCAGAACATGCTGCTTTTCCATTTAATGGTTAGAGTGTGCAGATGCAGCTGAGTAAGTGGAAATGTCCACTCAGTAGCATGTAACTGAGCCCTGCTGCAGCCAGGGTCAGTTCCACACTGTGACCTTGTCCCACAACCATCCCCACTCATTCAGGGTGTTCCTGTGTGACACTAGTATAGATCACAGTATCACAGCACAGCGCCAGACAATATTGCTCAGTTTTGACGGTAACCGTAATGATTGACCAAGGAACATTTGATGCTGTTTACTGTAATCAGGTCATTTTGTACTGTCTTTAGAGCATTCAATCTAATATATATCATACAAGGCAGGAAGTATATACTGTATATTGACTAGTTTAGTTGTAATTCTGCATTTGTCAAATTAACATACACTTTGTGCACAATTATAAGGCAAGTGATTATTTTGACCATATCATTATTTTATCCATAATTTCCAACTGTAAAACTTGAATCTTTATTGGATTTAATGCATATCAGGTGATGTGTATTTGTGTAACGAGGGAGGGTGTGGCCTAAGGAGATCAAGACCTTATATCAAGGAGTGCATAATTATTAGGCAGATTCTTCTCCTCAGGAAAAATGGGCCAAAAAAAAAAGATTTAACTGACTCTGAAAAGTCAAAAAATTGTTATCGAAAAGAAGGGTGGCTATATTGGTCACTGAGTTTTTTATTTTTTATATATTTTTTTCAGAAATGTTTATTTGTAAATTTTGAGTTTGTTTATTATGCTCACTTTAACAGGTGAAAATAAACAAGTGAGATGGGAGAATCTTTGTTTTTCATTTAGTTGCATAATAATTCTATTCTTCAACATTCTCTAACACTAATAGTTGCCTAATAATGTTGTAGATATTCTCTTAAGAAAAAACAAACTTCACTCTTACTACTTAAATGTTCAGGTTTGAGGGTTTAACATTTTGGATTGACCAAGAGCACTGTAGTTGTACTATAAAATTAATTAATCCTCAAAATACAACATGTCTAATAATTGTGCACACACTGTAATGTGCATTAAATACTGTGCTCAGAAAACAGCAGCATTATATACAATCTCACCCTGTTTCTTGTCCATCTACTCTACTGATAAAGGCTAAAGCACACGCTACTTGTGTACACTTGAGTAGTACAGTACACTATATCACCTAATGACCACACCAGATCTATCCCAGTTCTTTCCATATGACCATGCATGCTCTATACTGGAGACTGTCTAGTGTCTTTAGTCAAATGTAGAAAACAGTGTACCCAATGAAGTCCTGAATCTAAAATCTTTGACCACACAGACATCAAATTAAACTTAATAAATTGAATAAATCATACTGAATACATTACCAAGTTCATAAAAGTGTATCTTTGTTTATATTCAGCAACAGCTAAATTTACACACCACATGTAATTAATCACAATAAGGAAAAATGCTCAAACCAAAATTTTTAAAATTCCTGAGGGCTGCCAACATGATATTAATTTACATGTTCACATATCAAACATGTAATAATATAATAATCTTAATTTTTGTATAGCGCTTTTCCACCTACTGTAGTAGACACTCAAAGTGCTTTACATACATTAAGCTATTTACCAGTGTTACAGCTGAAACACCACTGGAGGCAAGGGGGGTTAAGTGTCTTGTCCACTGGTTCAGATATGTTGGTGACACGTGGGTCAAAATCAGAACCCAGGAAGTAGAAGCCTTCACAGAACACATCAACGCAGTGGACAAGAACATCAAGTTCACCCTTGAAGATGCCACAAACAACCGCCTGGCTTTCTTAGACTGTGCAGTGGTTATCTGTGAGGACAGGACTCTCCAAGTAGAAGTTTACAGGAAGCCTACACACACGGATCAATACTTGCTGTTTGATTCCCACCACCCACTGCAGCACAAGCTGGGAGTCATCGGGACTTTTCAGCACAGCACAAGAGGTGCCCACAACCTCAGGAGGTAAACGGAAAGAAGAACAACACATCCGTAAATCTCTGAGAGACTGTGGATACCCCAAATGGACTTTTAACAAAACCAAGAGGACAGAGACACCAAACATACAGGAACCAGGGACAAAAGGGAAGGGTGTAGTTATCCCTTATGTGTCTGGTTTATCTGAAAACTGAAAAGGATTTTCTACAAACACAACATTCCAGTCCACTTTAAACCAGGTAACATTCTGCGTCAAAAAGTAGTCCATCCTAAAGACAAGATCCCCTCTAACAAACAGAGTAATGAGGTTTATGCGGTTCAGTGCAGTGAAGAGTGCAGTGACAGTTATGTCGATGAAACTAAACAACAGCTTCACAAGAGGATGTATCAGCACATGCATTTTTTTTTCAACTGTCCTGGACACATTCTTGCACGGCCTGTCCGTCCTGGGAGTGGATCCCTCCTTCTGTGGTTCTCCCTGAGGTTTCTCTTTTTTCCATCTGGGTTTTTTTTGGAGTTTTTCCTCACCCTGATGGAGGGTCTAAGGACAGGGGATGTTGTCTTGTGCAGTCTGTTAAGCCCTTTGAGGCGGCTGTTGTTGTGATATTGGGCTATACAAAAATAAATGTCTTGTCTTGTCTTGTCACAGAAGAGCCAATCTGGGAAAACCTTTGTTGAACAGAGGAGGTGGCCTCAGATTCATGTTGCCTAGTATTTACAACAGTGTTCTTAAACCTGAAACAAAAGAGCCTCACCTTAGAACAACCAACATAACACCTGATTAGAACTAGGACACTAACGACACTGCACCTGAATGGAGCAGGATCATTAATGACTCTGCATATGTATGGCTCAGTGACACTTACCACCTTGCGCCTGAATGGAGCAATGTCAGCAATGACTCTTCGGAGCCTTAACGACTTTCATATATGGAGTCACACCTCCCTTTCATGACCAACAACAGAACAACCTGGCCCATCAGGTTTGGTTTCAGGGGAAACTCCTCCCTTTAGAGATATAAGCTCAGCTCGCTTACAGTTGAACTCAGAATTGACAAAGTCTCTTGGAATAGAGATGAAACGTCTTCACCTTGAAAACAAAGTCCAGATGCTTTTACTCAAACCTTTTTTCAAGATGCCCTGGATGACTGAGGACCTCCACAGACATGTCTTGTCCAAGGACAAAACAACAGTATGTGGGGGAGAGTGTGTGATAGACGGCCACTCTACCCACTGAGCTACAGCCGCCCAACTGAGCTACACTGTCGCCCATGTACACATTGCACACACGGACCTGCTGAGAGCTTCTCATTTATGATTGCCAATAAAAATGTACACTTACCTCCAAACATCTGGTATTGGGCTGTGGGAGTCTCGAGAGGGCTTTGTGGAGAGCAGATTATGGTCTCTCTTGTAGCTGCACAGCAGTCTCCGCGCCGCTGTGAGGCTCCTAAATCAAGGGTCCACATGTATAGGTAATTGATAAAATTACATTAGGGATGCAGAAAACACAGTGATGACACTAAACACGTACGTTTCTATTCAGGAATTTGGGGGTCACATATGTAATATTTTGTTCTGTTGAGTGCCGATATTATTATTTTTCAGTTACTTTTGAGAAGCATTACAACAAAAACAGTAATAAAATATAGCTGCAAGCAGCAATGACGGGGCCAAGCACTAGGCCGGCATTCAATCTCATGCCGACATAGCCGGCAGCATCAGACCAACGGCAGTAAGCATATAAAGAAATTTCAATAAGACTTTAGTCTAAATGGCTGAAAAATCATCAATACGGTCTTTAGCACTTTGATTGAATGGTTTATCACGGTCGACCAGTAACCAAACTGATGTGTGAAACAACTAGAGTGCTCAAACTCTGCAGGCAGACTCAATGTGTTGATGGCCGGCAGCATCAGACCAACGGCAGTAAGCAGTTAAAGACATTTCAATAAGACTTCAGTCTAAATGGCTCAAAAATCATCAATACGGTCTTTAGCACTTTGATTGAATGGTTTATCACGGTCGACCTAGAGGCAGCGCAGTAACCAAACTGATGTGTGAAACAACTAAGGTTCTCAAACTCTGCAGGCAGACTCAAGTCATGGTTGCCATAACAATTACTAAGTTTGGTTAGAATATATTAAAGCATTGCAGAGATATAGCCCGACTTTTATTTTTGTGCGCACTAAGTTGATTTCATTTGCGCAGTATTTGACAACGGTTTGACGAATCAACTTTCTTTTAATAACTTTTTGTCATCATAGTCTGAAGAAGATCTGGTTCAATTTTGGTGAAAATCGGACAAACGGTGTGGGAGGAGTTCGAAAAAGTAGGTTTTTAAAGAAAGACAACATGGCAAACAGGATGTTTGTCCGAATAAGACATATTTGGTATCTGTGTTCTCGGCTTGATCCAGTGAACACATTAAGACCATTTGTTTTACAATAGGTTAACGTAATAAAAATTTATTAGCATACTTATTGATTTGGGTTATAACTTTTGACCACAAGGTGGCGCTGCCCCAAAACTTTTTGAGTACCTTCAGGGCTTGGTCCCGAAGACGCATACCAAGTTTTGTAATGATGCAGCAATGCGTTCAAAAAATATAGCACTTTTTGACAATATTCATAATGGCGACGCTCAAAATGGCGATATGGGAAAATTTGGTATCGCAGGACTCGGCATGACGCACTGAATCTAAAGAGACCAGTTTTATGATTTTTGGCAAAAGCGTTCAGAAGATATAAGCAAATAATTCACTTTTTCATATCTCCTGACCACTAGGAGGCGCTGCGCCAAAACTCTGCAGGCATCCTCAAATCTTAGTTGCAGTAACATGTACTAAGTTTGGTTAGAATATGTTAAAGCATTGCAGAGATATAGCCTGACTTTCATTTTTATGCGCATTAAGTCAATTTTATTTGCGCGGTATTCAAAAATGGTTTGACGAATCAACTTTCTTTTAATAACTTTTTGTCAGCATAGCCGGAAGATGATCTGGTTCAACTTTCGTGATAATCGGACAAACGGCCTAGGAGGAGTTCGCAAAAGTACATTTTTTAGAAAATTCAAAATGGCGGAAAAACTATCATGGCGGAAAATGACGTCATAGGGTGCAATCGAATCGTCATGAGCTAAGGAATCAGAGGAAAAAAGAATTTTAATTCTAGGCCTTACGGTTCAAAAGTTATTAACATAAACATAAGTCCGACTTTGGACAGTTGGTGGCGCTAGAGGGATTAAGGTAGACACTTCAGATTTGTCAGGATGACAGCTCACACTGTCCACTTTTAGTGTACCAAATTTCACAACTTTTTATCATACGGTTCTATGGCCTACCATAGACTCCCATGCGGAATAATAATAATAATTAAAGCTGCAAGCAGCATTTATCGGGGTTCAAGCAATCAAGCCTCAAATGCAAAATTTTAAGGCCTTTAAACCACAGACGCATTAAAGACATTATTTATTAACTTGGCAAGATTTCTATCACTGAAATAATGAACGGAAAATACCATTTACAGCCAATACAGGCAAGTCTGTTTTAATATCTGTCGACAGTCTGTTCTACTGCATCTTTACAGTCTGTTCTACTGCATCTTTACAGTCTGTACTACTGTCAAGTTCTGATCTCTGCCTTGTGCAATTCCCCACTTGAAAAGGACAATCCCTCCACGTGAAGATTTTTAACTGGATTTCACTCAATAAACAGCCATGAGAACAGTTCTTTGTCTTTTATTTTCCATTCTCTGACAGCAGTAAACAGGTGAAAAACCTCAAAAGAAATGACAAATACCAGTTATTAGTTGAGTTGACAGTCAAACTAACCTATTCTTCACATTCATCTCAGATAAACACAGTACCGCCATTATATAATATATAAGGTTTCCATTTTTTAAGAAGTATTTTCAAAGTAAAGAATTATTCTAAGGCATCATTATAGTCACACAACTATCCTTTACAATCAGTTATTTATTTTAATTGCCAGAATTTTCTTATCTTTTAACCAAGTATCTTCAACCAAATAATTTTAGATTATACATTTCTAACTGAATTATGAACTTGGTTAAGATTTCTACAAAGTTAAAATTACTTTTAACAATTTCAAACACATTCTTTGTCAAACAATGACTCTGGCTTTTATTACTTTCCCTTTATACCCCACAAACAACATTTAAAGTTACAAAACACCACTGCAAAAGCCCTATCAAAGTCAACAAGAGTTAAAGAGTTTATTTTTTCCAGAGTACCATTAGCACTGCACTGCTTAAGTCAATCAAGCCAAACATGGCCAATATGGCGCTTACCGGCTGTCCTTCACAGTATTGTGGAAGGCTTGGTCTTGCACAGTCCTGACAGACAAAGATGGTTTTCTTCTTCTTATGGTGCCTTAAATGCTCCTCTGACCGCAGTCTAAAGACAACAGCAGAGCCAGGTACTGGCATGCTCAGATCACCTGAAAGATTTGTTCCACCTGGCCCACCACTGATTGAAGGAGGAGGAGTTTTCCCACTGAGGAATTCCCAGGCAGTTTGTCAGCACAACTACTGCACATCTACAGTCTGTTCTACTGAACATCTACATGTAACCCAGGTGCCATGTAGTTAGAAAATAAAGCTGGAGTGGTAATACAATGAGACTGGGCCTGGGCTCGTTGTAGAGAAATACAACTTGTTTTTGTTATGTTACTTAATAAATGTTATATATTCAAAATACTCTTTGCTATTCTTTAAAAGACCACCAAAACTATTTTTTTTTGGTTTGCAAAACTATTCCCAAATATTTATTTACAACACTAAATAAAAGATAATTGTATCTCAGAATTAAATATAACAAATCACATATACATGAAACGAGCTGGAAGAAAAAAAACAAAAACAAACTTCACTTTCCCAAAAGAAAAACCTTTCTGTGGTTATATTGAACTTAAACAATTATTCATTCCCTCTGAAAAAATGTTCTACCCCGTTGCAAGCATGTTCAATGACACTTTGTGTATGGTGAGGCTTCACTCAGAAACTGAGCATAAACAAAAAGCACGTGCATATGAATTGTTAGTACTCACGAATCCAGGTGTAGTCAGTACAGCGAAGGCAATGGTAATGGTGTTGGTAATGGCAAAAGTTATGGCAAAGTTAGAAACACGTCACAGAAGGTCAAGGCAGGGTGCACAGAACAGCTGGGCAGAAAACAGCAGGGCATACCTCTCCTTTTCTCTCTCTCTCCAACGTCCGTCTCCTTAGAGCATATTATCTGAATTTAGCCACATCAAACACTATTTCTTATTGAATTAGCGTTAGCTTTGTTTTAGTTTTAGAGATATCACAATGCTAAAACTACAACATATGAGCATTCTATGCCATGTGCTCATATGTTGTAGTTTTAGCATTGTGATATCTCTAAAACTACAACATATGAGCACATGGCATAGAATGCTCATATGCTCATATGTTGTAGTTTTAGAGATATCACAATGCTAAAACTACAACATATGAGCATATGAGCATTCTATGCCATGTGCTCATATGTTGTAGTTTTAGCATTGTGATATCTCTAAAACTACAACATATGAGCACATGGCATAGAATGCTCATATGCTCATATGTTGTAGTTTTAGAGATATCACAATGCTAAAACTACAACATATGAGCACATGGCATAGAATGCTACCGCTAGCTAGCATTTCGCTAACCACGTTATACATTCAGTGTCCTAACTATACCAGTTCGATATAATACAAAATTACAGGCATATACAATCATATTCACCTCTTGTAAGTCACACCAACGTTTTTCTTTGTTGTAAGGACCACGAGTAGTCGACCTTCATAAACAAAACATTAATGCTTCCCACACTAAGATACCTCCTTCATTAGCTCTCTCATCATAACATGTGTCTGTCCTTCTCTCATGCATGTCACTACTCCTCACACAAACCTGTCCCACTAGTCCCGCCCCTTACACAGTGATGTTACTCTGATTGGCTTCAGTACTAACACAACCAACAGCAAAACAGGAATTAAATGACTGACATTTGACAGGTTAGGTTACACAAATAAACACAGCTCCTTCTCTATTTTATTTTTTTTAGATGAAACGTAAAACTTTTATATGACTTTTAACTTAACTGTAAATAGCCTTATTTATTAAACTCTATATACTATATTTATACTTTTAACCAACACACCTTTTACCCAATTTTAACTATCATGAACTCTATGAACTTTTCTTTATACATATTTTTTTTGTGTGTGTGTGTTCACTGTTAATGATCTTTTATACTCTGAAACTTATAGAAATTTTGTACAGGGCTACATAGAGTCTGTTCTACTGCACTCTAGTGTGATTTACGATATTTCACTATAGTTTACCTTGATTAATTATGTTCTAGCCTGATTTACCATGATATTACAAATGTTTGTTATTTACCAAATGTTACCATAATTTGACATATTTTACCATGATTTACCATAGTTTACATTGATTTAGCATCTCCTGGCATGATTTACCGTGATTTACCATGTTCCAGTTTGATTTACCATGATTCTAGCCTATACATTTAATTTTAACCTGTGGAAACACAAGAGAGTACATTTCTAATCCTGCATCAAACAACAACAACAACAACAACAACAACAAACTTTATTTATAAAGCACTTTAACACTACCGAAGTAGACCAAAGTGCTGTACAGAAAGAAGAAGATTAAAATAAATTAAAATAATAATACACAAAATGTCAAAATCAAGTGATAAAAGCCAAGGAAAAGACCCCATCTACAGGACAACAGTAGTATTACAGCCAGCACAAGTCTATGGCATTGATAAACATTGACAAAATGTGATATTAAATGTGAATTTTAAAGCTAAAAACTACTGCCAAATGTAATGTCATATGTTAAATGTGCTTATCTGAATAAAGGCTGAGCATTTCTTTAATAGATATTCACTACAAACACACATATCTAGAGAGATGTACAACCAGTGTTTATAGCCCTTTTCATGTTTCTTCATGTTATAGCGCCACCTATAGTCCAATGTCCATAAAAGTTTGCACACATCTTTAGAGACACACGCTGCATGTGCCCACCTACTTTAGTGAAGTTTTGAGCCTTAATAGGCTTTTGAGCACATTAGCGTTCATTAGTCAATTGCGGCCATGTTTTTTGAGATAGGCCAATGTCCTTTTAGACATACCTAGTACGTCGGGCCAAGACACTGCATACCTATTTTCAAGTCAATCGGACTAGCGGTCGCGGTTATAGCCCTTTTCGTGTATATTCATGTTTTTTCATGTTATAGCGCCACCAAGTGACCAATCATCGCGAAATTTTTATCCTGACCACAAAGTGTCCCCCATACGTGTAGCAAGTTTTGTAAATTTATCTCATTTCCTTCTTGAGTTATAACCTTTTAAGTAAATAATGCGTTTTCTGAACTTTTATTTTGAAGCCCTTTACTCTAAAAATTTTCGAAATTTCAACTTTTTTTTGATAATTATCGATAATGAGACAACAGAGAACATTTTGAAACTGGTTTGGTTCCGATCAGTCGAAATACCTAGGACTAGTTCGCAAAAGTAGGTTTTTAACATAATTGTGAATATTTAATGAACGCTTTGATTGACAACAGTGGTTATATTGGCAAAGTTGTTCAGCATGAAGAGATCTATCCAAAGATATGCAGTTTGCGTAGATATGTCAAACACCACGTGATTACAGAGCCATAAAACTCGTTAGCGCCGACTAGTGGCCGATTTCTTTCAAAATTCTTACAGACCTTTAGAACCTCGAGTCGAACAGCCTTATCGAGTTTCGTTTCGATCGGCCTCCGATAACCTCGTCTAATAAGTGCTCAAACTTCATTGGTCGATGGCGGCCATGTTTTTTGAGATAGGCCAATGTCCTTTTAGACATACCTAGCACCTTGGGCCAAGACACTGCATACCGATTTTCAAGTCAATCGGACTAGCGGTCGCGCGGTTATAGCCCTTTATATGTTTTTTTCATGTTATAGCGCCACCATGTGGCCAATCGTCGCGATTTTGTTACCCTATCCACAAAGTCACGCCTTAGACACGTGTACCGAGTTTGGTAAAATTTGCTCATTTCCTTCTTGAGTTATAGCCTTTTTGTAAAACATGCGTTTTTTGAACTTTTATTTTGAAGCCCCTTAGCGAACCAAAATCCAAATTTCGACTTTTTTTCGATAATTATCGATAATGAGACACCACAGAACATTTTGACACTGGTTTGGTTCCGATTGGTCGAAAAACCTAGGACTAGTTCGCAAAAGTAGATTTTCAACAAAATTCAAAATGGCGGAAAATTTTTATAGGCGGAAATGAAATCGGAGATATACGTTTTTTTTGCCAAGGACTCAGCTTTCCAATGATATATGACACATAAATGTCGAATAACCGGTTTACGAGTTATGAGCCCATTCGCGCTTTTGCTTGCTATAGCGCCACCTATTGGCCAATAAGTGTCATACCTTTTCACATTCAGCGGCAGGTGAGTACTACCATCTGACAAATTTTCAACGCTCCAGCATTTACGGTTTGACCTGCACGATGCGTTTTACCGGAGAATAATAATAATAATTAAAGCTGCAAGCAGCATTTATCGGGGTTCAAGCAATCAAGCCTCAAATGCTAAACTTGAAGGCCTTTAAACCACAGACGCATTAAAAGACATTATTTTTTAACTTAGCAAGATTTCTATCACTGAAATAATGAACGGAAAATACCATTTACAGCCAATAC
The DNA here is from genome assembly GCA_024349245.1 of Neodontobutis hainanensis. Classification (NCBI taxonomy): domain Eukaryota; kingdom Metazoa; phylum Chordata; class Actinopteri; order Gobiiformes; family Odontobutidae; genus Neodontobutis; species Neodontobutis hainanensis. Next base: position 1,208,295 of record JALDNG010000148.1, on the reverse strand, counting down.
AGGCAAGTCTGTTTTAATATCTGTCGACAGTCTGTTCTACTGCATCTTTACAGTCTGTTCTACTGCATCTTTACAGTCTGTTCTACTGAACATCTACATGTAACCCAGGTGCCATGTAGTTAGAAAATAAAGCTGGAGTGGTAATACAGTGAGACTGGGCCTGGGCTCGTTGTAGAGAAATACAACTTGTTTTTGTTATGTTACTTAATAAATGTTATATATTCAAAATACTCTTTGCTATTCTTTAAAAGACCACCAAAACTATATTTTTTTTTTTGGTTTGCAAAACTATTCCCAAATATTTATTTACAACACTAAATAAAAGATAATTGTATCTCAGAATTAAATAAAACAAATCACATATACATGAAACGAGCTGGAAGAAAAAAAACAAAAACAAACTTCACTTTCCCAAAAGAAAAACCTTTCTGTGGTTATATTGAACTTAAACAATTATTCATTCCCTCTGAAAAAATGTTCAACCCCGTTGCAGGCATGTTCAATGACACTTTGTGTACGGTGAGGCTTCACTCAGAAACTGAGCATAAACAAAAAGCACATGCATATGAATTGTTAGTACTCACGAATCCAGGTGCAGTCAGTACAGCGAAGGCAATGGTAATGGTGTTGGTAATGGCAAAAGTTATGGCAAAGTTAGAAACACGTCACAGAAGGTAAAGGCAGGGTGCACAGAACAGCTGGGCAGAAAACAGCAGGGCATACCTCTCCTTTTCTCTCTCTCTCCAACGTCCGTCTCCTTAGAGCATATTATCTGAATTTAGCCACATCAAACACTATTTCTTATTGAATTAGCGTTAGCTTTGTTTTAGTTTTAGAGATATCACAATGCTAAAACTACAACATATGAGCATTCTATGCCATGTGCTCATATGTTGTAGTTTTAGCATTGTGATATCTCTAAAACTACAACATATGAGCACATGGCATAGAATGCTCATATGCTCATATGTTGTAGTTTTAGAGATATCACAATGCTAAAACTACAACATATGAGCATATGAGCATTCTATGCCATGTGCTCATATGTTGTAGTTTTAGCATTGTGATATCTCTAAAACTACAACATATGAGCACATGGCATAGAATGCTCATATGCTCATATGTTGTAGTTTTAGCATTGTGATATCTCTAAAACTACAACATATGAGCACATGGCATAGAATGCTCATATGCTCATATGTTGTAGTTTTAGAGATATCACAATGCTAAAACTACAACATATGAGCACATGGCATAGAATGCTACCGCTAGCTAGCATTTCGCTAACCACGTTATACATTCAGTGTCCTAACTATACCAGTTCGATATAATACAAAATTACAGGCATATACAATCATATTCACCTCTTGTAAGTCACACCAACGTTTTTCTTTGTTGTAAGGACCACGAGTAGTCGACCTTCATAAACAAAACATTAATGCTTCCCACACTAAGATACCTCCTTCATTAGCTCTCTCATCATAACATGTGTCTGTCCTTCTCTCATGCATGTCACTACTCCTCACACAAACCTGTCCCACTAGTCCCGCCCCTTACACAGTGATGTTACTCTGATTGGCTTCAGTACTAACACAACCAACAGCAAAACAGGAATTAAATGACTGACATTTGACAGGTTAGGTTACACAAATAAACACAGCTCCTTCTCTATTTTATTTTTTTTAGATGAAACGTAAAACTTTTATATGACTTTTAACTTAACTGTAAATAGCCTTATTTATTAAACTCTATATACTATATTTATACTTTTAACCAACACACCTTTTACCCAATTTTAACTATCATGAACTCTATGAACTTTTCTTTATACATATTTTTTTTGTGTGTGTGTGTTCACTGTTAATGATCTTTTATACTCTGAAACTTATAGAAATTTTGTACAGGGCTACATAGAGTCTGTTCTACTGCACTCTAGTGTGATTTACAATATTTCACTATAGTTTACCTTGATTAATTATGTTCTAGCCTGATTTACCATGATATTACAAATGTTTGTTATTTACCAAATGTTACCATAATTTGACATATTTTACCATGATTTACCATAGTTTACATTGATTTAGCATCTCCTGGCATGATTTACCGTGATTTACCATGTTCCAGTTTGATTTACCATGATTCTAGCCTATACATTTAATTTTAACCTGTGGAAACACAAGAGAGTACATTTCTAATCCTGCATCAAACAACAACAACAACAACAACAAACTTTATTTATAAAGCACTTTAACACTACCGAAGTAGACCAAAGTGCTGTACAGAAAGAAGAAGATTAAAATAAATTAAAATAATAATACACAAAATGTCAAAATCAAGTGATAAAAGCCAAGGAAAAGACCCCATCTACAGGACAACAGTAGTATTACAGCCAGCACAAGTCTATGGCATTGATAAACATTGACAAAATGTGATATTAAATGTGAATTTTAAAGCTAAAAACTACTGCCAAATGTAATGTCATATGTTAAATGTGCTTATCTGAATAAAGGCTGAGCATTTCTTTAATAGATATTCACTACAAACACACATATCTAGAGAGATGTACAACCAGTGTTTATAGCCCTTTTCATGTTTCTTCATGTTATAGCGCCACCTATAGTCCAATGTCCATAAAAGTTTGCACACATCTTTAGAGACACACGCTGCATGTGCCCACCTACTTTAGTGAAGTTTTGAGCCTTAATAGGCTTTTGAGCACATTAGCGTTCATTAGTCAATTGCGGCCATGTTTTTTGAGATAGGCCAATGTCCTTTTAGACATACCTAGTACGTCGGGCCAAGACACTGCATACCTATTTTCAAGTCAATCGGACTAGCGGTCTCGCGGTTATAGCCCTTTTCGTGTATATTCATGTTTTTTCATGTTATAGCGCCACCAAGTGGCCAATCATCGCGAAATTTTTATCCTGACCACAAAGTGTCCCCTTACATACGTGTAGCAAGTTTTGTAAATTTATCTCATTTCCTTCTTGAGTTATAACCTTTTAAGTAAATAATGCGTTTTCTGAACTTTTATTTTGAAGCCCTTTACTCTAAAAATTTTCGAAATTTCAACTTTTTTTTGATAATTATCGATAATGAGACAACAGAGAACATTTTGAAACTGGTTTGGTTCCGATCAGTCGAAAAACCTAGGACTAGTTCGCAAAAGTAGGTTTTTAACATAATTGTGAATATTTAATGAACGCTTTGATTGACAACAGTGGTTATATTGGCAAAGTTGTTCAGCATGAAGAGATCTATCCAAAGATATGCAGTTTGCGTAGATATGTCAAACACCACGTGATTACAGAGCCATAAAACTCGTTAGCGCCGACTAGTGGCCGATTTCTTTCAAAATTCTTACAGACCTTTAGAACCTCGAGTCAAACAGCCTTATCGAGTTTCGTTTGATCGCCTCCGATAACCTCGTCTAATAAGTGCTCAAACTTCATTGGTCGATGGCGGCCATGTTTTTTGAGATAGGCCAATGTCCTTTTAGACATACCTAGCACCTTGGGCCAAGACACTGCATACCGATTTTCAAGTCAATCGGACTAGCGGTCGCGGTTATAGCCCTTTATATGTTTTTTCATGTTATAGCGCCACCATGTGGCCAATCGTCGCGATTTTGTTACCCTATCCACAAAGTCACGCCTTAGACACGTGTACCGAGTTTGGTAAAATTTGCTCATTTCCTTCTTGAGTTATAGCCTTTTTGTAAAACATGCGTTTTTGAACTTTTATTTTGAAGCCCCTTAGCGAACCAAAATCAAATTTCGACTTTTTCGATAATTATCGATAATGAGACACCACAGAACATTTTGACACTGGTTTGGTTCCGATTGGTCGAAAAACCTAGGACTAGTTCGCAAAAGTAGATTTTCAACAAAATTCAAAATGGCGGAAAATTTTTATAGGCGGAAATGAAATCGGAGATATACGTTTTTTTTGCCAAGGACTCAGCTTTCCAATGATATATGACACATAAATGTCGAATAACCGGTTTACGAGTTATGAGCCCATTCGCGCTTTTGCTTGCTATAGCGCCACCTATTGGCCAATAAGTGTCATACCTTTTCACATTCAGCGGCAGGTGAGTACTACCATCTGACAAATTTTCAACGCTCCAGCATTTACGGTTTGACCTGCACGATGCGTTTTACCGGAGAATAATAATAATAAAAATCAGGACAATTACAATAGGGTTTCAGCACTACGTGCTTGAACCCCTAAAAATCAGGACAATTACAATAGGGTTTCAGCACTACGTGCTTGAACCCCTAATAAGAAGAAGAAGAAATCTAACGGATTCAATAGGGTCTACGCACCTTCGGTGCTTGGCCCCTAAAAACAACAACTTAAGACTCCACAAGTATTTTGTTAGTTGAAAAAACATTTAATTTTTTTTTAACATTAAGAACACATTTTTGTGAGAGAGCTACAGCCTGATGCTTTATTGTTTGATTCTTCGATGCCACTGATAGGGCCTATTTGATATCTCCTCCGCTTTGCACTTGACTCAGCAAATGGGTGTGACCTGGGCTGCTCTGTGCTGCAGACAATGGAAGGGCAGGAGTTCCTATAGATAGTGCAGGTGTGTAAACAGCAGGTGCTCGACCGTATTCACACACGCACACTTCTACGCATGCAGCATTGATGCTAGCGTCATGATTGATGTTTGTTAAAGTGGAATTTTTTTTGCACCGAGCCTTAGTGCTGAGGTTTCACTTTAGAGAAATGCATTTGGTTTGTCGGCGCTGTATAAGGCGTATGGTCCTCTTTTCTGAGAAGAATTAAAGACACAAGGCCAGATATATTTCTGAGCCCTCCCCAATGTCACTGTGTGCAAATCCAATAGTGCACAAACAACATTTTTTTTGCACAATAGCAGTCTTTGCTGAAGTGTATACTTTATTAAAGAGTGAGTATTTACTATTTATACCAATCTAATCCTCGGTCATCATCTTCTTTTGTTTTAGTGTCTCAGCTGTAATATTTTTAGTGTTTACGCAGTACGTTTTTCTGATTGGTTGAATGCTCCTAACTTGTGTGCTATATTTTGTTCATGTCGCAGCTAGATATATATCTGCTGTGGACTCAGACTTGCCCCAGAAGTGGCTCACCCTACTTGGCCCAGCTAGGAAACGTGTCAGCATAACAGTCATTTAAGTCAAGTTACAGTTTAAACCTTGCTATTGGAGAGGAATATACATCTGCTGAATTGCAGGAATTCTGGACCCAGCTTTGCAAGCACTTCGGGCACAGATGACACTTCCTGTCCCTCCAATCATTGTTTTTGCGTCTCAACTTCTGTACAGTTGGAAGGTATTATATCTTATAGTGAGGTTTGCCAGCTGCAGCCAACAACTGTCATTGAAAGTTTTTAAGGCGCCACACTCAAATCTGACCACACATTATGAAAGCCATTTTATCGACTAAGAAAGAGTCAGCATTTTAAAAGAAACCCTTGGAGGATTTAAATCAAAAGTCCCCGCTTCTGTTTCCCCAACCTTTTCTTTTACCCACACCTGAGACCCACCCTGGCAAAAAAAATCTGCATCTACCTGCAAAATAAGAAAAGACTGCCTGCAAAAATACCCAGCGAGTCATCAAGAAACAGTGCTGCATGAGGGGGAAGAGTGCGCTGACGGCTGCTCGGGCACCAGCTGTGGACCACTACTCCTCCTCCTTATGCTCCTTTTCCCTTTCCTCCATTCCTAGTCCCCATCTTTGTTACAAACTGCAAGCGTGGCTGACCTTATCAAAGGTTACGCTGGTTTATTTCAGTAACCAACCCCTGCGACTACTGGGTCTACGTATACACTTATGTCACTGTGCTTCTATGCTTTTTGTAAGTGATTTGCAATCTTTGACTTTTGAACCTTTGATGTGATTTCTTTTCTTCCTCCCTTGAAGGCATCTGAGAGTACAATAGTGGACTTAGTCTTCTGGGTGTGAAAGATAGGATTTTCTTGTGCCCTCCCTCTTTGTCCACTCTTTCATCTGTTCCAACTTCACTTGCAGTGCAATCCATCACAAGGCCAGATGACGAGATGAGCGTTATGCCTTATTTGGGGTATCTGGCCCTTCCGCAAAGCCAGCATCTATGAGCTGTCTATCTTTTAAGTGATAAGAAGGCAATTGAACGACCCACCCTGTTCAGAAAACCTGGCACACTCTGCACAGTTCTCCCTGAAGTATGACGTCTGCGGAAGAATATCTTATCGGTGCTAGTGTAGTGCTGGGTTGACTGTTCCTCCTCTTTCTCTGGGACAGGGTGGTGATGATGAGCAGTGTGCCCTGGGACTGCGACCAGCTGGGGCTCATCAGTGGCTCCTACTGCCCTGTCACACCAACAAAAGAGCAAAACCAGGCAGAGTTCTGATAGAGTTGTGTTCCTACAGCTGTGGATCTGTGCTAATTGCTGAAACAGCAAGTTGCGATAAGCAGATGTCTTCTGAAGATGTTGTCATCATCACAATATATCCGCTTGGTTTACTGTGAGGGTGAATGCGGCCTCATTATGGGGCTGTTTGTCACTGATAAGGTCACACCGGCTGTAATTAATCTAGTTATATTTGGTGTGGCCTATAGAGCTTTTGATAGCTGTCTTGCCGTTGCGTTTTTCTAAAGGTTTACAGTTCATTTGAATATGTGCTGCTTATGGACAATCATAACAGAGGTCAACCTCACTGTTGTACTTGTGTGTTTGTGTAGAATTTTAAAGTTTCTCGTGGCCAAGAGAAAGTTTAAAGAGACGCTGCGTCCCTACGATGTAAAGGATGTCATAGAGCAGTACTCTGCTGGACACCTGGACATGCTGGGCCGTATCAAGAGCCTGCAGACACGGTAGGCCTCACACAGTTAAGCCTTTACAGCTATAATCAAATTACAGGGTGTTTTTTTTATAATTTGTTTGTTTTAAAGGGTGGACCAGATAATAGGACGAGGGGCTGTGCAGCCCGACAAGAAGACACGCTCTGAAAAGGGGGAAAAGACACCACCAGAACTGGACCCACTGGATGAACTAAGCATGATGGGACGTGTAGTAAAAGTAGAGAAACAGGTAACAGCTTCTCTTCAGACTACTGTGAAATATGAGCTCCTTCCTTAAATCTGATAATACATAAACAGCTAAATCTTAAATCTTAAATCTATATTACATATTTTTGGGTATAAATTTTGGATATATTTGACTATAGTGAATTCTTTCAGAGAGTTTTACTGTAAAAAGGAAATGTACACTTAATAATATAATGTGAAAAAGAATACAGTTTTTGGGAGAAAGCTCAAAAGATTTGTGGCCTAAAAACAAATAAACACAGAACTGTTCTTGATTTGGCAAAGTACAGATTGTATTTAACTGCTGAAATATACACTTGAATGAATAAATTGTTGTTTATTCGTATGTCTTTGACCAGGTTCAGTCCATAGAGAACAAACTGGACATCCTGCTCAACCTCTACTCTCAGTGCCTGAAGAAAGGTTCCTCTCACTTCACCCTGTCCTCACTCCTGGACCCGGACCTAACGTCGGACTACCACAGCCCCACAGACCAAAGAGACCTCTTTCCATCTGCCAACACACTCAACATCTCCCAATCTGAGAGTGGCAACTTGGAATGACAAAGGCTGCTGGGGCAAAACAAACACAGACAGGACACAAACTCTTTACAGATGGTTTCACTCCTGTCTGTTTCTTCTCTTTACAACACTTCTCTCTGCAGTGATTGGTGCTCCTGGTCTCCTGTCTAACGTCACCTGTTCTGTTCAGGTGGTTTTTGTTCCCACCAGAGGCCACTAGATGGCTCCAGTCCACAAGGAGCCTCAGCCAAAGCTGCTCACTGAACATGCTGCTCACAGAGTCAGACTCTGTTACTACTGAAAGACTCCTGACACACTCCCCTCATCATGCTATGCCTATGTCAAGCTTCAAGACTTTAACCTTTTGTAAATGTTTAGATAATCTATGTCTTTTATCACTGCTTTCTTGGCTGCTTAAATCAACGGACTCTGAGAGTTTGCAAGTGCCATGACAGTGTTATTATCGTCAGTATTTTTGCCAGTCAGTTAATTGAATGGCAACACAACTTTTAATACTGTGATGAATGTAATCTGCAATTTTGCAATGAAAACATCCCATAATTATTTATAAAACAATAAGCATTGAAGAAGCTCTGTGGGACCTGGACCTTGCCAAAGCACTCCCCCTTTCTCCGGTACACTCCTGTACAGCCAAACACAGGCCGCGGATGAAAAAATGAGCTAAAGGAATGTCTTGTAGCGGCTGACTGTGTAATTTACACTTTGGTTTGACTTCTGAATTTCAGCAAGCCCTTGTGCAAAAAAGAAAACATTAGTATAAACCTGTTTCTTCTAAGGATTAAGTTGTCCACTGTCCTTTAACAAATCAGAAACATACTTTTTAATGTTTTAAAAGTCTTTGCATCTTTCAGTGTTTTAAAGATGTCCTCTAAATCTTTCGGTCTTGCAGCCCAACCTCCACCCTACAAGACATGCATGTTCCTAAGACCAAGTCCTGGAGATACAAAACTTGACCAGTTACATTTCATTTTGTGCACCTCTGCTCCTCACATGTAGCCTCAGGTCTAATTCACCAGCTGGCTCAGACAGTCTATGATACTTTATGACCTTTTCTTTACCTTTTATAGTCATGGGGGTGACTTTGAAACTCTCTGGCCAGTGCGGTGCAGTATTAAATAATGAAAAATCTGTAAGGCATTCAGGTCTAAAGCATGAAGTCCTCGTAAATGCATGTGTCTTAGGTAATGGTTGTACTCTAAAGCTGTTACTGATGTCACCAGTCCTTTTTATTTGCCACTGCTGCTGTTCTGTTTCATCCACATTTCTATTTGCTAGTGGTCAAAACTGGAGAGTGCACCCACAAATACACATACAACAAGGCTCCTTTACTTTATTAACTTCAGCACTTGAGAAGTACAACAGTTTTTACTGTATTTATTTCTTTACTGTACCAGTGTTAAATTTTGTGTAATACACAATATCATTTCTATGTTTTCATGATTAAAATAGATCTAGGATCTTAGATATAACGTAAAATAAATGTAGCATTTTGTCAAATGAAATCATTGAAGACACCAGACTTTCAGGTTCCCATTGACACATCACATATGTGTGTTTTTTAATGTCATCAGATAATTGCTGCCAGCTTCTACGGAGAAAACAGGTCAACATGCGGTATTTGGCCAGTGGAAACTTTTCTTTACTTGGTCCTGTCAAGCCAATTGACTCAGGTACTGCACATTTCCATTTAAGCCAAGCCTAGACCTTGAACAGTGAATGTACTTAATTTCTCTGCCTATTATTAGATGGTATGCTCTCGCTGCCATGAGGAGCGGCACTTGCTGTTTCACATTTGTCCCATCAAGAAATGAGAAAGCTGTATTTCTCAGCCTAAATTAGAGGCACTGACTTTCTTAGAGGCATTATTACTGTAGAATGATCAGTGTTCAAATGTCACCTGGAATGTAGAGCTTCATTAAATTGTATGAGACCTCAGTATTGCATGTTGTTGTTGTTAGCGAAAGCCCCAGTATTAGAAAGAGTCCAAACGTAAAGCGGGATGACGTGTGCCTTCTTTTTTTTTGTTTTGTAATTGAAGTGTCACACTATGCTCAATCCCACTCATTGTCTTTAAGACAGCTCCAGCCTTTGGTATTTTCTGATATATTTCTGTATGTTTGTGTGTCATCAAAACTATTACAGGACATCCTTAATGTGGATTTTAAAGTTGGAGGCATGGCCAAGTACGCTCTGTAGGCATGTGTCCTTTCATAAGCATGTCACCTGAAGTAGAATGGCTTCCACACAACTACCTCTGAGGCCACTAGGGGGCGCTAGTCTAGGATTGAGGTATGAGAAACAGTGATTGTCTAACTGACTGAATGCTATGCATGACTCAATTTGCACGTCCTCTTTGTCACTCTGTTCGTCACAGCGTCCACCCTCCACCGTTCACTGACTTGCTGCCATTTGACATTCCAGCTCGTTGCCCTTTAACTGCGCTCTTAAGTGTTGGAAATGTCAAAGTGAGCACACAGATAAAAGCAATAAACAAAATGCTAAATGAACATGAAGTCTTCCAAATCCAATTGATGTAGCAGCTGGTTGATGAAATATGGCGCTTACTGAAGTTCTTACTTTCTGATTTATTGCACACTATAATTTACTCCTTGAGATGTGCGATGTGTATCTGCTGAGATTAAAAGTAGCTCACTTGACTAACTTATTAATTTATTTGTTCAATAAAGCTCTTTGGACTGTATGTTGACTGTACCTTTGTCATGTATTTTTAATTATTACTTATTTGTTTGAATATATATATATATATAATGGGCATGTTCAAGTCTAATTTTACACATACAGTATAATGTTTACATTTAAAAACAGATAGATGTCACATAGGTATTCATAATATATGTGTCAACAGTCAAAATGTGAAATCTCCAACTCCAAAGAAGTGATAAAACAATGTCACGTGTCGTTTATAGGGATCCACAATCAAGTAGGCAAATGTTTGCTCCTCCTCTTCAGGTCGCCCTGGGAAACAAGGCCCAGACTCATCCTGCCATAGATAAATACAAGTAGAAGCTCTCTTGAGAATATAATATACATTTTTATATAGTCAAAATGCAGTTATTCAGAGACAGTTTATTTCAATTGTGAAGGATATTTAGGCACTCACAAAAGCAGTTACTTTGAGCACTTTCGAGACAACGCTGATCTTTTTTGTCTCTGGGTCTTTCTGTACACTAGAAGAGAGAAAATAATTGCAATATTTCATTTTAAGACCTACAGATTTTTTACATTTTAGGATGTTGGTTAAGGTAACAGATTCATATTGTAAATGATTGTATTATGTCTGAAAGGAAGCATGAGTAAGCTTACCTGATGAGATCTTTGTAAATTTGTTTTGTCGTGCTCATGTAAGGTTCAATTGTTTCTTCGTTTTGACACAGCTCACCGCCTAGACACAGATGCTTGAAAAGTCGAAACAGAAACTCCTCACGCTCGTCTTGGCTGACCGCGTAGTAGTGCTCTGACTCCTCGTCCTGCAGCAGCTGATGAAACAAAGAGAGTCAAATACACACAGACAGACATACGGGTGAATCAAAAACAAGAGATGGACCTGTCTGAGCTCATCATAATCAGGGTAGACTTCATGGAAACATTTGATGATGTTTCCATTGGGCCTCAAGATGCCACAGGAATATATTGGGTCAAACAACTCCAAAGAGACCTTAGAGCATGGCACCAACTCCACTTTAACAGACACTGCTGGTTTTTCTACAAAAATACACAACACACACAACACAAATCAAAAACATTCCACAGAGATTTGATGTCAAATGTGAGCAGGCTTCTACAGATGAGATCCATTTCCTACTATTAGTAATAAAATAGTGCTTCGAGGGTACACACATACCAAGAGGCACCCAGGCCCGCGCCTCCAGCTTTTTCAGACTGGATACCACAGTGGGGTCAGTGAAGAAACACTAAAAATACAACAAAATGTGAATTGTGATTTCCTAAAATATGCCTTTATTTCCTGAGGTTTTTCATGGATGAATTATAAAAGGCTCACCAGTGCAAACCTTTCACTGTTGTAAGGGCAGAAGCACTGGTCAAAGCTGTACACTTGCGCAGATAATCTTCCCAGCATAGACCTGTGAAAATAACACACATTACAAAGCATGCACATAAACAGATATCTAGTTTTACTTAATTTACGCTAGTTACCATTTCATCAGCAATGTTGATGTTTCCTTGTTTTGCAGAAACGGAAACTTCTTGGATGAAAGAGAACTGAAAGAAAAGGTTTTCTCAAACGCGCATCCCTCTCGTGCCATGTTTAGCCTAGCTTTAGCGTTAGTCACAAAAGTTATATTTTATTCTTATAAACAACACGTTCTAGCCAGGAGAAAAAACTAAATAAAGGAATGTTAGGCATGTAAACGGGAAACTGTTCAATTAATAGCTTTTACACTTGTTTGGAGGATTAACAGTTGCATTAAAAGAAAAAAGTGCTACGTGCGTGTTCTATCGCTACCGTAGACATTGGTTGCCTTGACAACGGCAAAGTCTCGCGGTTTTGTCTCGAGTGTGTGTACCTCATGGTTGCAGTACATCCATATTAGTTTTAATTACTTTAATGACACTGTTCTCGTCTCTTTTATAAAAAAAAAAAATAAAAATATATATTATAAAATAATATATTTAAAATGATACATTTGCATTTCATACTAGATTCAAAATTAAACTACCAATTAACCACTCCATATTATTGCCACTTGGGGGCGACCACACGCTTTACAATTTAGTTAGAAGCATAGGTTAGAAGGTGAGGTAAAGTAAACCATGTGCGTAAAACGAAGGAACTGACCGTTAATCAATTTTGTCCCTTTCTGCTGGAAACATCTGAGCCCTGGGGTAGCTACTTAGCCATTGAAAATTTTTTTATTTGTTTATTTTTCTTATTTCTTTCAAGAAACTTCTGTAAATATGTTCATCTTGGTATAATGCTCATTTGATTCCCTTCATTCTCATAATTTCTGGATTATTCAGGATTCTCGCCATTTACTTGTTGAGTGTAACTTCAGGGTTATGTCGCAACAGCTTTAATAAGTCCAAAGTAAATAAACTCCAGGGCGCATTGGTGCGTGCAGTCCATAGTGGCCAGGACTTGTCTTTTTATTTTCTATTTGTATACTGCATCTTTCAGTAAATGGCACTAAGATGAGAGAAACAAATGACAACTCAGAATAGTCAAGAGGTCCTGATAATATGCTCTTCTACCTCTTTGTATGACAGATAACTATAGGATCTGTAAAAATGAAAGGCAATGATCATTTATTGTCTCTTCATGGAAACAGGACTAATGCACTACAATTTAGAGCCAAATCAAGCAGCTCATCTCCCAAGAGACATTTAAACAGTCAAATTATGTCAAATTGTTGTTTTGACTGTAGCCTGACATAATGATCTCATTAGATCATTAGGACGAGATTGCCATGTAAATTGTGCTCGATTGTGCCTTAGTACACCCATCAAAACTGTGACCTGGCAGGCACAAAGGTGCAGCAGGTGAGGAGATGTAACCACAGAGGAATTTCTGGGCGTTGATTGTTAAATTATTATATCTTTCCATGACTCACATTTATTACCAAAGACAAACTTTTCCAGAGGATAGCTGGTACACATATATATTATTACTTCTAAAGGAAACTTCCCTTCTATAAAAACTATATAAACAACACAAATCAAATTTGAGGCCACAATACATTTTAGTTGGTATTATGTTCTCAATAATACAGCTTGTGGTATTTCATTTAATACAGATAATATTTGATTTAATGCTAGTCAGTACACGTTACAAGTAGTGGTCTTTGATACAGTTTACTGTTCTTTACTATTCTTGCCCTCCAACATTTCTTTCCCTCCTAAAATCCTTGCTTAAATTGATCTTTTTGTCTCATTCTGTGCCTACATTAATACAAGGCAAAGCTCTTTGCAGTCACTTTAGCATTATGAGCATGATGCAGGGATGTGAAAGAATGAGAAACAGAATGAGTAACAATACAGAACAAAAATATATAACATATATAACACTTTTGTTTTTGCCCCCATTTTTTATGAGCTGAACTCAAAGATCTAAAACCTACTCTACCATGTACACAAAAGGCCTATGTCTCTCAAATATTGTTCACAAATCTGTGAGCAAGTGTTAGTCAGCACTTCTCCTGCCGAGATAATCCATCCACCTCACAGGTTTGGCAAATCAAGATTATTGCACAGGTGTGCCTTAAGCTGGCCACAATAAAAGGCCACTCTAAAATTTGCAGTTTTATCAGCATACAGTTGGCATGCTGACTGCCGGTATGTCCACCAGAGCTGTTGCCTGTCAATTGACTGTTCATTTCTGTACCATAAGCAATCTTTCAGAGAATTTGGCAGTACATCCAGCATCTTTATCCCCCAAATCCTCTGAGACCAGCCACCCAGACAGCTGCTGCTAGGGAACACCTAGTTCTGAATCTTGATATGCCACACCTGTGAGGTAGATGGATTATCTCGGCAAAGGAGAAGTGCTCACTAACACAGATGTGAACAGATTTGTGAACAAAATATGAGAGAAATAGGACTTTTGTTTACATAGAAAAAGTTTTAAAAGTTCAGCTCATAAAAAATGGGGGCAAAACAAAAAGTGTTGTTTTTTTATTTCTGTTCAGTATATTTTCTGATTTAAACGGACTGATGATTGTGTTCTCAACGTTGATACCTTTATGCTTACTGGCCTGTCAATCAAGACTCTCTTAAACAATCAAATGACTTAACATGGCCTGACTGATTCAATTTATTTGGTGATTGGTTCTTTGCATTTTCTTTATTTGAATGCTGTTCATTTACTCAGTATCACTGCTTTTCTACACGCTTCTCTAAACAGCAATCAGAAATCAACTTTGTTATGTCTCCCTCAAATTGTGCAGCTTTTTCTTATTTTACATGTTTTCCCGCCCTTGTTTAATTTTACCCTCATATAGCATATCTGAAACATTCAAGGAATCCGGGAGGAGCCTTGTAAGAACATGACAAAGTGCAGACGTTTCCAGAAGGGGGACGGAGGAGCAGAGGGATATGGGTGGAATGGGAAGGGTAGAAGTTACACATGATAAGAGCTGCACTAAGTTTGATGTTGTTTGAATTGTGTGTAATCACATCCAAGACTGTGCTCCCAGATGTCACTTTGACACAAAACTAATGCTGTCAGCAGCTTGGCCTAATTGATAATGACAGGGGACGTCATCAGAAAGAAAAGCAACTGGGTCAGATGTCAGGATTGTAACTAGTGGATGACTCTAAATGTTTGAGAATGAGCAGAGTTCATGTAGAAACTATGCATAAGTCCCTCCTGGTTGGCATCCATATTTGTGAATATTTGGATTCTCTTGGCTTTTTCACTATTTTGACTCGGCCCAAACATAGCCTCATCATCCGGCTTCGAGACACTTCTGTTTGGCCCGTCTCTGTCCCGGTCTCCATGGTAATGCTTGGCATGCAATGACTGAACATTGTGCTGGATGTTTCGGGAATGCAGCCGTCGCCCTCTGCCAGCGTCCTGTAGCTCTGACAGACACACTTCTGCTCTTGTGACATAACAGTGGATCTGCTCGCAGTGCGCTCAGGCCATCACATGCACATTTACACACACTTTTTGTCCTCAAACAGCATCAAATATGACCTTAACATAACAGATGGCTAGCTTATTAAAATTTCTATTTATCGTAGAATAGACAAATAAAGGTGTCTTTAGTGAATCAGTGTGTAACTGATGAAAAACACAGTATAGGTGAGAAGCTTTGCTGATGCAGCTGCCCCCTTAGTGTCAGCGGAGGGTCTCTGAGCTACACACAGCTCCAAACAAAACAAATCTCTTCCTCTGGGCCAGGTTTAGCGCTCACTATATTTATGGAAAAAGATTTATTCAGGAAATTTTTCTGCTGACTTTAACAGCTACTGTTGCCAAAGTTGCATAAGTGGTGTTTGTAGGATGTAGGATAGAAGGGATATGACTCACTCAGAGGTCAGTTGAAAAGTATTCTGCTGCATTATCGATGTAGTAAATGGATGATGAAGAGCGTAAGAGTGGGTTGACAGGTATTGAGCGGGCTGGTTCCTTTGGGGATGGATCCAATGTGCAAAGCATAGACCCACCTGAGGCCACATTGTGTGTTTTTGAGCAAACAGTGGGGGTCAATTAAAGAAAAATAGTGGAAACCTTACCACTTCTCTCAGTGGAAGTGCACATTAATAATTCTGCCACATAGATACTCTGTGTTTTTTGGCAGCAAAAGATAAAAACAACAAAAAAAACATATCCAAATGAGTGTTTACTATATTTGTGTAGATTTGGGTTTTTTCTACTCACATTGGCGGAGTGGTGTAGTGTAGCATGGGAGGCTCTTGAATGCATTTGAAAAACTCTAAAAAGCCCCTACATGCCACACCCTTTACTTGGCATTACAGCTAAATCTTGGTTTTAATTACACATGTGTACTACAAAGTGCAGATCTTGTTGTACACTTTAATCTCAGTGAAACCGTGGTGTTTAATTTAGAATGATTTTGAATTTATAGAGCGTCGGTGAATTTAATGCGTGGGTTTTATTTCATGTAACAGTGAAGTGATCATCATGTGTGAGAAGTGGTGCTTCAGGGATAAATGTAAGTCCTTATGGGGGCATACATCAGTAAAAATGATAAGACAGAGGCAGATTGAAGAATCAGTGATATACAACAAAATACAGAACATAAATCATGAGCATACTCGGTGTCATTCAGTGTTTGCTGAGTTTGTGTTTCCAAAATCTTATTAAGCAAATCTGTTGCTGACAATATTGAAAATGAGGCTTAAAAAAAACACTCACTTTTTCCAACAGATAAATGATTCTGAATGTGTCCGTTGTCAGCTCAGCAATAGTTCCTCTGCCGGTCAGTGCTTTCACAATTAATAGGTCTGTGCTATCAGAGGCAAAAAGTTGGCCAACACATAGACCTTAAAACCTTTTTACATTTTTATGACATGTCCATTGTTCACTGCAAAAATACATATGTTATATTATAATATTGTAAAATATAAGGACCTCATAAGTTTGTCTTAAAAACAATATTATGCACCCATTTATTGTGAACACAATTTAATTTGATATCCCTGATGTTGAGTAAGAAACAGCATGCAGTAATGCAGTGCTTTTTTGTCACTAACTTAATGTCTAACCAGTTTTGCCTTGTTTTTGTGCCAGTCTCAGTGTGCAGAACAAAACACTCCATATAGATCCCTAAATGGGAATGGTACAAGTTTCACTGAAGGAATTTGAGCCAGACACTGATCTGACCAGAAGGATTAATTAGAGAAAGGCACTTGTAAAGATCCATCTCATATTCAACTTGGCTGTCACTGTGGAAATTACAGGATGTCCTGCACAGAACCTTCAAACTAACAAGTTTTCTCAAAGTGTCGAGTGCCATTTCTCCAGCTGCAAAAGGGAGAACAGCACATTTACTTGACCGGGTCCCAAAAGCACTGTGCTTATCGTCAACAATAACACATGGATGTATTTTCCACTCTTTTAAAGCTTCTCAAAGGATCCTTGTTGCGTTGCGTTTCCATGTGTCACTGCACTTCTTGTTCTTGTTTACTATAAAATACATTTTCCAGGAAAAAGGAACGCACTAAAGCGGGAAAGAGGGAATATGTTCTGTTCACTCCTCCAAAGGGTCAACTGAGCACACCTCTACCCAACACAGTGCAGCTGAGGAGCAACGTAGGAGCGTATGATGTCAGGACCTAGAGACAGAGCGGGATTGTTCCTCAAGATGTCCATGTGTATATACAGCCCACGTCATGTCAATCAGCTAGAATTTTTTTTCACCAACATTTCCTGATTATTCCCATTGTTCATACTAAGTGCACGCTATAGTTCATGTTTATTTCTATAGTGTGTGTGTTTCTCTAGCAGATGATGTACATAAGAGGACACAAAGATATTGGCGTTGACTTTAAAGTCATTTTGTTCTTTTGTTATGGCTAATATGTTATTTTTTCCCGTCACTAATAGTTTGGTATTATTATGATGGTCAGATATTAACCATCAAAATATTATTGTGATAAAAATGAATAATAAAAACGGCACAAGGACAGATTTTGGTCCCTGGGCTTTGAGTTTGACACTTAAGCTCTTGGGTGCTACTTGAAAACTAATCTTTCTGTATGGCCTCTATTGTTTCCATGTATGCTGTCGGCCTCCAGACATGAGTCTATTTTCGGGAAGTGACCCCACAAACAGAAGCAGCAGTGATCTTGTAGCTGGTTCCTTTTTTCTGTTCTTGGTCACTGGCAATACTGTCTGGAGGGCTTGTTAATGCCTGAGTCACACTGTAAGACCTATGCGTGTACACATTAATGTACAACTGAAATGTGGTTTTACAACACAACTCCTACACATTGTGAAACACTATAGTGACTCACTCTTTTCAGGATTACTCATAAATCGCAGTCGTCATGTGACTTTTACTGAATCCGGGGTTCGTCACAGAGTCCTCACAGATACATACACCTACAAACACATGGCTGTAATCACACACGTACCGTCACCAAAGAAATATGCCATACGTCTTTGTTAATGACTCATTTGCTGCCAGTTACTGTGAAAAATAGCATTCTTTACATGTTCGTACAACTGGAGGGATCTTTACTCGCAGGTAAACAACACATGGGGTAAAACTATAATAATGTTCAAGAAGGTGGTGACAAATAAAGCACTGTAAACACTCTTTAGGGCGCCGGTTTTCAGGTGGTTGTGTAAGAGGTGGTAAAACCATAATTATATCAGTATTGCAAGAAAAGTGAACATGTTACCAAGAAAAAAACTCATCTCTGCTCATTTTACTGAAAGAATCTGTCTGAGAATTGAAAAGATGGCCTTTAGTGATGAAGGCACTCAACACAGCACGTTTTGGTCACTTTATGTGAATGGCACTTGTGATGAATTATCACTTTGACTATTGAAGTTACGCAACCTTATCTGTTTACTAAATGAGAGGATTCAATTTGCTCGTTTCGTAACACAGGAAGTTTGTTTGGGAATTCCTTGAATCCTTAGCAATTTTTAAATCGTACCAGTATCTAAGGTTTTAATTCCATTGCGGGGCAGTGAACTGATAGAGCTTGTGTCACTTGGACTCCATTCCATTATAATCTGGATGAATCATTAACCAACACAAAACAGACTGCTTTTCCTATTTTTTATTATTTATGTACAGCCTCTGTTATCACAACTAAGTGAACATTGTGCTTTATTTGTGACTGTCCAGACCAGGAGCGCTCTGGTCTTTTTGACACGTGCTGTGTTACAGTTATTGATGCAGCCTCCAGCTTATTGATTTACCCACAGGGGTCTTCCCAAGGAGCAGCTGTGTCTTTTGAGGACCACCATGTCAGACTCCTAAAGCCTCTTCACCTCTCTTTGCTACAAAGGTAACACACAGAATTAGGTTAAACCACATATATATGATATTTCTGAGATGAAAATGCTAACTCAGAAAAATAGACACCGCAAAAACAATCTCTGTAAACAAATTTCAGCAACTGTCAGGGGGATCACACTGTGGAAAACAACCCTAACATTTCAGCTATTTGTCCCATCCGCCTGCCAAAACCTCTAGAGACTGCTTCATAGTGCTTGGGAGGCACTCCACATTGCAGTCCTTTTATTCCTCAGCTGTTTAAGATGAGGTTATGCAATCAGTGACCACTAGATGGTAGGTCAGGAGTTAAAGTAGCTTTGACTGTAGGAGAAGTTGAGATAGTGGAGGGAAAAGCTTGTGTTGTTGCTGTGAGAGTGACAGTGGAAAGAGAGGTGAAGGAAAGCTGTGTGTGTGTGTGTGTGTGTACTTGTGCGAGAGAGGGAGGCAAGGACTGGGCAAGAGTGCAGGGGTGTCGAGGGGGGGTGTGGTTAGAGCCGCACTGCCTGTATATAGAGAGTGTAATAGAGCAGACTGAAGGACAAACAGAGAAAGACCTTTTTCCCCAAAGGCTTGTCTTCACCTGTCAGTGACTTCTCACGCAGCAAAAAAGAAACTTTTACGGATTACAAAAGCCAGTGTTATTGTTCGATTTAAGGTAAGGAACCGTTTTGCTTTCAAAAATTTCTGTGCCAGTTTCTGGGCAGGTGCAGGCCGGGCACCGGAAAGTCACTATTCTCATGTTACGTCAAATATATTTCTCAGTTGGGTAGTGCTTTGCTTGTCCTACTTAGATTTCACATTGTTCTCAGGATTGAAAAGCTTTCACTATTGCAGCATGTTTTCTTTGTGGGTGTAGGATTGTAGAATGTTCTTAAATGTTCCACACACACTCACTGGCAGACAGTTTTGAAGGTTATTGGATTCAGACTAAAAATGCCCACCCTTCAGTCACCTGTTGCGTGCCTGGCCCCACTTTAGACAGACACCTGTATGTATTATCATTACCCTTTAGGTTTACATTGAAAAAAAAAAAAAAAAAGACATAATAAAAGTAACACTCTGTATAAGAAGAAGTAATGTAACAGGTCTGTTCTCTCAGGGTGGGATTTATCAGGTGGGTGGGAGTAAATGTATGGACGTAGACTATTTTATGAGATAATATTGTGTTTTCTTTATACAGAGTACTTTGGCATTGCTGGCAGAGATGTCTTTGTTTTTGAATTGCTTGAACTAGCTGAGCCCTATCATTCATAAGATATCAAGATAATGTGCTATTAAATTACCTTTGTGTGTGTGTTTGATGTTCTTACTATGCACTGACTTGCATCAAACATACAGCCTCTTTTAACATGTCGTCACTTGCTCAGATGCTGCAGTTAGACTTTTCTGTCTGTATTAAGGCTGGTCCATCCTAACTGGTCATCTGTCTGGGACCGCTAATGTGACTACAGCTGTCCCATGCGTTGATGGACCATATGGTGCTGTTCCTTTGAGACACAAAAGTAAAACTAAAACGATCTAATGGATAAAGAGTATCATCTTTAAAAGATTTTGATTGTGGAGCGGTTGTTACTGGTTTCTAGTTACTTTAGATGTTTGAATAATAATACAGCTAAACATTATTGTTGGTATGTGGTATAAACTCTATATCTGTAAAGCAGCTACCATTGAGGTATTAAACAAGAACACAATGTTTAATCAAATCTTTATTATTTATTTTGACAGCAGCAGCCCATTTAGCAACAGACTGGTGGGTGTTTTATTGCACTGCTGCCACAACAAACACATGTTGTAAAGGAGGATACTTGCTCATCCACACTATCAAATGCTAGCTTCTGCATCAGAGCGAATCTAGACTCTGTGTGTGTTTCTGAACTAAAGGCACAGTCATGCAGAAAACAGTCCAGCAAAGATCCTTTTCCGGAGCACTGCTTTATGTGCAGGGTGCCTATTATGCTCTGGGATCTGATTGGATAATTAATGATTTGATTTATGTAAGCAGCGGCCAACCCCTTGTCATTGTCTGAACCCTGCCCATAGGCTCTCTGTTTAGTAACAGGCCAGCACACCCACAAACACATGTGACCTTTGTTGAGGCTAAATGGTCAGAGAGGGGTCCAGTCGGGACTCTAGGCACTGACAACAAGCACAAAACCAGATATTATACAGAACAGTCTTTGTTGTCCTTATTTGAGTTTTTTTTATGGTTTTCTGTTTTCTGTTTGTTTGATATCAAATTAAGTTAGCTCCGCCCACAATCATTATTTACTGGGTGAATTAGCTAACCTTTTCCACCTGCGGGATAGCTTATGTTTGACAGCAGGACGCTTCCTATAGCAGTACATTCGCCTTCCTTTCAGATCTTTACAAAATTCTGTTGTTTTTTTTTAAGATTGGCCCTCAATTTGCCCCCAAAGGACAGTATGAAGCAAAAATTATGTTGTTCAACATTTTCTTGTTAAGTGTGTTTTTTTATTTAGCTGCTGTTTGTATTGGCTTCTTGTTAGGAAAGTTGGAGGAGGTGGGGTGTATTAGTAGATAATTTGTTCCCATTGCTGCCAACTTCAAACTTATCTTTTGTACTACCAAGTTAGCATTTGTAGATATGTTTATGTGAAGTACACAGTGGGAACGGCATGGCTCGATGGCAACAGTCACACCTGAAAGGTGGCATCCAAACAATGTTTTCAACTCACTTTCTGTGATAAAAATATTTTCCATTTAACTGTTTAGCAAATTTAAACATTAATGGACATATTAAAAGGTGTGTATTCCTTACAGATTGAACATGAAAGCCATCCTGTTGACTGTGGTGGTGATGCTTCTCGTGTTGGGGGAAGGAACTGCAAATAGGATCCTGTCGAGAAGAACGAAGAGGGAACTGGCGAGCCCTCTGCATTTGGAAGGCATCAGGGACCCGTTTGGCTCCTACTGCCAGAGGAGAGGAGGCTGCTGTCCCGGCAGAGACGACACATGCACAGTGCCTTATCTGGACACCATCTGCTACTGCGACCTTTTCTGTAACCGCACAGTGTCTGACTGCTGTCCCGACTTCTGGGGTCACTGTCTTGGCGTGCAGCCTCCTTTTATTGGTAAGTGTGATGATGGTTAATGACATTATCCAAGCTAATTTAGGAATTAGCTTGGATAATCTTGTCATATAATAAGTGGGTACATTTTGTTTTCAACTACAGCAGCAGAAGCCATTTTACCTCAAAGTACATACAATTAAAATTGCTGACAACAAACCTATCATGGCGTTTCACTTCATATTTTAAAACCATGTTCAGATGCCTACCTTTGTTGAGTAAACTGCCTTACCTGCTTCTATTTTCTACATGGACTGTTATTGATTGTGCTGCTTTGCTTCTTTTGTTGCAAAGCAGTGTGACTGGGACATCCATGTTCCTGTGTAAACTCTCAAAACAGTGATGGCTGTTGGAATACTGAGATGTACAATCTTATTTTATCACAACATGACTTTGTATAAGGAGTTTTTTGAGACAGAATGAAGCAAAGAGGAGGGAACAGTGAGCTTCTCATTAACCCAGACGGGAGGGGGGTTTGGAGGTATGAATGGAGGTCAGGCCAAAGAATGTGGGCTATGTGGAGGGGAAGACAGCAGGCTTGGGACTGGTGGCAGTAAGGTCACTATAGGTATGTGCTTTTACAGATGACAAAGTAAAGAGGTTGTTCAAAAGGCGGGACTCTCTCTGGTCTGGAACACACAGTGCGTCACAAAATCATTTGCCCTCAAAGAACGGAAGGCGATGACACTTTCTTACAATGGGTCCCTTTTTTATGACTGGACACATTATTTCTTACTCCATATTCAATGTGATTGTTCAGGACAGCTGTAAGTCTTTGCTCACATTATGGATTAATCATATATTCACTTTGTAAATTCACACTGTAATTCTGCCCTGAATCTCATAACAAATTGACATTGACAGCTCCTACAGCTGTGAATTATGCTGTAGATAAAAGTCTGTCACCAGGTCTTAGCCATTTAAACGGTCTTTAAATGAGGGTGAGTGTAGCAGGTCAAATTTCCTCCAAAGGAATGCTACGACATTTTTTAGCCTGAACTGACTAGACTTTATTGGAAAACTGCAGGTGGTTAACATTTTTTCCTGTTTAATTATTGACGTATTGGGTGAGGTGCATTCTTGCTCTTCTCATTAGATAAAGGTGAGTATAAGCTGGTTAAAGCATGACTCGGGCCTAGGAAGCCTCGGAAGGAAGGAAAGAAGCTAACTCTACATTCCTACAGTGGATTACTGGAGCTCAGAACTTCTAAGGCCTCACATATTAAGTGTGTACATTTGCACTCAGACCTACTCTTACACACACACACACACACACACACACACACACACACACACACACACACACACACACACACACACACACAGCCACACAGATGGGAGCTAATGTTAATGCATCACATCAAATATATTTTTTTGTCTCCTCAGGCACCTGCGATAGAAATGGACACAAGTTCTTTACAGGGCAAACATACAAAGAGAACTGCAATTTATGGTAGGTAATCCTATCTACACACATTTCCCTCTTCATTTAAACACTTATGTCAATACATAGATACATGGTCTGTGCATTTTACACCTGAAAAAAAGAATCTTACATTAAATAGTCTTTGTAACAGTTCTTTAGTCCACAGGCACTGCTCGCATAACAGTCATCTAAATTGCTTTGCCCCATAACAATAGCATCTCTGCTAACTTCTCCAACATCTCCCCTACTGAGAAACCTGGCAAACATGAATGCAATTGATACACATTATCTCTTGAGCTTCTGAAGAGCATAAACTGTCCTGTCTGATCGTAGCTTCTTTTTTGTCAATAAGCTTTGCTCCAACAGTTATTTACTATACGTTATACACCAATCGACAGAAGTACAATCCAAAAACCTAGGACTTCACCTTTGTGAAACATATATATATGAATATTAGGGCTGCTTGATATCGGGAAAATGTGCAATATACAATAACTAATTTAAATATTGCTTTAATGATAATACCTGCAATATTTGAATGCTCTTTTATGTTGGAAAAATAAACATTATGCTCTGGACTAACTTCCATTCATCATAGGTCTAAACATGTCTAAACCAGGTCTAAACTAGGACTAAACAAGTCTAAACTGGGATTTAAAGGACTGAACTAGGACTTTTTACATGTGGACGGATTACATTTAGATAATTTTGACAGAAAAAGAGTATAGTGTTTCTGCAATACAAGTCATTATTTACTATATATATATATATATATATATATATATATATATATATATATATATATATATATATATATATATATATATATATATATATATATATATATATATATATATATATATATATATATATATATATATATATATATATATGTATATATATATATATGTATATATATATATATATATATATGTGTATATATATATATATATATATATATATATATGTATGTGTATATATATATATATATATATATATATGTATATATATATATATATGTATATATATATATATATATATGTATGTATATATATATATATATATATATATATGTATGTATATATATGTATATATATATATATATGTGTATATATATATATATATATATATATATATGTATATATATATATATATATATATATATATATATATATATATATATATATGTATATATATATATATGTATATATATATATATATATATATATATATATATATATATATATATATATGTATATATATATATATATATATATATATATATATATGTATATATATGTATATATATATATATATATATGTATATATATATATATGTATATATATATGTATATATATATATATATATATATATATATATGTATATATATATATATATATATATGTATATATATATATATATGTATATATATATATATATGTATATATATGTATATATGTATGATATATATATATGTGTATATGTATGTATATGTATATATGTATGTATATATATGTATATGTATGTTATAGCTTTTACAGATATTGTAAACAATAATATTTCAACCCTATTGAATATTGTGATAAAAGTAAAAACACCTATAAAGAGAGAAAGATAGTTAAACGAGTGAAGACAAAATAATAATATTCCTCACCTGTCCTTGACTGTGGTCTCTCACAGCTGTGTGATTAAGATGGTGTCTGTGAGATTTGAAGTGGTCAACAATGTTGGTTTAGCATCCATTTGTAGATGTACATTATATTTATTTCTAAAAAGGAGCAGGCTGTGGCTGCTTGCCAGGGCATGTTTAAACAAAACACTGTTGACCCACATATCTGTCCATCTTACATGTTGCAGATGTCTGACCTCAGTAGCTGCCTTATGTCAAACTGATCGCTTGAGACTTATCAAGACAGCTCAATTAGATTTGAGTGAAAGGCCCTGATGGTTACACAGATAAGTGAAAGTGGAAATGGCTCTCATTTAGAGTTGATGAACTACAGGACGCCCGCTGCTGCTTTGCTCAAGTACGCAAGAATAGACTTGTCAAGATAGTTTCTGGTCAACAGAAAAAAAAGGTCTATGTGTTAACTCCTTTTCTGACTGTCCAACAAAGAGGTCTTATGCACATGCCCTCCTACACTGCCTTGCTAAAGCAGTACACATGGGCACTTGAAAAATTGCACCCTGCCATTAGCCCAAACAAAAACATACACACTCCCCTTTGCACTCCTACTCTTCATAATTTCCCAAAGGGTCATCCTCCCTGTACAGTCTGGCAGGGTTTCCGCTTTGACACAGACACCTCTCCCTTATTTCCTCTCATTAACAAGACTTAAGCCCCCGCACACTATTATCTGCTTTTCTGACAAATCTTGACTGACCAACATATAGTGCTGCAAAAAAGTGATGCCTAGCTATTACAAAATTACCATCTTTGCTTTCATATCTAGTTGTACTGTTTGTTTGTAATACCTGTGTGGCAAAGTGGACCAGCACACAGTGACTGAGCATAAAGTATTTGGGCATGAAACACAGTGAGGAAAATCTATAAAGATTTGTGATGGATTGAGGGAATTGTGATATCGGACGAAAGAAGGAGAGGGTGAAAATGCACAAACAGCAGCATCTATTGAAATAATTAGAGAAAAGTTACTGTTTACTGATCACTTTAACTTCTATCTCTGCTAAACTAGACTTTCAGTTGCTGTTTAAATGATAGATACAGGGTGCAGTCACAGGATATGTTTTTAAAAAGACAAACATCTGTTTCCACATGAGAAAATTCACTGTGATTCTGTGTGTTATACACGTGTGAGTCTCAGAGGTTAAGCCATTCAAATTATTAAGCATGACCTGGAATGTAAAATATGGCCACATAGGGCTCATTACTCATATCTCTGGTCACACTTTGTCCATGTGCCTGCCCTTGTGTTAATTTATGATGCTTTCCGAGCCGGTGGCACTTTGTACGTGCATGCCTGTGATCTTCTAATGGGAGGCAGAGGTTAAAGGTTACTGTCTATTATTCTTTGCACTTCCAATAGGCTGTCCCTCTGTGGGACACTGCTACAGGAGTCACAAGGACATTTTGTGTGTGCAAACATACACAAAATACACATGCAGTGGATTTAGTGTGACTGAAAGGAAATTCAGACCCTCTGTTGCATGTCTGAATAGGAAAATATGTCAGCAGGGCAATAATGTAACAGGAATAAATTTATCTGTGGCATGAACAATAGAAGGTGAGCTCAAATCTCGCTTTAATACCATCCACTCACGTCCGCCATGGAGTAACACACATCACTCCACACTATTTTTAAGCATTTCCAGGGTAAATAAGTAAATGTCATTGTTAATATCCGCCTCACTTATCCACTTAGTCATCTTCTTGACTCCTGTATTCCTGCTGCTGTCTCTTGGCTAAAAATGGACCTGTGTGCTGCTGCCTTAAAAGGCTTCATGTGGCCTGTATCCTTTTTATCTCCCCCTCATTCTGTCTACATCCAGTCATTTATGGCTGCCAGCTTTCCTCATATTTAGCTTTGGACATCTGAACATCTGCATATTTGTAATTCTCGATTTCCTTTAACAGTAGCTACATCAAGTTTAGCATCAATCATGAAAGATATTTTAAGCAAATAAAAAGCTATAAAATGTTCATACTTTTCTTTGTCTTTTTTTTATAGCACATGTGGTTCTTCCGGACGGTGGGAGTGTGAGCAGAATGCCTGTTTGATAGAGGCGGACATGATCCATGCTGTAAACAGAGGGAACTATGGGTAAAAGACACATAACCAAGTGCACCTTTCATGGTGTTAGATAGCATCTAAAGCACACATTGTTCCTGATCTTACTGTTGTGTTCTTTCAGGTGGAAGGCTGCTAACTACAGTATGTTCAATGGCATGACACTAGATGAGGGCATTCGCTACCGACTAGGCACACAGAGGCCCTCTAAGACAATCCTAAGCATGAACGAGATCCAGGTATGACAAATATACTTTAGATGTAAGATAGTGGATATTATTCCAGCTGCATGAAAGATTCCCAGTGCACATACACGCAGGGATTTCCAGGGAACCCCCTTAATTATATTCCTCTGCACCATCACTATTACAGCCAGACATATCTCAACAACTGTGGACATTTTTTATTTCTCAGATACATTACATACCACACTTACTGAAAATGCTATTTTAGGGTTATCAAGCAACAAAACACATTACTTGTGCAGACAGAAGGCATTGATAGAGTCAGGTCAGACAGATATTTCCTCCCTTTTATATTAAGTATTAGCAAGTAATGCACCTCACTTTGAATGCTACAGCTTTTCGTTGATTGAGGTGACTTTACTTTGACTGAGCTTCTTTTTTCTGTGAGAACATCAGCCATTTTCATTCAACAAAATGAGAATACAACAAAAAAATTGAAATGGATGATAAGATATCTATATTTGGTCACATAAATTTGATTAAACATTAATATTTAAATAGCCAATCCTCTTTAATGTTTAAAACCTCCAACCAGATCCACATTTCTGTGGATAGTGAGTGCATGTACATCATACATTTTAAGAGATTACATTATTGTCAGTTGAAAAGGGCAGGTGGCATGTTAGAATGTTCAATATTGTTGCACTCATGTTGAGACTTTGTATGTTTTTATTAGATCCCTTATCCTTGGACCTCCAAAAGCTGCACTGTTATTCAAGTTAAAAACTAATACAATAGCAAACATTTTTCACTTAATTATGGTGGCTTGTGAGCAGGTGACTGCCTCTCTGTCTGGGACCTCAGTCCACTGTGATCCATTCAGTCTCTGTTTACATTGCGCCCAGACAGATTACATAAGACAGACCCAAAACAGCAGACAGAAGATAGAGGGGATGGTGGCAGGCATAAAGAGCGCCCTCCTCCGCTGTTTGCATCACCATCTCTCCCACCGACCGCCCATCCACACATCCTCCTTTAACTCTCACGGCATTCCTCGACTCTTTCAACCCCACGTCTCTGACCTCCCTCTCACGTTTCCGCCTTCTGCAAGTCCCTGCCTGTGCCAGGAACAACATCTCAGGCCATTCATAAATCTCTTTCATCCACACCGCTGAGGATGAATTCATTACATACTCACACGTTCCCTTTATTGTGTAGGTAGCGTCACTGCGCCTTCAGGTTGTGACGTAAAGGTGAGACTTTGACCTGCAGCACATTTCTTTGTCATGTATCAGCTGTCCGTCTACGCTCTGCATACTTCAAGAGGGGGACGTGAGTTTAACAGAAGCGTGTGCTATGTTATCACACATAACTGAGAGATTAGGAGTTCAACCAACCTTAAGCGGAGATTAATAAAGATGTTTGGCATTTCTGGAGTCATGTGAGCCGTATCATAATGAGGATTTATCTTCTCAGCGATATTTCTAATTTAAATAACAGACTGATTCTTCCCGTGTTGGATGTAAGCGTCCAAAAATGGTAGCAGCAACCATGAAGATATCTGGGATCAAAGGTCGCTGCCAATTCCACTGCTTCAGAGATTGAGAGAAGTCCTAATTGGTCCTAATTGCCTGTGAATAAGTCCTTTGTGCACAAGGGTTGATTAACAGACTTATGCAATCAGCCCATGATCCAAACCTGTCGCACAAAGCAAATCATTGAGTTGTTGTTGTTCGCAAATGATTTTACAGCATTCCCCATCAAGGTGTTTTTGTCTTTTCACCAGATGAACATGGATGCTCATAGTGAACAACTGCCTCTTTACTTCAATTCAGTCGAAAAGTGGCCTGGAAAGATTCATGAGCCACTGGATCAAGGCAACTGTGCAGCATCCTGGGCTTTCTCCACAGCAGGTACCAGCACAATGAAAAAAAAACACTGTTAAACAGTTAAATGAAGATGAAGACATTTCAGAATACAACTATAGAGCTGCATGCATTTTAGCTTAAAAGATGTTCTGTAACAACTTTTATAGAACTAATGTGAGATGTATGAATGGCAATACAAGTTACTGACAACCAAAAGTGTGAAGATATAGTTATATGTTTTTGTAATCTAAATAATGTCTTTGCTTTTTATCAGCTGTGGCTTCAGATCGAATTTCCATCCAGTCCATGGGTCACATGACGCCTCAGCTGTCCCCACAAAACTTAATTTCCTGTGACACACGTAACCAGGGGGGCTGTGCAGGGGGACGCATTGATGGAGCCTGGTGGTTCCTCCGCCGCAGAGGGTACGCATAACCCCCTTTACACCGACCAAAAAGAACTGCTTATTTGGAATTCAGCTTCCTAATCATTTCTCCTTCTCCTGTTTTGCAGAGTGGTGACTGAAGAGTGCTACCCGTTCAGCCCGCCTCAGGATAACCCTGCCGAGGTGAGCCGCTGTATGATGCAGAGCCGCTCTGTGGGACGTGGCAAGAGACAAGCCACGCAGCGCTGCCCCAACACACACAACTACCACAATGACATCTACCAGTCCACGCCACCGTACAGGCTCTCGTCTAACGTAAGCAACACCACATCCACTACTTGTTATTTTCTTTAAATAATGTGGTATCACTGTGTTTATTAGTCTGACATTGTGCTTTGCTCGACTGTAATTCCCCTCATGAGTTTTTTACAGTATGTCTTCTTGAACTTTACTCGTGCATTTTTGATTTTCTGTGAATGAAAATGGGAATATGTATATAAATGTTTACAAAACACCCATAAAGTTCTGAGGAGACTGTACTCCCACTGAGGGGCCAGATTGAAATACAATACTGTAAAATGTAGATAAATTGGTGGCAGTTGTTTTCCAGTGAGTGAATGTAACCAATTTACAGATTACATCTCGGATAGACACACAATCTTTAAGTCAATACTCAGTTATTTCTTGTATCAAATATCTTGTGAAATAGGATTATCTTGTTTACAGTTTGATACACAGCACTTTGCCGGTAAATCTGGGAATAGAAAGAACATTTACTATATTTTATACAGACTGACAAAACATTGGATTTTCCAGATTCAGTATAAAATTACATAGGTTATTGTAAATTCATGAGTATATATGCCTAAGATTTGAATTATTTTCCATTTTGCAAACTGTCCAAACTTTTCAAAAATGATTCATGCAGCTAACGAACAACAAACAAATCAATAAGCTGTTGCTGACATGTGTTTTCAGGCAGCATCCATCAGCGCTAACTGACACTAATGCTAATGCTTCTCACAATCGTTACAGCGTGTTATTTGTGTCTCCTAACTCTCTGTGAAGTCAATAGGTCAGGCATTAAAACCAGAGGTCCTCCGATCTTATTACCGGACTTTTAACATCTTCAGAGGCTGTTTTATTCTTCTCTGTCTCACTGACATGTAATGATCTTTTTGCTCCTACAATAAATCCCTCTATGTGTCTCCCAGGAAAAGGAGATTATGAAGGAGATTATGGATAATGGCCCTGTGCAAGGTAAGTTGATCTGTGCCAGTATATGTCTCCTTAAATATTATCTAATCAACACTATTACCTCAGGGATAAGTGAGCAAACAACTAATGATTTTTAAAGCATGTAACTTTGAGGCTTGTGTTGCATGTCTGATCCCTGATGTCATGTTTTACCTTAGCCTTTCTGGCCTCATTTTAGACTTTGACTTGAGAAACTGACTTTCCTTTACTGCCAGGCTCATTGTCTGGTGTGCATCTGGACCATTGTCAAGTACACTTAAAAAGCAGCAGTCACGTGTGTGTGCTCTATGAGCCACTGCCAACCTCTTGTTTTATTGTTCAGAAAGACTTGTTGGCTTGATGTCAAGTTCCTTTTTGACAAAGCCAGAAATGTGTGTGTATGAATATTTGCATTGTGTTTTGTCCTGGCTTAGAGGAAAGTCCAGAAGGTGCTTTCAGACCAGGAAAATTGTATTCAACTAGCTCCCTAATGAAAAATAAAAACATGAGGTTTAATTAAACTAAAATTAATAATTAAACTAAAACAGTGCTCACAAAACCTAAAGTCTGGGTGTCTGGGTGTCCCCACATGCAGTACATCAGTACTGTATTTTATGTGTATCAAATTGTAATTCCTTTGTATTCTTGCAGCTATTATGGAGGTCCATGAGGACTTCTTTGTATATAAGAGTGGGGTCTACAAACACACCGACGTCAGCTTCACCAAACCTCCTCACTACCGCAAACATGGCACACACTCAGTCAGGATCCTTGGGTGAGTTTGATTCAGAAAACCTCTATTAAAAAAAAGACTCTTTTCAGATTGTTTTAGCTGAATAGTGTTTTTCACAACAAAAGTCTCTCAAAGCATTACTGCAAGGTTATTCATCTACGAAATTTGCTCCGTCACAAGAGTGTTTATAATGAATAAGAACCAGTAATTGTGTCAGCTTGACTTTGGCCAAACACTTGGCCTGTCACGACAAACTACATGAGTAAGCTTCCCTCCACATCAATTGTTTTTTTTTTTTTTTTGAGGCACACCTTGTCTCCACTTCTTCATCGTCCCAGACAAACCTCCACTTCCCCTGTCCTCCTCCTCTTCCAACCACAACAACCACAAATATGCAGTCGGGCAGGACGTCTGACACACCTGGAGACCCTGCACCCTCCCTTTCCCTCCTTTTCATCTCACCTGTAAACGTCTCGTTCATTACTTTAGTCAAATCCTCCCTTTTCTGAAGCCAAACAATCTATTTTCATTTATGAATTGTAATTATTTTTTGACCTTTCAGAAGGACTGTATATTCCAAACAACTCTGTTTAGAATTCTTTCAAAAGACCAAAAGAAAAAAAATTGTAACAATGTAATTCATAAACATTCAAATTTTTCCTTTTTTTACACCAGACTCTTGTACTCTGTCGCTGCCTGTCTGCTTGTGATCTTCAACAGAGAAAAAGAAATGTGTAATGCCTTAGCTTGTCCCAGAGAACCATGAGACATTAAGAAACCCCTTGGTGCTATGACTATGCACTTTTATCTAGTTTGCCACTGATCAAGACAAAACACTTTTTTACACTGCCTCAGGGGCTGCTGCTATGTTCTGTATGTGTGTCTCAGATGTATATATGTTTGATATTTATTTGAGGATACGAAGGCATGTAGGGGCATGTTGAACATAAACACCTCAACTTTTATGCACAAACCTGTACTTACCTTGTTCAAACAACACACGTAATCTTGGACTGTACTCAGAAATGTGTTCATTTAAAACCTTTTTTTACTGCTGGTAATGGTATGTTCATAGAAACTGTGGTGCTTCCACATTCGGGATGGGTGCATATAGGCTGGTGTTTTAAGCTCCAACCTGCCAGCCACGAGCATCAGTGTGTTTACACAGCCTAAATCCCACAGCGGTGTGTTCCTTTAAGCCCGGGGCCTGGGAAAGTTTATCAGAACAGTATTGAAGCCCAGTGTGGTGGAAAGAGTATTGTGTGGCATGCTGATCCAAAGCGTACCGGACAGAGACGTGGGATCAGTCGCCCAGAGCAGAGGTCAGGGGTGGGACACACAGGCCTACATTGCCACGGTCATTGTCCAGCAGCAGGCAAGTGCAGTGATTGGAGGGCAGATAAGAGATGAACAGTGGTCCGAGCCTGTCTGGATCTGTCCGTCCAAATCAGTACAACTAAAGCAGGCACGCATTGGGGATCCACAGGTGTCTCTGTTCTTCGCTGAAACTCTCACATCTCAAGTTCTAAAAATGTTCCACTCCCCTGAATGACGTTGACGTTGTTTACACAGCTGTTTTTTTATGAAGATATGATGTCTGACTCTAATAAAGTCACTCGCTGATAGAAGCTTGGCTCTATATGCCCGTGTTGTGGCGGCGGCCCTCTGACTTGGCACAGTCCAAAACTAGGCACACAATTTTCCCAGCATTCTTTTCTCTTATAAAAGATAACAAGATCGGGCACCAGAAGTCTCCTGGGAAACCAAAGGGATGTAGTGCAATAACAGGATGGGAATATTGGCTTTGGGAGTCTGTTTTGATCAAACAAAAAAGTTTGTCATCTAAAAGTTGGCAGCTGTGGAACTAAGACCAAAGTGCAAAAAATGATGGGAATTTATGGACATCTGCCAAGAACAAAGAGAGGTTAAAGGGGACAGATATGTCTCCTTTTACACAGTCCATATCTGGCTGCTGGATATTGACAAGATTGAAGCGACGCTCACTTCCCTGGGACCTCCTCTGTGCTTCCTGTTTCATGTTTAAGAAAGGGAAACGGCACAGGAAAAGGGGAATTCCGGGTTCTTTGGAGTAGAATGATGTACAAGTGCAGTTAGGTGTTGTCCAGTCATAAATAATATGTTTTCAGGTACCCTTTTGAACACTCCTCACGCCCCTTCCTGCTTTTCTCTTTCAATAACGCCACCGTGTCCAAGGTGAACCCATTCCTGAGTGTTTACAGAAATCATATTCCGTGTAAAGCTTCTGAAGTTTAAAAATAGGGAGATATGTGGCTGATGGAGATTGATGGTGACATTTTGTGTTTCTTTCTTTTTGTTGTGTTTTTTTTTTGTGTGGTTAATGCATAATTGGTAACCATGTTGTTGTCTTATCCTCAGGTGGGGAGAGGAAAGACATTTTGATGGTACATCTCAAAAATATTGGGTAAGATATTATTTCCTGTTACATTTTTGTTGTACTGTACACACCATCACAGAAAAGAGATCCTACACTGGCTGAATTATTAAAAAAAGATAAAATAATCTAGAAATGTCATCAAATCTATCATCGTAAAGCTGTTGTAAATTCTGATCACCCTGTGTAAATTGCTTCTTTAGATTGCTGCCAACTCATGGGGAAAGAATTGGGGTGAGAACGGCTACTTCCGTATCGCTCGTGGAGACAATGAGTGTGAAATCGAGACATTTGTAATTGGTGTATGGGGCAGGATTACGATGGAGGACATGCATAATCATCACCATCACCATCGCATATAAAGACTTTTTTTGACACATTTCAGAAGCCCATTGAGACATTTTTCTGTGTCCCACCGACTGAGGAGATGAACTTTACTACAACCTTCCTTCTTACTCTGGGGGTCCCTAAAACTCCTCATCTTTATTGTCTTTTTGCCTTTAAAAATACAACATTCACCTTTTACTCTGTAATTCAGTTTATGGCTCCAAAAACAGAGAAGCTAAAGCTTTTTAACACATCCATCCAGACTCTCTCTTCACTCAGGTTCATTCATTTCCAAAGACCACACTTACCACACCCGTAAAAGCCTTACCTTAAGAAGAAGAAAAATTGTCAATAAAACAGACAGGGGTCACACCCCTGTGAGAGCTCTCAGAGAGGTTGAAATCTGAGAGGCAGATTGTTCGACGTGAGACATAAAGACCGGCACACCCAAGTCCAGCAGCGTAATGTGATATTATAACAGAGATGACCCTCCTAACATCGAGCTGTCATTCAGACACAAACACAGTTGGCTCCTTCGCTCAGTTTAACACCTGCCATAGAGTTAATAGTAGCTCCGGGCGCTAGTTTCTCACACTTACTGTAACAAAGAATCTGAGATAAAGCAACATGATTTTCACTTTTGATTATGACCAACAACCAAAAAGTCTTAATTTTGTTCAAATATTTCTCTAAAATGTCTCATTGTGGATCTTTTCAAATATTATGTCTATCTAAAGAAAGACAAATGTTGAAAGAAATGTTCATAATCTTGGAACAAAACCTATAAAAAAATAATAATTGCATTAAACACAAAACAACGTGTTTGTGTATAGCATAAATTAGCTGTTCCACTGTTACTGTTTGCTTGTTTATAGATGATATTTTTGGTCATATTTTAAAGTTTTATTTTTATGTATACATCTTATAATATTTCCTACAGCACACTGAATTTTCTAACCACTGCAAATTGGTTTCATTAAAGATTGTTGCTGCTGCTAATGTTCAGTCTATCACAAAGTCTGTAGTTAAATGATCAACATTTCAAACTCAATCAAAGGTTATATTAACTATATTTTGTTTACAGATACACTTTTTCCTAGTATTTGAGACCAACTGAAGGTTTATTATTATCATTCACTGTAAATTATATATTATTTCCAGAGACCTGTTGTTAAATCATGTAAAACTTTCTTAATCATGAAAAGAGCAGGAAATGGTCACAGACTTATCAATGTAAATGTTTCAGCCGGTTGCACATTCACTCTTAATTTACTTTGTGCTGATTACTTCCAAGAGGTTTCTGGTGCTTAAACTAACTTTAGTTTGGCCTCTTGCAGAAAAAAGATACTCAGACCAAAGGTTGCATTCATCATATTATCTTGTGTTTTTTTGTGACTGGACCAAATCCAATTGAATACAATCAAACCTTCATCATAATGTGTGTAGTATATAGTATAGACAGGACCAATAGTGCTACAAGTATTCATCAACCTCACAAGCCACTGTTGCCACTGCAGCTGTTCTGTTTAAGAAAACGCAATGTGAAATAAATAACCACTTCATATCCACTGTCTTTATTTATAAAAGATGTAAATGATATGCCTTTTTGTCTTCTTTATGTTGTTGTGCAATGTCTTATTGGCCCTGTCTCATGTATTGCAAAAAATGCTTTACACCCAATAAATTGTCTTTAAACCGCTCTGTCTCATTTTAATTGTCATTAAGTAGCGATAAAATACCCCTAAACCAATATTTAAATGGCTGTTGTTGAATGTTTGTTGTTATGGAGTCAGTGAGCCACAATGGGCAATGTGTTCAGGAGCAAAGCCAATGCGATGTGGCAGGCCAGGATAGGGAGTTTTTATAATACAATGCCGCGTCAGCTCTTCCAAGTGAGAGCAATGGTTCGAGTCATCAGTTTGTCTGTACAGTCTTTGAGAGCTGTTTCAATTCAGTTTTGGCTTCCTTGGATTTTGAATTTTGAAAAAGTGATTATACCAAAGTTAATTACATTGAACACTATTTTAGTCAAGGTTCACCATTAAACGTGTCGCTGTTGTGGAGGGCTGTTCATTTGGATTGTCCTCAGAAATAAAGAAGGGAAATTGTATGTCTTGGGAGTTGTGTGTAGCAAATGTTATGTTACTGTATTCAGTTTTTCACCTTTGCTTCAATTTCACAGCAAGGACAGGTTGGAAGCTAGATGTGGCACTTGTGTCCAGTTTGCTACACAAAATATTAACAGAATTAAGGTGTCTAAAATAATTAAAGTTAAACTGTTATTGATATGATAAACAATAAGTATGATGTATGATTTATGTCAGTGTAGTAATTGCAGGTTTTGGTATTATTAGTCTGTTCAAAACACCATGACATCTCCAGAGCAGTGGTATCTACCACTTTACTTCATTTAGGTGCTTTAGTTCATGTTTTTATGGGCTAAGTGTGTTTTTGCATTCATTTCTCATCCCACACCTGGCTGAACACCTGTCCCAGAGAGAAACAGTTCTCTAAAGTGGACAGGAGACTCCCCCTGCCTAGTTTTAAGTGTAACTAATAGCAGGTTTCTTTAATGAGCCTTATTAAAAGAAAAGTCCCATTTATCCACAGCTCTTGTCAGTGAAAACTACCAGGTGTCGTTGCTAACTCCTGTGGCCTGCAGGACTAACCTTCACATTGCATTCCTAAATCTGGTAAACATGGGTCTGTGTTCTCTAAACAATGGGAAACACTTGAAAAATATTTTCCACTGTGGGTGTTTTGTAACTTAAAATGTTGTTAAAAAGTCCCATGCCCATTTTATGAAGTGACTCAAATAAAATCTCCTGTGAATTTGGGAAACCCTGTACACTAGAGTCACTACAGCATGCTGAAATGGTCACCTCTCACTGTGATAATCTCTTAAGATTTTTCCTACAGAGGAATTAAACTGTTTCTTAAAATTAACACATTAACACAGGAGTGGGCAATTCTTTTTTCTGTAGGGCCACATTAGAACATGGGACTCTTGTGGAGAATTCACACAGGGAATTCACTTGTGCTCAATGAAAACCCATTTCTTTTGCCTCTAGTTTAAAGTTTGAACTAGAAAACAATATGTGCAATAATATATTCAACACCAGAGTCACAGCTGCACCTCTTTAGTTTTAGATCCACTCTTTACAGTTTGTTCAAAGTCCAGTGAAAACTATCTCTGGCTGTGAGTAGAGATGCTAGCTAGATGGAGCAAGTCGTAGTGGAATAAACTGACCACTGCAGAATAATGAAGGAAAAATGTATGCAGCGTTTAATTATCAATAAATTATTAGTAAATGATTAAACAGCCCGACGTGCCAAATGTGGCCCCCGTGCCTTAGTTTGCCCACCCTTGTGTTAACATTTCACAGCTAACCAGACAAAGCAGACAGAAAAATGTAGTAATAGACACTGGCTCAATAAAAGCTCACCTGCTTTATGAAAGAATCTGGAGAATAACAGTCACTATTGCAGAGCTTATCTCTTTGCAGCAGCCTCTAGATCTACTTTATAAACTTGGATCCAGGCAACTATCCAATGATTGTCTGTTTACAGTTTACTCATTGTTTTTGCGTCATTGAGTAGGCCCCATTTATTACCTCTATGTCTACTTGGTCTGTTCTTCACATCAGATCATGAAGAAGGAAGAATCAGGAAGTGCTCATTAAAGTGAAACAATCATTGTCTTAAAACTCCACCCAGGATATTCCCCGGTCCAAGAATCTGCTCAAGTTCAGCTCCACAATCAAGAGGTCCACCTAACCCTTTTCCATGAACATAACTGGTACTAGAGTTTTCTCAGGGCTCTTCAATAAACATGTTGTGAAAGACTCTGCTTCAGGAGGAGACATGTATATTCTGCTGTTAGTGCTGTACTTTTGATGTATGTATACTCTGTTTGCACTGTGGAAACAATAGTTCTACATTCACAAGGTTTCCTGCATTGTATTTTTCTTATAATACACAAACATCAGTTTTTACTCCATTATAAAGACTTAAAGTGTATGATAAATTATAAACACTGGTGAAAAGCATTAGTCATTTTATTAATGTAATCCTCTTTTATTTAACTACACTGTCCATAATAGTACTGTTGGACATTTAGGTGCTGCCATCTACTGGTGACTTTTTGAAACAACACACAGTGACTTCTTCTTTTATTCAATATGTCAAATAAATTCTGTTTTTAGTAAAATATAAATTAGTAGTATAAATGTGCTATTCATAATAAAACAGTCCAAACTTAAATCCTTTGGGCCCTTCAAGGACAGCCTCTGACGTCATCTCTCTTCAGTTGATCAGTCAATGCTGCCTTTTGCGTTTGCCCTTTTGTTAAAGTGGCATTGTCCTGTTTAAAAATGATCAATAGGCACTTTTTCTTCCTCTTAACGTGGACCAGTTCCCCTTCTGCACTCGCACATTCTGTAGGCACAGATGTAGAAAATCCCTGCCACACAAACAACATGTCAGACTGTGCCATAAAGACTTAAAAGAGAAGTTCACTGGGATGGGATGGGGTTGTACCTGCAAAGAAGTTCATAAGCATAGCCACCCAGCCGAGTATATACGACCAGGAAAAGCGCCAGTCGCCAAAGCGCCTCCCCAGGAAGTTCACTGTCACTCCAGTGTAGATGGCCATAGCAAGGAGAACAAAGAGAGCTAGAAACAAAACGAGAGGATGTGATGTTGAACTAAAGTTGAACTATGAGTGGACTACTGTATGTTCGCTGCCCAAAAACTGTTACTTACTTGAGACAAAAAACATGATTCCTGCAGCGAAGGAACGGTTGAATCTCTCAAAGGAGGAGAAGTGGGAGAAGGACATGAGGCCCGCGATGATGCCTGCGAAGCATGTCATCCCTGAGAGGATCATGAAGGCCCTGGTTGCGTTCCAGTAAGCTGACAGAGCAAAGAATCGTGATCAATTGTACTTTAGTCTCTATCCAAAAGCAAAATCATGGCAGCAATTTTTAAGCATTCAAAGCATCACGTGGTGGTAAGTTTTAGATCAAGTGTTAAATAGTTCTATATTTAAACGGACATCACTGATACAAAGAACAGTATCATTGGTTACGTTACACTAAGAGGCCCTTATAAAGGCTTGAGAGTTGATGACCAGTAAGTGGGTACTCTTGTGACCTTCATGAAAAAAACAAATAAATAAAAAACAGTCACCATTTCTCTTTACTGAAGTGTCAGCTTATAAATCACTTACAAACTGTTTGTAATGTAAAATATATTTATCACTCATTTATAAACACTCATATATAAGGTGCCAAATTGATATTTGCAGGTTTTTAAGCAATGCTGTATCAATGTAGATGGAGAACATAGTTGGTTATTTTTAGTTTTCATTGTTTGATTTTATTAAACATACTTAATGAGTTAACTGAGTTTTCACTTTCCATTACTGCTGTGGTTAAAAGCTTTTATGGATACTTTCAGCTGCCTCCATGAGGGACTTACCTATGCTGTCTGTCTGCATGTAGCACTTGTTGGACATGCAGTACCTCCACAGACCCTGGTGAGCATAGTTCCCAGAGAGACGGTACTGCATCCAGTAGTCGGTCGCAGTGGAGACCACCAACAGGATGTTACCCACAATGGCACAGAACAGGCCCCCTCCCATGAAGCTGTACATCTTGAGCTTAGATAATGGGCTGACTGCAGAGCAACTATGACATTTGAAGACATTTGCATATTAGATTTCAATAGATTTTTACTACAAACTTGTTTTTAATGCATATTTGCAAATGTATATTATAAAAAATGTATGAAGCCAATACTAGAGCAATACACTCATACAAATGTTTTTACATTTTCTTTGGTAGATGCATCATTAGAGTAATAAGTCAAGCAAAAAAAGTATTCCCAGTGTTTAACAATAATTTACCTAATTCTGCTAGCCTTGTTTGATTAGAGCTGTTATTATATAGTTTTAAAACATCCAAGCTAACACAAAGATCTCAGTGAGTTTTGATCCCTTACCTGTTTTGGAAGAGCACCCTCTCTGCTGCCCACCTTTCTGAGGTAAAGACACACACAGTGGTGGGAAATGAGAGCTGCTGCTCACTTGGACAGAGACAATACTATGACCAAAAGTTGTCCCCTGGTCATTTCTGTTGATCCACGCAAAATCCTTTTAGGTGCCCCTGCGTGTGCTGTGTTTGAATGAAACCGCCCGGAGGCCACAGTACATGTGACCCCTGAGTGTACAGACTGGTGGTGGTCTATGTGTCTTTTTTTTTTTTTTTGAATTTGTTTGTTTGTTAATGGTGGGCTCCAGAACTGGAGATGTGCATAGGTTTGCAGGACCCTGTTTTTCAATGCAAAGTGCTGTAATAGACACTTTTCTTTGAGTCCTGTTATACTCTGTAGCATGGAGGACACATACAGACAGAGGGCTCTCAATAACAACACTTTCACTTGTTAATTAATATGGCTTATTAATATGTATCTTTTGTTTTTTTTTATGACAATTTTTTCCACAAAATCAAGAAAATACAGATATTATTCACATTATATATAGATAGATTTCTGGATAGTTTTAGGTAAATACATGAGCAAAAACGAGGAAAGTCTGTATTGAATAATCACCTGAATAAAACAGTTTGACTCTCTTTAATTATTGTGCCCAAGGGTGGCCACAAAAGAGCACATGAATTTGAATATAAAAACAATTCAAAAACCATTTAACTAAGACATAAGTCTGGAAATTACTTCTGCATAAACAGACAAATAAATATACACATTTCACCATTAACATAAACACATGCAGTGAAGTATACATATTAAACTACATATGTATAGCACGGGGTAACCAATGCAACATGCCATTCACTGTGCCTTCTGGCCTAAGCTTTAAGTAAAAGTAGGCCAAACGGACACCTGAGTCATTGTCACAAGATATGAGGATGTTTAGCATTATACAGAGATTAACCACTTATACTAGGCCGGGATTTTTTCAGTCTAAAAGCAGCTATGGTGTTTGGAGCAATTCAACAGTTGCTAAGTGAACCATTTTATACGGCCTGTCAAATATTACTCAGACACAGGTGACCACAGGCATGCTCTGATAAATTTACATATCGCGCCGTGGACAGACAATTAAATACACAAGTCATCAGGTGCACACGAATCCAGACAAACTAGTTTTACGTATATGTGCGCTGATGGAGGAACTGGAAAAGGAAAACACCTAAAACATTTGTTCTGGAAAGTCGCGTGCCCTTTCTTGACCCGGAAGCTGACGCAGACCGAGCTGTTCCATCGGCGGAGTAAAGATGGCTGACCAAGGCGCCGCAGATCCTGGAAATAACAACAATAATAAACCTGAAGCTTCAGAGGGAACTATTATTAAGGTCACAGTAAAAACTCCTAAAGATAAAGAAGAAATCGCCATCGCCGAAGATGCCTCTGTCACTCAGGTTTGTTGGTTTCGCCGCGGCGCTTCTGTGTCGTGCTCTAACGTCATGCTGCTGCCCACAACTTCAGCTACACCGCTAGTTAGCTGCGTTAGCATCTGTCGTCTTCTTTACCGGCTTACTAGAAGTATTTATGATTACAGGCGTTGCATCTTATAAAAGTATTATCCCTAGTGTTAATAACCCTCAACTCGTAATAACACTATTTATATAAAATACAAAGATATTACCTCGCATATTTCTGAGACGGCTAAGTGGCTACACGGCTATTGCTAACCATTAGCTTTACAGCGCAATCGACTGCGAAACCAGCCAACACAAGCTAACAATGTAGCCAAACAAGTGTCACCTACTGGGCTGCATATCTGTGGTTTTTATTTCAAAAGTGCAGCTTAAGTGATTCACTGTGCTGTGGTGGTTATACTTATACATACGTTCATTTGAATGTACAGCAGATTAATTTAGGATTGCAAACGCTTGGTTTAGTCTAGAACATTCTAACGGCTGTAACTGAGTCATTTCAGCAGGGAATAAAATCCCCGGTGTCACTGTTGATATGACGACGAAATAAAGCGTAGCCCGGCAGTGAAAGTATTAGTTAGCTTTAGTTGGCTGTACGTGTCCTTCTGATGTTCGTCGTCCTGCAATAATGTTAACCACCACCCATTCTAATAAATTAAGTCGTGTTTAGTTGTTTGTAGATTTGAAGATATTTGCATATGTCATATGCATGTCATACCCCTGAAATTCTTGGTGTTGAGAAACTGGGGCAGTGTTTATTGTCACTGAGAAGGCCCTTGTTGCCCCCTGCAGAGTCCTGCAGGGCGTCGTGTGGTGTGCACTTCAATCAAAATACACAATTATAATGTCAACGGGGCACTTTATTTATGCTGACCAAAACATATGACCATTACATGTATGTTTCTGTCACAAGACAACATTCTAGAAAAGTTTTACATAAAGTTTGCAAACTTATTATGAGACAGAGGTGTTACTACTATTCTCTCACCAGTTACAAATTAATTAAGACTTGTTTTTGTAGTGTATTGCATCTAACTATGGTAACTGATTTGTTTATGTTGTTTTAGATTATATTAAAAATGCACCATCAAAGTATATTTACAAAAATAGTCAACTTTTTACAGTTCACAGTAAATACTTTGTTGGGCCATATAAAATAGGATACAAATGAAAGATGTTCTTTAGCAAGTGCAGTTTTCAGTGGCACAGCCAATGTGAAACAGTGTGTCTAACCCCGATCGTAGTTTTGTCTTTAACATAATTTGTTTTTGTGTTTTAGTTCAAAGAAGAGATCTCAAAGAGGTTTAAAGCCAAACAGGATCAGTTGGTACTGATTTTTGCAGGGAAGATCTTGAAGGATGGCGACACCCTTGGCCAACATGGGATCAAGGATGGC
The DNA here is from genome assembly GCA_024349245.1 of Neodontobutis hainanensis. NCBI lineage: Eukaryota > Metazoa > Chordata > Actinopteri > Gobiiformes > Odontobutidae > Neodontobutis > Neodontobutis hainanensis. The sequence goes on along the minus strand of JALDNG010000148.1, from coordinate 1,164,961 downwards.
CTGACAGTTCATCTAGTTATCAAGACGGCTCATAAGTAAGTATATTTACTTCTTGTACAAAGCACATTTGCCCAAATCTATGAAACTAACATTACTGTTTAAATTGAATCCTTGACCTTTTATAAGTCTTTTTAATAATTTTTGTAGGGCTGGAGAAGGTAGTACTTCAGCGTCAACGTCATCCTCTACCCAAGCTGGCAGTGCCTCCACCTCCAGTTCAGGAACAAATCCCCCTCCCACAACAGGATCTACAGGCTCTGCCCCACCAACAACACAGACTCCTAACCTACTAAGTGAGTCTAATCTAGAGCTATTGGGCATTATTAATTATATAAGATCCCCAAAAAGTGCATTTACATTTACATTTACATTTATTCATTTAGCTGACGCTTTTATCCAAAGCGACTTACATTGTTCTACAGTAATTACCAGTGTAACAGCCACTGGAGGCAAGGTGGGTTAAGTGTCTTGCCCAAGGACACAACGACAGTATGAACTGTGGAGAGAGTGGGAATCGAACCTACTACCTTCGGGTTGAAAGACGACTGCTCTACCCACTGAGCTACTGCATTTGAATTAATGTCTCCCTTTCTTGTAGCTGGCTTTGGAGACCTTTCTAATCTGGCTGGACTGGGAATGGGCTCGGCTAACTTCATGGAGCTGCAGCAGCAGATGCAGAGGCAGCTTATGTCCAACCCTGAGATGTTGTCTCAGATCATGGAGAACCCGCTGGTGCAGAACATGATGTCCAACCCAGACCTGATGAGACAAATGATTATGGCCAACCCACAGATGCAGCAGCTTATGGAACGCAACCCGGAGATTTCCCACATGCTTAACAACCCTGAGCTCATGAGACAGGTACTGCATCACAGTAAACCAATGCAAACTATGGTCTCAGTGCAATTATACTGCTTACAATGTGAAATTAAAGATGTGAGTCAGTTAAATGTTTTTGCAGTAATTTTCCCCTTGACATAAAGGCATTCTAGAAAAAAAAACAGGGCGAACCTCGATCTTTACAACACAATAAATGACCAGAAAAAGTGCTATATGAAATGGAAACTGTACAAACACAGTGCATGCATATTCTTCCTGTAGACTATGGAGTTGGCCAGGAACCCAGCCATGATGCAAGAAATGATGCGGAACCAGGACCGAGCTCTGAGTAACTTGGAGAGCATCCCAGGTGGCTACAATGCACTGCGCAGGATGTATACTGATATTCAGGAGCCCATGTTCAGTGCTGCTAGGGAACAGGTGGATAAAAGAGATATTTGGTTTCCGTATATTTTGTACTGTAAAGACAGGTTTTTAAAATGTAATTATTTTGTTTTAGTTTGGTAACAACCCATTTTCAGCTCTGAGTGGGGGTTCTGAGTCTGGTGTTCAGCCATCAAGAACAGAGAACCGTGAGCCCCTACCCAATCCATGGGGTCCACCAAATACTTCTAACCCCAATGAAACTGGAGGCACCACCACAGGAAGCACGAGTTCAACTGGTAGCACCAACCCCACTGTGTCCAACCCTCTGGGCATCAACCCTGGCAGTCTGGGCAATGGTTTGTCCAAAAAGACTTTGAAGACTTACCATTTATCCTTACTTTGAAGTAAATTAACTGGTTGTGTCCCTTCTTTGCAGGGATGTTTAACAGCCCAGGGATGCAGAGCTTAATGCAGCAGATCTCTGAAAATCCACAGCTGATGCAAAACATGATGTCTGCTCCCTACATGCGCACCATGATGCAGTCACTGGCTCAAAACCCAGAGTTGGCCTCTCAGGTGTGCACAAAAAAAACTAATCATTACAAATCTATTTGCTCATTGGTATCTTGTACCTTGAAGCTTGTACTGAGTGAATGATTGTAGCTTTCTGGTTTTTAAACTTAATTATAAGCAAAACAACATATCTTAAACTGCTAATGTGGAAATTACAAATACAAAACAACAGTATTTATACTATATATTTTCTAATCTGCAAGGTCACAATAAGGGGAAGTCAAATAATAACCTACTTTACTCCTTTTGTGTGATTTTTCAGGTTTTGATGAATAACCCCTTGTTTGCTGGAAACCCACAGCTGCAGGAACAGTTTAGAGCTCAGCTTCCCATCTTTCTTCAACAGGTACCTCACACATCAGAACAATTTTAATTTGAAAAGACAATGCTAGATTCAAAATTGTGACTGGCCACAATTGGAGGATGTGGTTATTATAAACATTTGAATTCTGACTTGATTTTCTGTGCATACACATACTCATTTATCATTTACCGTAGTGACACAAACCTATTTTTTCATTATTGTAAGTGATGTTTGAGGCAGGCTTCACTTGCACACTCTTGATGCGTCTTATTTTGATCCCCTTTCCTGTATGTATTCTCTGACAACTGCAGTAGTTCTGTTAAATAGCCTTATAAAGCTATGCATGTTACTTGACTTAGCTGTGCATGTAAATGTAGTGAGTGTGAAGAGCAGGACACTCAACAGGAACATTTATCAATAAAGTTAGGTGACTTGTCAGTTAATAAATACATACATACATTTGTATTTCAGATGCAGAATCCAGAGGCCCTGTCAGTCATGACTAACCCTCGAGCCATGCAGGCTCTAATGCAGATCCAGCAGGGCTTACAGACACTGCAGACGGAGGCGCCTGGCCTCATGCCCAGGTAAGATGTCAGGCTGCATATAAGAAAATCTAATGAGGTAGAATAGCTGGCATTAAAATGTGATGTACTACAGCTAATACCACATGTTTGAAGCTGGAATAAAAGGCAGAAAAGATTAAGTTAAAAGTGGGAAGTTGCAAAGACTTATTGTAAAATTAAGCTTCTCTTTCTTTAGTTTGATGACCGGTGGTGTTCCTGGTGGTGTTCCTGGTGGTATTCCTGGTGGTATTCCCAGTGGAATTCCTGGTGGACTTCCTGGTGGAATTCCTGGCGTACCCTCAGGAGGCAGCATGCCCACAGAAAACCCTGCCTCTTCTCCCAGCAGTGCGGGAACAAACACCGCCCAGCAACAGCTGATGCAACAGATGCTCCAGATGTTTGCTGGAGGTGGTGGAGGAGCAAATCCAATGGTACGTTGTACACTGTCTTAGTCATGTGTCTTTGGTAACTTTTTATATGTTTCTAATGAAATTTGTTATTTCTCTGTGTAGAGCATGACCCCTGAGGTTCGGTTCCAGTCCCAGCTGGACCAGTTAAGTGCTATGGGATTCATCAACCGCGAGGCCAACCTGCAGGCCCTTATTGCTACTGGTGGAGACATAAATGCCGCTATTGAGAGACTGCTGGGCTCACAGCCTTCGTAAAGATGCATACTGACATGCACATGCATACAAACATAACACATGCAGGCATCTACAGAGAACCGAGAGAAATTTCAGTCTAATGTCCCAAACTTTACAGAAGAAATGGGCAGGATCTTCACCACCCTCATTCTGGTCTCCTCTCACATCATTCCCCATGTTTTCTCTTTGGCATCACCCAAAACCACCTCTGTCCAATAGAGGTGCGGCAGAGCAGGACTGAATCACTCTCACTTTGTGGAGTGGGAAAGGAGTGAGCCCATCTCCTGACTTTGGACTCCCAGCCACTTCCGCCAATTATTTTCTCCATTTCTCACCGACGTGTTGCATACACACACTGACTTGATTCAGATGAAGCAGGTGATGCAATTGGCTGTGTTAAATACTGCACATGCCCACTGTGGGGCAGTAGTTAGCATAGAAATAACTAGCTGGAGCATGAAGATCTGCTTGCATAAAGAGTAATTCAGAAACACACAATGGCATCATTTTTAGACTTTACTGACCCATCCCCTCTTGACATTATGACATTTGCCCTCTTCTCTTGAGATTCTGATAAAACTATCACTATTTATTATAAATGCTTTGGAAATTACTCTCCATACTTTTAAGTTGTGATTTGTCATTCCATATAGCGTGCCCACTCAAGGGTGCACAGTGTCTTTTTCTTCTGAGGCACTACTGCTGTGCCTTCTGTTCTCCCCTGCCCATAGAGAAACATCATTGACTTCCTCCGCTCAGTGAGTTCAAAACCATTTAATGGTCCTGACCAAGTCCATACAAGTCAGGGCTTTATCTAAAGTCAGAGGATACCATGAGAATGAACATGAATGAAAAAAAGAGCTATCCTTTCATTTTTAATCTGATTCCACATTTATTTTATTTTTTTGTGAGGTGCAGTTAGTACCTAGAGATAATTACAATTTGTCTCACTTAAAATAAACATGAAAATCAAATAAGTGAAAATAATAATTAATGATGGAAAGCCTTTACAAACAATTCTGTTTTTTTTTTTTTCAAAATCAACTTCTAGTTTTGTTTTATTTTTTTCTTTCAAATTTCAGCATTGTAGTTGTGGTAACCTTAGCAACTGCTTCTATAGCTTTGCTTTGTCTGTTGACCTCAACTGAAAAGAGTCCATCTCCCAATTGAACACGTTGGAACTAACTTTTAACAGTACTGTACTAAAAATAATAAAACATGGTCAAAAATGGTCCACATCTAGTGTTTTTTGATCTGTCTGCGGGTCTTTTGCTAATTTGTAATAGGTATAAGTTATTCAGCTGGTTTACACTTTAGCATTTTTGTACATAGTTCTATGTCAAGAAAATGTGCTATCAAATCAAAATAACATGAATATTACTTTACTACATGAGGTTCTACCTGTTGCTGCCCTTTCTAATAGGCAAAACCTCAATATTTTACACTTAAAGTGATTTTTATTTATAATAAATATAATATATTGTGCTCCTGGCTGAGAATATGTCGTAGTAGATGAAGTGTGTAGTCTTACTCTAAAAAAAAAAAAAAATTGAACAAACAGAAAAAGCCGAACGGTAAATAGCTGGGTTCTATTAGAGTTAGTTAAGGATTAACCAAGTGTAAGTAGGCTACTGCTTCAAACAAATAGCTAGTATAAATGAGAGGGTGTACAATGCTCATATAAACAAAGCTTAGAATCACAGTTTTTACTCTTGTTATTTTAAGGCAGACTCAAAATGGCTGCATGTTATCCGCACACAAATGCACCTGCCCAGCAAGGTCTATTGTCATACAAAAGAACAGAGGTTGTAAGTGGAGTGCACCGAGGGTGGAGTCTAATCTGGATCACTGTGGTTTTACCTGTTGTACCTGCTCCCCCCTCCCGTCCCTCAGGTGTCAGCTGATGAGGGCTTGGCCGGGCCACAGCGCTCTGCCTACCTGTCTGCCTGCTCTCAGTCAGGCACTGCCCAGATCCACACATCAGGAAGCGAGGAGGAGTGGTGGGTGCAGCTCAACCTGTTTTCGTCACCTCCATTTTCACCTTAGTTCCCCCTCTCTCCAGACAGGAGAGTGCTGTTACATTTATTTGTCCTCTTTTTGTTTGGAACTACAACTACAAGAGACTTCCTGACGTTCACAGTGGGCCTTTTTAGGATTACAACATGAGTTCAGATGAGTCATACAATTTTGTCTTTAAAGGTAAGAAATGTTTAACTGTGGTTATTGAGGTCAAATGAATTGACATAGAACTTGTTAATGCTGTCAAAACTGTAATGACTGAAGCCCTGCGCGATATGAGGAAGTGTTCATTTTGTAGCCTATTTTGTAACCTTTGGCCTTATTCAATAAGCATTAAATGTTCTTCCTTATTTAAAAAGACTTCTGCCTGTTTCTTCACCATTGTGGTGCCATTCCTTTCATTCTAAAGCAGGCAACATGTGTCACATTCTTCTGATGTCTAGTGTTTGAAAAGTTGCCATTAAATCTCCTGGGACAGGATTTTATTTTCCATTTAACCTTGCTTGCCAAAATCCAAAATAAATGTATTGTGTGGTTTCCCAGTGGTTTTGATAGGTGAGTCAGGCGTAGGAAAGAGCAACCTTTTGTCTCGCTTCACCAAGAATGAATTCAATCACGACAGTCGCACAACCATAGGAGTTGAATTCAGCACCCGCACTGTTCAGCTAGACAACTTCACCATTAAAGCACAGATATGGGACACCGCTGGACTGGAACGATACCGGGCCATCACCTCAGCGTGGGTACACTCCATTGACAGCACTGTCAGATTTAGCATTTTAAATTCATTGCGATAAATGCCACTTCTTTTTACACAGGTATTACAGAGGAGCAGTGGGAGCCCTTTTAGTTTATGACATCAGCAAACACCTGACCTATGAGAGTGCAGAGCGATGGCTGAAAGAGCTGTATGACCACGCTGACCCTCACATGGTGGTGATGCTGGTGGGGAACAAGAGAGATTTGGAAAGCCTAAGAACAGTGCCAACAGAGGAGGCCAGAGACTTTGCAGGTAATTTGAACAACCTTTGAGGCTTTTTAGATACAATCTAAATGTGCTTTCCTGTTTGCTTAAACACTCCTTGTTTTCAACCTCTTCAGAAAAAAGAGGCCTTATGTTTATGGAGACGTCAGCGTTGGACTCCACTAATGTTGAAGCGGCTTTTCACGAAGTTCTCTCAGGTACAACCCTTTTAGCCAGTGCTTCACAACTATAATTAGACTTGAATTAACATCCCATTTTTCTATAGCCATTCACACAAAGGTGGCCAGCAGAGAAGTAACCCGTGGCTCCATCAGCGCAGTAACACTGTCCAGTCCAATTGGACCAGTAAGTCCGGGGCAAGAGGAGCGCAAACCATGTTGCAGGAACTCATAACAGACTGCCAAATATAACACAGTAATGCTTGGGTTTCATCAGTGTCTTCTTTACATACCTGTAAAGTATAAAACTTGCCAGTATGATAAAAGAAAAACTAAAGAAAAGGCCATATTTGAAGACTGTATTTTGGATGCATAGTTGGTTATAGTGAGCACAAACACAGATTTTTGTGATTTTATATTTTTAAAGTATGTTTGGATTTAAAAAAAAGTATGCACTGGGAAAAACTTGGAATAGATTATTTATAATGTTTTTTCCACCATGTTTTTTTTATACACATGTGATTATTGTACTTAAATGCATTATTTATAGTACAAACATTTCCACTGTGTTATGAGGGAAAATAAATCTATAACAAATCATCACAAAATCTATTTCACATAACTACTCCACACTCCATCTATATCATTACAGAAAGGGCTTCTTCACATACATTTTTGATTATTTATAAATTATTTAATTTTTAAGTACAGAACATCTTTTTAAGTTGTTCTTTTACCATTGCTCCTGCAGATGGCAGTGCTGTTAAGTTTGGTGCCATACTTGTCTTTACCCATTCTTGTTTGTTAACTTTGCACTCCTTCCTTTGTTTTCCATCCCATTGATCCTTTTTTAACTGTTTTTACTGTGAACTAAGGTACTCTGACATGATTTCTCTACACCACACTACCTATTGTTTGCTGAATTCAATTTAGCACGTTTTCTCACACTACTCTAAGTGTAGAGCCCATTACTTCCAACACCTCATGCTTTTATGTCACTGTGGTTTTGCGGATCATCTGCAGGCCACGAGTGTAATTGGTCATGTGGCTTTTTGCAGACAGACTATAAATCTCAAAGCTGTACTGAAGTTAATGCCAGTCTGGACAGATACCCCTCTCTATCTCTGGCTCACAGATGTGCACGTGGAGTCTTTGATGCGGTCTTCAAGTTTCTGCTGGAGATTACAGTAAAATGACCACAAATGCTTTTATGAATTTTCCACCTATAAAATTATAATAGAACAGACTTTGCTCGGGCTAATAAATGTTTCATTATATGAATTGTAAATGAATGTATTTGAATGAGTAAAAGCACAAGGTGTAATCATCCACCCTGGCTGCACAAGTGTGGACGTGGAGACTATAACTCTCACTTGTCATGTCCAGTGCTTACAACCCCATCTCCGAGGACGTACTGTATATTTATAGAAATAGTGGAATTAACCGGCTTTTTTAAATAATAGAACATAATAGAGTTGAAGGAGAAGTGTTGGATATGTTTTTATTAAATATGGGTTGGATAGTTCTATATTCAAATGCACGTTGCTTTAATGGGAGCACTTTCCTACCTTTTCTTTCCAACAATTTGTTTCCATTTTTTTGGTAGTTGGGTGTGTGTGATCTCTGGATTTGGCTGATCCATGTGGAGACTATTATCCACGTGCTTCTTGACTTGTATAACCTCTGTCTAAAAGCAGGGCTTCAGCTTTATTGCATTCGTTTCTGTATAAAATACATTTATTAAACAAAAAAACAAAAAATCCACATTGACCATTGACCAAGACATAGGCTGAAAAAAATAAAATGTATTTTCTTGCCTACTCCTTTTAACATAATTAAAAACAAAACATGACAGACAATATATAAAACCACAAGGCAAACACAAGTCACACCCACAAAACCTTGTGTACATTAAAGTGCTCTATAAAGCTGTTTACCATTCCTCTTTTCCTACTTTGTATCTGCGGTGTTTCTTGTCTTTCTAAAAAAAAGTAATAAAAAAAACATTTACATAACCTCTGTTTGTTTTATCAACACTGCTGAGTTGGTGTAACCTTGATCCACAGGGAACATAATAGTTTCAATTAAATCCCATCTTATGTGATACATTAGCGTTCTTAGTCATTTTTCTTTCTCCTGGATTTCAGAGCTAGTAGACTTTTTCCGGTTTTCCAGTTTCCTGATGTGGTTTTGGGGCTTTGACGCTTGTTTTCTGCTGTTTATTTTCACTTCCTCTGTTTGTAGTGTGTTGGGTACAGCACATGTGATCATCAAAGACTACTCGGCCTCGCACTTAGCTTCCTGTAAACATGAAAGATGGCACACTCTGATGGCGTTTGGTTTATGAATCATGTCGATGAAATCAGTCTAAACAGATGAATGACAAAAAAGTACAAGGACAAAAACCAGAAACACTTGTTTGTGACCTTTGACCTCTCATTCATAGCGCATTAAAGACTTTCCTATAACCATTGCCACACAGCTCAATGGTTCTATGGATTTTCTTAATTACATAAATAACATAATTTTAGTATCGCCTCATGTCACCTCACCTTGACTTTCCAAAATAATCGTCTAACTCCATCGCCATGTTTTCTGCTTCTGCACTGTGACCCTATTGTTCTAAAACACACATTCCCACCCATTTACCTCTCATAAAGTCAGACCCTTTCCAAAAACTACATCTCTCCTCACATTCCACATTCTTTGTTATTTCTTCTGCCAAGGCTGAGAAACACAATTTTGCGATTTTTACGTGTCAACTGACATCATTACATAAATAGACTCAAAGTCAGTGCTCGCTGATTACCATGGTGATGTTGTTATGGTGACCAATCAAAGAAAAGAGGTGAGCCGATGGTGTGGTGAGAATCTGCTGGACTCCCTAAAAATATGCAGTGAAGTGTCCCTGGAAACAAGGGGAGGATTTGTGCCTGAAGGTGCGTTTCTCATTCAGATCTGTCCATGATGGGAATCAAATCCACTTTCATGGCTCTCTCGCTGTGTGCATTCTTGTGTTCAGTGGTTCACCCTTCTCTTACAAGTTAATTAAATCCTTTTCCAAGCCTCTAATTTCATCAGAGAGCCTGGGGTGCTGGGCTGTCCGTGTTCAGCCGGGGTCACAGTGTTTCCTTTCCGGTGAAGCAATTAAACAGGTAGCCAGAGACAAACAAGAGTCGAGAGTCTCGGCGTCGGTCCACTTAACATAATATTACATATCCCCGTTGCCATGGCAGCTGCGGTGTTTGTCTGCGAGTCTGGGATGCTTAACGCTACAGGTGTAAAGTGATGCAGCAAACTATTATTTAAGAGCTGAAACACAAGACTGAACGAGTGTAAATTAAGACTGTCATTATCTTATAGTGTTATCTTCCGAGTGACAGCTGAGCCTTCTGCTAAGTTTACATTTGGGCTGGCATCTGGGGAGCGGGATCAATTGCAGATAGGGAGAGGAACATGGTATTGGTCGATTATTTTGAAGTCCTTGTGTTGTAGTAAACCATACAAATAAGGGAATACTTAAATATAGAAGTCTTATAGTCAGTCTATAGTCATGTATGTGGTATTTTTCTGTCTTAATTTGTGTTCCAGCTCAGTGTCCTGGGTTCAATTTCCAGCTCAAACCCTGCTCTAGACCCTCCCCTCTTTAACTCCCATGTTTCCTGTTCATCTACTAACTCTTGCTGTCAAATAAACACTTTATGTTCCCTACTTTCAAGATTTGTGACATGACCAAGAGTGCCTCATAGACTGGTTATTCTGGGTACTAAAGCAGAACGTTGTACTAACATTCCTGCAAATGTGAACCCAGATATAACCCGTGAGAGGCGAGTTTCCCCTCTTGTGACTTCTTCTTTGGCATGACGATTAGTCTTCAGGATGTAAGGCACCTGAATGTGGAACTCAGAGCTTAGGAATTTCAAACAAATGTCTCCTCTGTGGCATTAGAGACATCTCAGCTGCTGCTTTCAAAAAAAAAAGATGGGGAAGAAAAAGGCAGTAATACCACCCGGCCCCTAAAAAGTTCTCTGCTTTTTCTCACAGCGACTCAAATTGTCTGGCAGTACAGAAAGTGACAACAGCGGCGTTAAATTGAGTTTATGAGTCGATGTTTCCATGTGTGTGTTACTCTCCCCTTGCAGCTTTTGTTCCATGATGGAGGATGGAAGTACGGTCCACATGAAATATAACCCTGCGCTAACATCATAGATGCACTTCTCATGCCGAGTTGCTTCACTGAATCAACTCATCATCAAATTTGCACCGAGTGGACTGTGGATCGTTCTCTGTAACTAATTTTCTTCCTAAATTACAGTCAATTACTGGCAGTTCCACTTTCCTTCATTATTCTACAGTACACCTTCAAATTGTACAGCATGCCAGCAGCAGACTGATAAAAGTATACCTCTCGAAATACTAATAGTTAGTGAAGAAAAATACACTTTGGTGACAAAATACTTAAGATGCTTCATATGTTGTCCCCAAAGTGTAAATTTAAGTTGTACTTGTTATAATTGACAAGTATTATGTATTAGAGCTGAACACAACAGATCACAAATTTATCGTTATTGCGATATTATCAACTTCAATATTATCGATCACATTATCCGTATTGCAAAGAATAACTTGTATTGCAATAATGCTATACTTTAACTTTTTTTTTTTTCAAATTCATCCAAAATTGTCCAAAACATTCTTCAATCAAACATGTGTGTCCAAATGACCTACATTTAGTCCCAGTTTAGACTTGTTTAGACATGTTTTAGTCCTAGTATAATCTTTAATAAATTTAAGTTAGTCCGGAGCATTATATTTCTTTTTCCTGTAAAAAAGCACTCAAATATCCCAGCTCATATTGTTATTGCAATATTTAAAATAGTTATTGGATATCTCACATTTTATATCAAGTAGCCACATTATGTATAATGTTTCTCAAAAATCTGTATTTCTTCTTGACACTAGGCAAGTCTTCACTGCCTTTCCAGCTGCAACATTCTGCGGCATACACTAATAACTATTTTTTTGTCATCTATGTCACAAACACATAACAAAGAACACTGTGCACATCTGTTTTTTGAGACAGGTGCATAAAAAAACTCCAACAGTTAACTTAGCAACTCCTGCACATTGTCTCTGGCAAACACAACCTTGGACGTGTCTGACCACAAACATGTTTCCACTATGGCTCGGTCCATTTCAGATGAGCTCGAGCCCAGAGAATTTGGCAGCATTTATTGCTTTGCGTAATAAGAGTTTTAAGTTGCATTTTTTGGATGCAGAAGCTGACTGTGTTGAATGATCACAGTTTTTACACCCAGCCTGCAGTTCAGTAGCCTGACAGTTTCTCAGGCAATATTATCACAAAACAGTACTGTTTTGTGATAATATTGTCTGTGAAACTAGTTTAGTGAATTAGATACATTCACTAAACAGCAAAGTGTTGACAAGAAAAAGATATGCAGTGGCGGTTGGGCTAATAAATACAATCACATTTTTTACATGAACTCATAGCAACACTACGCTTTGTCAAACAAACCGCTTAACACGACTAAGGATTACGTCAAACAAACTCTTTCACACACTTATAACTTTCAGAATGATCTACACAATATCATTAATGCTTGCACTAAATACTACAATGTTTTATCACTTAATACAAAAATAATGTTCTTTACAAGACAGGCAGGAAATGTAAGACTTTTGTTAATCAAACGCTAATGCTAAAGCTGAATGCGTCAAATTATCTTAATTGGAGCAAATATTGCTAAAGCTAATTGATTTATTCGACAATCTCCTGCTCATCCTGTCACTTCTTCTGTACTTAGAAGTACAGTAGAGCTCACTGGTTCTTTGTAAGTCTTTAGGTTTTAATCAAATCCAAGTCTTTGGGCTGAAGGCATTTAGCCCTAATAGCTGGGAATTCAAGAGGCGGGCTTTCACACCTGTCAATCAACGAATGAGAAAGGTGATTGGTTCAAGGGTCAAAAGGTGTGTCAATGTGCTTAGGCTGTAAAAAATAAGGTAAGGCAAGGCAATTTTATTCCATCCATCAATCTTCTACAGCTTATCCTGGCCGGGTCGTGGGGGCAGCAGTCTAAACAGAGACGCCCAGACTTCCCGCTCCCCAGACTCTTCCTCCAGCTCTTCCGGGGGGATACCGAGGCGTTCCCAGGCCAGCCGAGAGACATAGTCCCTCCAGATTGTCCTAGGTCTTCCCCGGGGTCTCCTCCCGGTGGGACATGCCCGAAACACCTCCCTAGGAAGGCGTCCGGGAGGCATCCGAAACAGATGCCCGAGCCACCTCAGCTGGCTCCTCTCGATGTGGAGGAGCAGCGGCTCTACTTTGAGCTCCTCCCGAGTGACCGAGCTCCTCACCCTATCTCTAAGGGAGCGCCCCGCCACCCTGCGGAGAAAGCTCATTTCGGCCGCTTGTATCCGGGATCTTGTTCTTTCGGTCACCCAAAGCTCATGACCATAGGTGAGAGTAGGAACATAGATTGTCCGGTAAATCGAGAGCTTTGCCTTACAGCTCAGCTCAGATCAGGTGCTGATCCTCATCCCAGCCGCTTCACACTCGGCTGCAAACCGTCCCAGTGCACACTGAAGGTCCTGGCTTGATGAAGCCAACAGGACAACATCATCTGCAAAAAGCAGAGACGAGATCCTATGGTCCCCAAACCAGACTCCCTCCAACCCCTGGCTGCACAATTTTATTTATAAAGCACAATTCATACACTGGGTAACTCAAAGTGCTTAAGCCCCCTTTTCTTCTTTTGTGGCAATTTTGAGTTTTTGCCATCAAAACTATAAATACTAGGTTCTAGAATCTTCCACAAAATATGAAAACATTAGATATACACATTTTTAAATATTTAAATTTAAATATTTGGTAAATGTTTAACAATACATTGAAAAGCCCACATAGCCCATTGATACCATGTGCCGCCCCTGAAGATATGAAAATGTGTGTATTTGGCCATTTCATAGTAAGCACCTAGTACTGATGTATAATAAATTGACAACAAACCTGACCTAGTTAACAAATAAGGAAGCAAAGGAACCGCAGACAGATAATACAATCCCTGTGTCTTTATAAATCTATAACCACCTTTTATCTCAAATATATTTTACTTCTCTTTTGACAGAATCCGAACTGTATTATCCACAATGCATGCTCTCATTAAACTTTATTTACTGTGTAACTATTTGTGTGTTCCTAAAGAAAAGCAGCTTCGTGAGAGCAGTGGTTGAATACTGCATTTCGAGCTAAATCTCACAGGAGTCGTTTGTGGGAAAACATGTTTTTGTCCAGTTTTTTTTTTTATAAATTTTTTTTACAAGAAGGAAGAACATGCAAAAGTTGAAGCGAGGTCACGAGAATCTGCAGGGACGTGAACTCTTGGAGGCTGTGTGAAAGTGTGTAAAGACGCATGATGTGACCCCACGGGAGCCACTTTCAAGCGGTAATACCAACATGCATATATCCATTGAATAATATATGCACATTGTGCGTGCCTGCCTCTGATGTTTGTAGATGGACTTAGGATCTAAAAATACAACAGACTCAAGAGGAAAGGAGAGAAGACAGCAAGCCTTTTTCTTTAAAACATACACCCTCCGAGGGCATGTGTTCATCTGTGAAGTCACTTTGATAAAGGAAAGCTGCTGCTCACATAGTGCTGCTGTGTGTTGGCAGTGGAGTCCAGGGTGGTACTGCGCGCTCATTAAGGCATTTCCGTCTATTTGGTGAATTAAAGGAGGATTTCTGGGGCAGAGGAACAGTGAAGACAAGAAGAGGAGGCAGCAAAGGGAATTGTGTGTGTGTGTGTGTGTGTGTGTGTGTCTGGTGGGGGTCCATATGGGAAGGAGCCGCAGGAGAGAGTCAGGGATAAGTAAGCGGAGAGGAAGAGAGACAAACGCGGGCGGACTGTGGACGCAGCAAGACGCACGAGCCTCGTCCTCTGGAGATTAAACGCACTTTTTACGCACACGGGATTTTTTTTTAGCAGGTGTCGTGATGTATTTTGGTACGTAGACAATTCTAATGTTTTTTATTTGTGTTATTCGCACTGAGCACTGCAGTGGAGTCACTTGTTGCTATGTTGCGCTTCTAGTCACCTGCGCGGAGTCTCTGATAGCCCACTTCTGATGCATGTATTCCACACAACGCCTACACTATGTATTTTAATGCCACGACAAAAAAAAAGGCTTATTTTTCGTTGAGTTTTATGCATTGGGGTTTGTTAACTCTGTCTGAAAAATAGTGCGTACAACTGCAAATATTAACACATTTTCAGTAGGTTTGTAAAGGGTTATTTAAGGTTATCTGGGATGTTTTGTGCATCTCAAATGCAACAGGCCACGTGCTTTCATTAAACAACTTACAGTTAAAGTTGGTGCTAGTTTGGGATAGCTCAAATCAAATTGAATTAGGCTAGCCACGTGACGCGTTTCCCAAATATATGATATCGCCTCATAGCCATAGCAAAGAAAACTCAACGCGGTCAAACAAGGCAATCAGTGTAATGGCACTGCGGATGGGTGTGTAGTCAGTCTGATTAGGGTGATTACACACGCACACGTACACGCACACTGGTCCTGAATCAAACTGTAATCAAGCTTTTGCAAACTAGCCTCTGCAATCAGGACATGGCGAAGCAAACATGAGGCTAATCGCACCGCTGTTAGTAATGGGCTGAGTATTTGGGCAAAACAAGCGTTTAAGGCCCATGGGTCTAATGAAGTATTATCTACAGGTAGTGACTTAAAAGTTTAGGTACCTGCTTATTATGCAGGTCTACAAAGCCTAAAGCTGCAGCCTTAGCCTCCTGTAGCAGCTCAGTTGAGATTTTGTGAGGTCACAAATTGCTCCAGCCAAGAGAATAAGTGCAGAACATGTGTCTCTGCGCATGGGTCTTGTTGGTGCTCGACTAAATAGTTATGACACTTAAGCAGTAGGCCCCAATAATTATGTGTATGTCTTCAACTAATGTAGTAAAATCCTAATAGGTTTCCAGTTCTTGTGATAAATGAGGCCCAGATCAAAACAAGTAAACCAGGCAAGTTATAAAAAAAAAAGTGTAAAGGAAAAGCAACAGGATGAATGCCTCTAATCCTGCTACATTTCAGTTGCATATGGTGTGAATCATTTTAGTGATGTTTTTATAAATCAGGGGTACATTGGCATAACAGTTAGGAAATGTTATAATTGTGGACTTGGAACACTCGTTATTATTCCCAAAGACAATGACACATGTGTTGTAGTATATGGAATAATACGTGCACTGGAAAGACTGAAAATACACATTTCAAGGAGAATAATTCAATTATTAGCCATCTTTAAAATGTTTACACATTGGATATATTTTTATATCTATTTGTACTTCTGCATTGTGAGCGCATATGAGCAATGAAACACTCAGAGCAGGTTCTTCTTAGTCTTGGGTTTATTTTTGTCTCGGAAGCTTCATTAGCGTATTTTCCATCAAGTCGCCATATGTTCACGTCTCTACCTGCGCTTTCTCCTAGGAAGTGTGTGCCACAGCGCTCTTCCCCAGCTGGTGCGTCCCACTCCAGGCAGGAGCCAGGGCTCCGCGGACCTCAAGCACCTCCTTCCCTTCCACCTGCTGCCAGCCTTTACTGATGTGAGTGCATGACACATTACAGAAATCACACTTAATTATTACACCACGAGAATAGCATAAAATATCAAGTTATTTTCAATGCACAGATGTCCTAACACTGCCTACACCTTTACAAATATATCGCCTGTGATGCAGAGAGACATGACATTTTCACACAAGCCATGGGGCGGGGTCCTTAATATTCCTTGCACAGAGGTTTTCTCTGAGCTGTCTGCTTCTCTGTTTGTGAAGGGTTGAAGGTGGAGACAACTAAAAGCCCAAAGGAGAGTTGATATGTCAGACACAGCTGAGGGGCCGCTGTCTGTTTTTTATAAAACAATGGACTTATAACTTAATGTAGATGCTGATGAAATGTATGGAGGTGTTAAAGGCAGCAATAACGTTTTACCTTCAAATTTACAGCCTCAGAATGATTTTATTGGGTCACCGACATGAAACAGGGCTGATAACATCACATTTTATGCAACGTCAAATTGCTGTGTTTGTTTACAGATTGTCTCACGGTGGTGCAGTTGTACTTAGAGGGCAAAATCCTTAAAAACCTATTGTTACTTAAGTTTATTCATTGAAACCTTTCGAGGAATACTGCAAAATGAACACATGTCAAACCTAAATGCAAGAATGAACTTTTTGTTTGCTAATGAAACATTTTCCAAAGCCACTGAATCAAACTCTGAAACAAAATTGGCAATTTTTTCTTCCCTTTACTTTCTTCTCATCTATAAACCATGATGTGCTCTTAGGGTTGGATGATTTTAGAAGATAGACATCAAGAGGGCTTAGAAGAGTGAGATGAAGATTGAGCGTATATATGTGTTGGAATGGCTTGTGCACAGCAGAATACACTTGTCCTGTGTGTTTTTCTAAACTCTCAATCCATGCCAAAAGCCATTCTGCAATCCTGTGGAGAAAGCAGTAGTTGGAGGTCTTGGCCTCTCCCTCTTTCCCATTTCACCCTGCACTCTCGACGTCATCCATCCTCCCATCTATCTTTTCCACTTTGTTGCACTGCTCTCACTCTGCAGCACAACATCACTGCATTCCGTTCCTCCTATGCATTTGCCTCACTGTCTCTGTCACATCCATTTTCATTGAACATATTTCTTGCTTTCAGCCTTAACCCTCTTTTTCTCTTACTTTACCAAATATAGTCAGAACAAGAAATGTAACCTTATTTGATCAGACAAAAGCACAAAACCTTTCCACCTCATGCTAATCCAACAGGAAGCGAAAACAGTGACAGTGTTTCATCAGTCACTCTGTCAATGCATAATTTTTCACTTCTGTTTTATTTATAACTGCTGTCCCTCACACATTAGTTTTTTTTTTTTCAATTCTGACATTTTTACCATCATAAAGCTCCATTGCCAAAAAGTATATGAACCATCCCATAAAAGTGGGATTAATGTTGTGCCATAATACTTTGGTAACCCCCTTTGGCAGACTGAAATGAAACTTTACTTTGGGAAAAATGAGAAGCATGTTTTGTATTGTTTTGTATTCCAAGAAGAAACAGTGCTAAATGTTGTACTTTTTGGAAAGCAAGGCAAGTATTTGTTTCAGTCTTATATGAAGTTAGTGCACTCACTTTGACAGATCAACACAACTTTCCTTTAATCTACACAAGACACATATAGTATGAAGACAGAATAGTCCCATGTGAGTTTGGAGAAGTGTGACTGCAGACAAAGTCCTTAACTGGCTTCAAATCTTAATAAGTGAACGAGTGCTACATAATGGCACAGTACTTTTTTTTTTACGGACTGAATAACTCGAGTGGTTATAAAGGGACTCTGAACCTGTAGGTGTTTAGTAAGTGGGCACACATCTGAACTCTGACAGTTGCTTTTTTGTCTATGTAGCTTTTGCTTTTCTTGTGTGATTGTAGATGTTAGTTGGCTTTACCTGTGTAAAAAGTGCTCAACAGGAGTTTGTTTCTTTTCCCACATTTGGGTTGTCAGGGTTACTGTGTGGTGCCAGGGACCGCTGCTTTAATCTTGACTTGTCAACTTACATTCTGAACAGAAGACATTTCAACCTAACTTGAGGCTTTAAGAGCTCGATGGGCTCACAAGGTGTTGTTGTGAGCCGCTACAATAAAAGTCCCAGACCATATGTCATTATAATTGTTGAGATTTTTGACGGCGCTCCAGGTAGCAATCTGCTTTGCTTCACTTAACCACATCTAAGCCATAACTCTCACTTCTTGAAACAGTGTGCTGTCTGATTACAGTCGTTTGATGGATATTGTATTCATTCTCTCTGAACATGTTACTTTTTCCTAATTTTATTAAGAATTAAAAGTGCAGCCTACAGCAGCTATGGTAGGACGTGATTCTTTATTTTATTAACTTTTATTTAACCAGGATAAAACTCATTGAGATTATAAATCTCTTTAGCAAAAGTATCCTGGCCAAGACAGAAGCATAACCAGAGAAATTACACCAATTACACAGATAAATTAACACAGTTTAACAAGAAAACCAATCATACATTCGTAAATAAATTCAATACATCAGCAAAAAAACAACAACAAATTAAGGAATCTTCTTTAATCTTATGTAATTGTTTTGAAATTGTTTAAAGAAAGTCTTTTAGTTTAATATATTTCTGAAGTTCATTCCAAGAATGCGGCTGAAGCATTGATATAAATTACATCACCATAATCAAGCACAGACATAAAGGTACCATCAACAAGTTTCTTCTGGCTTCAAAGAACAAAGATTTAATTCTAAAATAAATAATTTAAGTTTGAGTCTTTGAACCAGTTTCTGAATGTGGGGTTTAAAAGAAAGACAATCATCAATTGAAATTCCCAAATATTTATAGTTCTTTACCAATTCAATGTGAGGTCCTTGGGCTGAGATTGTATTTGGTTTTCAGAGTTTAAAACAAGTTTTAGATTGTAAAAAGTATTTTGTTAAAAGCAATTTAGCTCTGGCGACAGTGCTGAAGTATATAGAACCGTATCATAAGTTACATAAAAATGTAAGTTAGCGTTGTTGATGTTTTGGTTTAAGTCATTGATATAAATAACACAAAGAAGTGGCCCTAAGATAGAGCCCTGAGGCACACCCGTTCATTACATTTAAAAAAGTGGATTTGTGCTCATGAATCTTCACACACTGTGTCCTGCCAGTCAAGTAGTTATCAAACCAAGGGACTGTATAATGTGACATACCAATGATATGACGTTTTTATTTTAGCATAGAATGGTCGACAGTGTCAAAAGCTTTGTAGAAGTCAATAAAAAGAGCTGCACACTGGTGTCTGTTATCCAAGGATTGTGCTATGCTGCTTCAAAAAAACAAGGGTGATAAAATATTTCTTGCAGAAAGGAATTCTTTAAGCTGTTTATTGATTAAAGACTCTAAGCCTTTGGCCAGGACAGATAACTTTGAGATGACAATTATTCAAATTTGTTGGGTTAAACATGGGTAGAATGTGAGCGGATTTTCATATCTGTGAGATGACATTTGTGGACAGAGACAGATTAAAAAGATCAGCTGCCAATTTTAAAAAGTCATCAGGACCAGCTGATTTTGTGGGATCTAGGAGCTTGAGGGCTGATGACACCTTGGGGACAATAAAAGGACCAAAAAAATGAAACACAGAGGGATGGGGTTCTTAACAAAGACCCAGAAGCTATAAAATGATTGTTAAAGTATTGTTAAAAAGGGTGCCATATATTAGAAAACTCCATCTATCTTCTTACACACGTTAATTTATAAACCATTGGTGCTCCATTTTCTCAGCTGTTGACGAAACTGATGAGGACTCCTGAAAGACATATAGTCCTAAATGTTCAAACGTGCTATTTTCAATGTCATGTTTAGAGAGTTCAGGCAGAGATGATTTTTCAGGTGAAAAAAGAGATCCATTGAGTAAAAATGGGTCAGAATGACTTTGCCACAGTCCGTCCCAAAGAAGCAGTGAAACTACAGGGACCTGGAAAGGTGACTTTGATGAGTGAGTGGAAAAAGGGGTGTTCAGGGGGGAGCAGATGGAGAGGTGAAATGTGGTATGCGTGATGGGAGGTCAGATACAGGAGCTGCGGAGACTCAGCTCAGATCTGAAAACTTGAGAGAAATAAATGATGTCACAAATCACAAGGATGTCAACACTGTTTTCTAAGAACTATGTTACTTGTGATAAGGCTTTAAAGAGGCTTAGGACAGACACATATGTGAACTGTCTGAAGTAATGATCAAAGGAAACAAGCAAGTACAAGAAGTTGACATCTTAGGTACATTCTTTAGCATTAAAGAAATCTCCAGTCTGTTTTTTAGAGCAGTCCACTGTGCTCCTAATTGTATCCGTGTGAGACATGAAGCGGCTCTAGTAATGACTTTAAATCTGACAGCACTGACAATGACAAAAAAATTGAGGAGAGGCAAGAGTAGGCAGGGCTCTTTGAATTTTATTTTTCATTCATTCATTTTCTACCGCTTTGTCCCGTTAGGGGTCGCGGGTGACTGGAGCCTATCCCAGCAGCTTTGGGCCTGAGGCGGGGTACACCCTGGACAGTGGCCAGTTAGTCGCAGGGGAATTTTATTTTATTTTTTTGAAATTTTTTGAAATGTGAAAAGTTGAATATTGAGTGGATAAAGAAAATGTCTGTTCCATCATGGTGGTCAACATTTTGTGCATTCCCTGTGTCTAAAGTCCCTTTGTCCATTTACATCACTTTTTGACTCTTAAACAGAGTGTGCTTTTGGTGTCAGTATTAAAAACCCTGACATTTTCATCTTAAAGCAAATCTGCATGGTTATTTTTTTGGATTTTAAAGAACAAAAGCTATTTTAATAAGAACCATTATTCATTTACTCTCCAGTCAGTCCCCAGACGTGGCAGCCATTTTGCGCCTACGGACTCTCCAACCATTAACAAACATTCTCACACATTAACAGCGGAGCCACAGACACTGGAGGCAAGTAGGGTTAAGTGTGTTTCCCAATGACACAAGAGTATACACTGGGGAGAACAGGAATTGAATCGCCAACCTTACGGTTATAGGACGACCACTGCGCCCCTTTAAAGCACAATTTATTTTGATTTGAGCTTTTGGATTTCGCAAGCTGAACTTTAAAGGCACATACCAAGATTACCAGCTGCGACATTTCAATAAAGCCAAACAGTTTGAGTCTGATTATATAACTCCTACAGTTCATCGTGTGTGAGATAGTCTTGTTTTCTTTTACAAAGTTAGCATTTTATTGGCTGTTTGTACATACTTATTAAAGCATTCCAGCAGGTAATGTCCGGTGCCTAGTTATTAGATTTAAAGTAAGTGTAAAGATCCAAACCATTAGGTAGTCTAAACACCACCACTAAGTCTGAAGTTATGTGCAGAAGCAGTGTTTTCTCTAACGGTAACGGTCAGTAATTAGTCCTCACAAAACCCCACCTTTCATTACAAACTGGAAACACCATTAGAAGGATTAGTGTCATGGTGTCTTACTGGAATAACTGGGGCTGTTAAATTTTTGTTGTGAGCTTCATGGTGGTCTGAATAGACCCTAATGTGTGCACAATACCCTGATTCAAACTGCACTTATCACTTTATGGTTCCACAAAAAAAAAGAAAAACTAGGGCCTTTTTGCTGAGCTGGAACCCAGGTCTCCCATATAGTGTAAATTTGGTGTAAGTTTAGACACCTTGCCTCTTGTGGTGTTCCATTCGTAATACTGGTAAATTGAAGCTTAATGTAAGTCGCTTTGAATAAAAGCGTCAGCTAAATGACTAAATGTAAATGTAAGTTAGTGGTTGGGTGAAGCCATTTATTGTCAAACAATTGTGTTTACTCTTTTTAAATCATAATGACAACAGAAACTACCCAAAGGAATCTGATCAAAAGTTGACATAACCTGGTAATTTTGGCCTGATAACATGCACACAAGTGACACAAACAGGTTTGTGTGTTTTCTGGGCTTCCGGGCATTTTTCATCCAGTGCTGCACTGATGTTTCTATATTCTGAGTCACAGGGGCAGCAAAATAATTGTCAAAGGATCTGTGTGAAAAGGTACCGTAATTTCCGGACTATAAGACGCACCTGAATATAAGCCGCACCCACTGAATTTTAAAAAAATTATTATTTTGAACATTAAATAAGCCGCACATGTCTATAAGCCGCAGGTGCCTACCGGTACATTGAAACAAATTAACTTTACACAGGCTTTAACGAAACACGGCTTGTAACAAAAATAAACTGGCTTTAAAAAAAAAATTAGCAGTAAACAGTAGCCTACCAAGAAAGTCATTGGTCAGTATCTTCCTCCTCCTGTGCACTGAAACCACTGAAGTCATCTCCTTCGGTGTCGGAGTTGAATAGCCTCAAGAATTGCTTCATCCGATATTGGATCGTTTTCATTGTCGCTCTCGTTACTTTCCGGAGGCAAATCCCCCGCTGAACCCTCTTCAAGCGTGCTGAGCACGTCACAGAAGGTGTTTAAAAAAAAAAAAAACATTTGAAAGCGGGGAAAATCCATATATTATCTGCGTCGTTGTTTAAGCCGCGAGGTTCAAAGCGTGGGAAAAAAGTTGTCCGGAAATTACGATAATTGAATTGTATAAAACAGGAAAGGGATATAAAAAGATATCCAAGGAATTGAGAATGTCAGTTAGTAGATCGTCAGGTAGGTCAGGTAGACCAACAAAAATGTCACCCTACTGCCAGGGATGCAAGGAAAAACCCACAAATAACTTCAGCTGAAATACAGGAGAAAGTGGTGTGGCTGTTTCAAAATGCACAATAAGAAAGCCATTACTACACAAATGCCACAAAGCATCCTGCTTACAATACACCAAACAGCACAGAGCCAAACCTCAAAACTTCTGGAACAAAGTCATTTGGAGTGATGAGACCAAAATCTTGGCCACAACCATAAACATTACATTTGTAAAGGAGTCAAAAAGGCCTATCATGAAAGGTACTCCATTTCTACTGTGAAACATGGAGGTGGATTGCTGATGTTTTAGGGATGTGTGAGCTACAAAAACACAGGAAACCTGGTCAAATTTGATGGCAAGTGAATGCAGCATGTTATCAGAAAATACTGGAGGAGAATTTGCACTCATCAGCCAGGAAGCTGCAAATGGGACATACTTAGATGTTTCAAAGCACAAGGCAAGTCATTGACTACAGCAGCATAAAGTGAAGGTTCTGGACTGGCCTCAGTCTCCTGACCTCAGTATCATCGAGACACTCTGGGGAAATCTCAAACGTGCAGTTCATGCAAGACAGCCCAAAAATTTACAGGAACTGGAGGCTTTTTGCCAAGAAGAATGGGCAGTTTTACCATCTGAGAAAATAAAGAGCCTCATCCACAACTACCACAAAAGACTTTAAGCTGTCCTTGAGGTTAAAGGTGGCAATACACAATATTAAGAACTGGGGTATTTAAACTTTAGATCAGGGTCATTTGGGTAGTTTCTGTTGTCATTATGATTTAAAAAGAGTAATCACAGTTGTTTAACAATAAATTGGTGCTTTACGCAACCACTAACTATGAGTAAAAAAAAGTTTTTGTTTTATTATTCATATTATCTGAAAAATAACCAAAAAAAATCACAAATTCTGGTAGTT
Organism: Neodontobutis hainanensis; assembly: GCA_024349245.1. Taxonomy (NCBI): domain Eukaryota; kingdom Metazoa; phylum Chordata; class Actinopteri; order Gobiiformes; family Odontobutidae; genus Neodontobutis; species Neodontobutis hainanensis. The sequence goes on along the minus strand of JALDNG010000148.1, from coordinate 1,141,274 downwards.
TTATATGAACTAACAGATGTATGACCCACTAAAGCAAAAGTCATTTAGTGCCTCAGTTGCCCCAGGGAGAAAAAAAAACAAAAAAAAACAATGGAGTTGTATTTTTTTCACGTGTATTAATATATTCTTTGGAGAAAACTTTAATTACTCTTTCACACATATTATGCACATTTTGATTGTGGTAAATGCGGCTCCAATAGAATATATATAACTCTATAAGTGAGTAAAAAAGTTTACACATGTAACATAGTGTTTTATTTTTCTGATGAGCATGGACGGATTTTTGATAGGACATAATAGTTTTTTTTTGCAATTTGTTTGAAATTTTATTCAAGAATGAAAACACTGTGTTCAAACACTAAACTACAAAATAAACTGAATGACAAAATCAAAAAAGTAATTGACAGAGGACGCTGCAATGGACTGACAAACACATAATTATAATAATTTTTTTTTCTGTCAGCATCATTACAGCTTTTGTATTTCATGGGAGCGTCCGCATGCCAGCCAGGACTAAGAGCAGTGTTTTGGTTGTGAATGAACTGTGGGTGGAGGCACTTAAAGCTTCTGGGATCAGACCAAGTCGAGCCTACACACTCTACAGACGTGTTTTGTGAGACATAGCGACATGTGCATACTTGATCAGGGACCAACCCTTGCCCCCTTTAACCTCAATCATCATAAATTTGTGTCTTCACTTAAGTTGAAAGTGCTTTATTGTCTTTCACTCATGAACGGGGCATTCCTCTTTTCTCCTGCTCCAGATGGCTCACGTCCACAAAGCTCTGGTCGGACCGAGCTTTGGACTTACTTCACCTCTGAAGAGGAGGCACAGCTCTTGTGGAGTGTGTAGACTAAAGTTTAACTCTGAGGTGGGTGGGGCTTTATTTTCTCTCTCTCTCTCACACACACACACACACACACACACACACACACACACACACACACACACACACACACACACACACACACACACACACCCTTTGATGACAGTTTTACATCTGAAGAGGCCTATCCTTAAATTTAGTTGTGTTACTGGTCCTGAGAATTTAAATTAGCTCCAAAACCATTAAAACACATTTAATGATTTAATAATATAGTCAGAAAACTTTACTACAGTCTCACGCTAATATTTTCCAAGTCTCCAGTGTCTTAAGGGCAATAGATGATAGTATTCATGTAGTATATATGTAAGTCTCTACAGTCTTTTCTTTATTTTTTTTATTGGTGAGATCATCCAGTGGTAAACTACAAGAGCTAAATCTTTGACTAAAAAAGGCCATTTCCCAAACCTTCTTCTCCTAAGGCTCTTGAGTGGATTAGCTGGAGGGATGCCCTGATGTGATTGGTTGTTACAAACTGCTGATATTTCAGTGGCCGTCTTTTTCCTTCTGTGGGCAGGATGTGATGGCCCTCTGAATTAAATGAAGCCCTGTGCTCTTGGTTAACATTTAAACCTATATAAAGTGTTTCAAAAACACAGACAGCAAAAGTAGATTCATGCTTCTATATTTTACTTACTGCAAAGAGTACTTAAAACACAAATCTTTTGAGTTGTGATTATTCAAGGTGTAGTTTAGTTTAGTTGTATTTATTTAGTTAAGCAAAAGAAAAAAAGAAATAAAATAATACAATGATTCCAAACAAAACTTCACATTGACGTAAATTGTGTATGCTGAAGTCTGAGACTTATTGTTGCCCCCTTTAATATTTGAATCAATACCGTAAAATAAAAAAAAGCAGAAGTAATAAACAGATAATATTCCTGCCATAATCATTAATTATCATTATCTCGATTATTTCATAATCAAATTATTTAACCAAATTATTTATTACAAATATATACAAATTATTTTTATTTTTTGTTTGCAATTCATTATTAGCCATAAGTATATTTTTCAAAAATATTTGTCTTATATAATTTTTTTTAATTGTAGCTATGTTGCTGCACTTTTTATGTTTTTGTCTATTTTGTTTCAAAGAGTCACCCCTCTTCAAGTCAAAAGTTGTTTCTTTTTTTCGAACAAATAATAGCTATTTGTGTTTTTTTTAACTAACATTATGACTGAGGATCCCACCCAGACATTTATGCTCAATTACTGTTTCTATTTTTACTTTGTCAATTAGAATCTCTATTTGTTCATATTTTTTATGTTTTCCAAATATCATCATTGGTAAGTTCAGGTTTATCATTTAATATATATAAAAAGCAATAGGCTTTTCTGTCTTTTGTCTGACATCATATAAGCAAGCCTCGGGGCCACGAAAGACAGGAGTTGAGTTTGAAGAATTGTGTAGCGCGCCTCAAAATATTGTCAAGTTCACTTAATTAAATAACAGTGTGCTCTGTCTATATTCCCTCTTGTTTGCTCACAGGCACAGGCGTCTTCTCATTACTGTGGCACCAAACATGCCAAGAGGATAAAAGCGTTGGATACCGCAGATTCTAAGATCAGGACCTCTGAACCTGTCGCCAAGGAAACCACGTCGCAAATCCTTTCGTCACCGCCCTCGAGCTCTGACACAACATCAGGAGGTGTGTGTGTGTGTGTGTGAGACAGTGTCAGGCATTACCCATATACAGCTCAGACCTTCTTTTCCCAGTCACGACTTTAACTCTTTGAAGTCATAAACCTCCTGCTGCGTTGGGTTTCACTGCGAAGAGATTAAAGCTTGTGCATTATCTTCTGCTTGCTCATGTCTCTATTTACTGGCCCCATTCAAAGCCCCTTGAGATCAAAAACACACACTCTGAATATAATCTGTGGGTAACAGCGCCAGTGTGTGAGCGGCATGTTCTGTTTCATATAATGTGCGTGTGGGTAAGTAAAAATCAGCGAGGGCACCAACCTGATTGTATGCCAGTTCAATTGTGCTTCTTTTCAAAGTGTGTGGGCATCAAGCAATGCAAATAACACATACTGCTTAAAGCTAAAGAGCAAGAGGCTGACAAATTGCAATTGACAAGCCTTAATATTAGAGATGTTTGTGAGAAAGAGGGAAAAAGCGATCGTTTACAGTTTGGAGTTGGCGTTTAATAAGTGAACAAGTCGGCGTGAGTGCTCTCAAAGATTACTTTGGCAAACAGCCTTGGCAGTCTTTAGGAGGAGTGCAGGAATCAATGCTAACAAACAGATGCCCACTCAGCCAGAGATAACCATTGTAATTAGCAAAGCGAGTGTGCTTCTGCAGAAAAAAGTCGCTCGCACAAAATAATGTACTTACACTATATATAAAGTGTCAGTTTAAGTGCAGTGTGGCGTGTCCAAGAGGGACTCGGGAAAATAAGTGTCTGAGTGTGATTAGATAGATTATTAGTCCCTGGTGCCTGGTGAGTTATCTACTCTACAGAGGACATAGAGTTTAACGGACAGTGGGGAACTTCAGATCGCAACTGCAGTAAGTTCAGAGCGGCTTTTCTAATTCCTGCTAAAGCATAGTGTAAGTGATATATTTTTTAATTAAAGGATAAATGAAATAGCTCTATCTTTAAAAAAACATCACTCCTCTAGTGTTTTGCAACAAAATGAAATTAGGTTTTATGTTATTCCAATCACTTTTATCCAATCCAATGGCACTGAGGCTACAGTAGCCATGCTGATGTTTGTTTGGGAGTCAGATGTGTGCTTAATTTGTTTGTTGTCTTGTTTATGTCTTAATGAATTTGTTGGTATTCATCTCAGAGCCTTCATCACCAGTCCCTTCCTCAGAGGCAACACCTTCAGGTGGCTCCACTGAGACTTCGCCCTCTGACCCTGCACTCTCACCTTGTCCAAAAGCAAAAGAGGCAGAAGCTCAAAGAGATGGAGAGGTAGACACGCCTCCAGAGAACGAGACCGAGGAAGAAAAGGCAATCCGTCTTCTTTACTGCTCGCTGTGTAAGGTGGCCGTCAACTCTGCCTCCCAGCTTCAAGCACACAACAGCGGTGAGGGATTTACAACACTTATAATTCACACCGAGCTTTAAGTTAGGATGCTTAAACACTCTTCACTGAGTTACGCTCTCGCTCGAAGGCACTAAACACAAGACGATGCTGGAGGCCAGAAGTGGCGGCGGAGCAATCAAGTCTTTTCCAAGGACAGGGGTCAAGTCGAAGTTGGCAGTGTCGCCCGAGTCCTCAACGGGACTGCAGAACAAAACCTTTCGATGTGAGATCTGTGATGTGCATGTCAATTCTGAAACGCAGCTCAAACAGGTGAGTTAAAGGTGAAGAGGCTGCTGAATGGGTCTGATCTCAAAGATGGTGTTTTAACAGTTGTTAGGGAAAAAATAATAACATTCACAGTATTATTACTTACAGACATACACAGTGAGATTTGATAAACTTGTATTTAATCATTCTTTACTTCACATTTCACTCTGTCAGACTTTTGTTATGAAGTATTATAGTTTTGTACTATAGTTATTTTTACTGAAAAATGTGAGGGAGGATAAAACACCAAACAGACTTGGCACTCAGTCACTCACAGTTTGGTGAGTCAGAAGCATTAATACATCTATAGTCATTTTATCCATCAGGCATCGCCTTGTGCAAATCAGACCCATGCTGATTTTATGCCAAATTACTCTGCAAAGATCTCACACCTGTCGCTGCAGTGGGTTCACACCACACATCCCTCAAGATAATGAGCTCAAAGCTACTATAAGCTTGGCCTCTTTCAAGCGGCATCTGAATATGATGTTCTCGCTCGTGATGGGAATGCACAAAGTAGGTCTGCATCGCTGAATGTTTAAAAGTTAACTTTGGCCAGGTGCTCATGAATATTTAGGCGTTTGTTGCGACTTGTGTGCTCTGCCATCTGTTTGTGCCTGTCAATCAAATCAAAAATGATCTCCCATACCCGCCCCCATTGAATATTTTGAATCCTACAGAAAATGAACGTTCAGCCTGAAATGACAAATAGGAACTGTGATTAGACTTCCTTTAATTTGTCTTGTGATTATGCAGATTTGAGAGCTGTTGATATGCTCGGCTGAGTCTGGGTTTGCTTTTCTGTGAATTTAAATGATTCTCTCCCACTCTGTAGCACATCAGCAGCAGGAGGCACAAGGACCGAGCTGCAGGTAAACCAGCCAAGCCCAAGTTCAGCCCGTATACTCCCAGCCAGCGGCACCACCAAGCCTTCCACACTGTGAGTAACCTGCAAAGTTTCACATGACACATATTTATAGAGACACATATAAGTCAATGCTTGAAGGTCTTTTCCAGGAGTGGATTAAAATACTTTGGCCAAATACCTTCCAGTAGTTTATCTTCAATGTCCTTTTCTGAACTCAGTAATATTTTCTTCCTCAGATTCAGTTGGCTCTGAGGAAGAACCAGGAATTGGCCAAGCCGCTTACGTCTTGTCTACTTCAACGGCAGATGTCTGTTGCGGCCGCTGCCACAGCCGCTATGGCGACGATGCCCCCATTCCCTCTACGTCCGGCTTCAAACTCCACCCCAGCGCTTTTCCAGAACCAGACCCTTCCCCAAGCCATGCTGCACCCGGCGCCTGGACCCATATGCTCCACACACGGCCCAGTTCTGTTCTCGCCGTACTGACACAAGCCATATGACTCAAACTGCTCTAAACTGAGTTGTACACACCACATGCAGTATCGACACACGTGTGGACCAAGACTGACGAGACAAGGACAGTATTTTTTAGAGAACCGTGTTGTTTCAATGCACAGATGTGGACGTCATCGATAAAAGGCACTTCCAGGCCGCCTCTGTTACATTCTTCAGTTTAACCAGCGTTTCTCAAAAAATTAAGAATCATGTTCAAGATAGTAAATCCTAAAAAAGTGTTGCTTTATGGAGATGCTGTGAGGTAGAAATGGACACAATACATGCAAATGTTGGGTTGTGATTTATTTAGCCCTTGTGTTCTTTTTGTTACAAAGAAAATGTTCACAGGTCTGGTAGACACACAGCACAAAGGGGTTTAACAAAAACAATTAATACTGGACACATGTCAGCTTCAACTCAATTGTAAGCTTTCTATGCAATATCTAAGCACCACAGGAGTCCCGAGAAAACATGTTTGGGAAATATTTTAAGGGCATCTATACTAGACAACACTTTAAATCAGTCTAATGAGAGCTGTAACTCTATAATAACTGTAGATGTGTTTGACAATGATAACCTGCATATGACTATCAATAGTAAACAGAGCATGGCTGATTCAAGATGTTTATTTTACAATAAATAATCTTAGTAAAATATAATATATTCTCTAGACAATTTGAATAAATATGTAAAACTGAGACTGAAAATTGATCCAGTTTTAGGTTTGATTTGTAGAAATCCTCATGTGACACAGCCAAAAACACTTAATCCTATTTCCATCCTCCCTCCTAAACAGCATACTACTAGATAACGTCAGTTTTAAGTCATTTTCCTTAGAAACAAAGTTCCATGTCTTTATTTAGTCAACCATTGCCTCAGGTAACACAGTTCATTCAAGCAAAGTCGTGTTTTATATGAAGCTACATTTTATTACCTTAAGGTGTAACAGTACTGTCTTCATGCATTGTGTCTTTGTCCAAAGAGTAAAACAGTACAAATGTAAACTCATTTTGTGTTTGTGTGGGTTTGAGCCCTTCATCAAGTAATTGCTTTTTTGATCTTTCTATGACCTTTCAGACCCGACTTTCCTTTCATCGGTGAACTGACACTAAACTGGATTAATTAGCTTGTATATCTTGGGCTTTGCTTCATGCTACCACTCCAAAGTAAATATTTCCAGTTGCCAATTGAGAAAAGCATAAGCCAATCAATCATGGCACACTGATTCTCCCACTTGTCATAGCAGTCATCATTATTTCTATTATTATTATTATTAATCGGGTGTTGATTGTGAACATCTGTGTGTGGGACGGCCTGTTTTATACAGTGTGTCTGAATCCTGGCCTCTCAGCCAAACCCCTACTTGTATTTTTCCACGCTTACACACAGATTACTGCACATACTCTGTATATCCCTGTACAGAACCAGACAATCTATAGCCATGGATTTTTTTTATTCTTTTCTATGTGCACAAAAATGGTGTGCTTTAACATTTGAGGGCAGCCCAGTTTCCTGTTTACTAAAAAGACCGAAGTTAAAGAAGAGATCTAGATAAATGCCCCATTATCAGTTTGCACTAAAAAAACAAAGGAAACAAAGGAAAATCCAAACACATTATGAACCTTGGATAGGAGTCATATTCTTTTTTACTCAAATGAGAGAAGAACCTTGTGACTTATGAGTTTATTGAGAGTTTTCAAAAGCCTTTTTAAGCAATGGTCAAAGGGTAATTTTTCAAAGGCATTCATCATTTGGAGTGAAAACATATTTCAATGTCTCAACAAGCAGGAGTTATTAGAACCCAGCAGCAAAGAGGCACATATTGTGATTCCTAACACAGAAATCAGGCCGGGTTTGTATGAAATGTCTACTCTGATGATATTTGGGTTAAAAGGGTGTTATGACATTAAGGATCTGGCTTATATAATAATAGTTTTTCATTTAAAATCCAAAAAAAATGCTTTCACGGCTTAAACACTTATATGGTTTTATGTTAAAGGCTGCCATTTTTTTTTTAACAAAGGGGATGACTGGGTTTATGTGCCATAGTCTGATGAGTCATGACTAGTTTGTTGAGGCTAAAAGGAGGGTTCAGGCGTGGCAACAGGGTTGTGCTAATAGCAGGATTATGGAGAGTTCATTTTAGTCTTTGCTTTATAATGAGTAACAAATCTTCACATCTTAACTCTTGTCCAAGCTACTGCATATAAACCACTCCTACGGACATGGCTTGTTCTTTGGGTCTCTGGAATACAAAGACAGGTGGGCACAGCGACGCAGTGGCATAAACAACAGCTGTGCCGGAAGCATAAGTTAAAAGTTCAAACACGGCCCATCATTTCCAGTTTCCTCCAAAACAATCTGTGGTGGATGGAGAGCACTGGAGTGATGTAGGCAGTGCAGTAAATGGCTCAGAGTTCATTCAAGAGCAGCCTGTCAATAATGACCATTCCGGGTTCCACTGAAAGACAGTTGTGTCTGGAGTTTAGAGTTGTTGTCAAATGAGTTCAAAGTAAAGTGAAGCACCAGTATGGTTTGAGCAGTACTGAACAATCTATTGCATATTTGTGGTTTTAGCTGCAATAGTTTTACTAATCAACACAGTGAAAGATCTAAATATAGTTTATTATAATTAGAGGATTTGAATCTGGATAATGTAGGTTAGAGAGGACACTGATGACATTTTCACACACTCCTGAATCAAATACAAGTTCTAGTCTTAATTAAGATGTGCTACAATGTCTACATTCCACTATATTGTCTTTTCATTTAAATATCCACTGAACAGGATCTGTCTTCTCATGCTGCTTTGTTTGTTTGCTTTGGATAGGTACACAGTCAGTGTTATGATTTCATTTAGATACATTATGAGCATGGCACACTTTTTCCATATTTCTGGCACAGCAGACATGAGTTCAGATTAGAGGTAATACTTTTCATCTGGAAGGGAAATCAAATGAGCCTTTCACTGTGCTGATTGGACTGTTTATACTTTTTGGTTTGTGAAGTTAATATCAGTGCATTTCTAAAAATGTGGAAAATGTAACATAGAAAAAGACAATACTATTCATCTTTGTAACTTTGAGGAGATCAGATGTAGTTTTTTGGCTTAAAAATGGATCGATTAGACGCACCAGAAAAAAGTACCTTATGATAGCATTTATTCCCAAATGTCAACCCAGCAAGCTGCAAAACACCAAATTAAAATTATATATCACATTCAAAGTTCTTGCTGGTAACACACAATAGTTCCTGCTGCAAAGGAAATGCTGCAATTGTGATTGAATCATCTTGCCGTAATTACACACCAAGACTGCTATTTCCAAACTCAAGATGCTTATGTCTAGACCAATATTTTATTCTGTTACATTTCTTTCTATCTTTCCTCCATGTCTGTGATAATAAGTTTATCTGCGGGAGTCAAACATGTGACCAGTGAGGATTCATGATGGATTTGTCCACTGAGTCGAGCGTAACCCAGTCCATCTGCCTGACACTTTTTAAATCAATGCCATACAGACTCCAAATATGTTTCTGAACAAATTGTATAATAATTCCTTTCCTATGCTTTTAGAGGGAATAATATTATAGTTAATCAAAAGTGATTAAATTGTTGAAACAGTGAGTCATGCTGCTGCTGTATAAAGCACTTACAATACTCATTCATACCCCTGACCTATTCTAAGAGAAGCTCTGTTGCTTGAATAGGGATTTTCAACACTAATGACATTATAAAATGTTTTTTTTTAATGAATGCAGCCTACAGGCAGTTACATATAAAACACTAAGCCTGGGAACATAAATAGAGCAATAGTTTGTGAAGGTATGATTCACTTCACTAAAGTTGTAAGCACAGGGCTGTTGCTTAACTCATTTGTTTTCAGTGGGCGACACTGACAACACCCATGTGTTACTGAAAACCTTTGTGCAACTTCAATATGCCATTTGGTTTACTTTCTTGGATTCTCTGTGACACGCTCAAATGGATGTTGCAATAGCTGCAGTGCCGTGCAGAAGTCAGTGCAGTTTGACTTTGACTCAAGAAAACTAAATTACATCGTGAATTGATATTCAATTCAATATTAATGGAAGATTTATGTTGAGCAAAACCTGAGCTGGACAAAAATGGATACTTGCGGAATGAAAGTAGAAAAGAAGTGCATGAATAATATACATGGCTTTTTTAAAATGACAGAAAAAAACACAGCTTGAATGCAGAGCAAATTCTTTATTATAACATTAGCTTTCTTGACCAGTTTTCTCAAGAAGGCTACTGTACAATAACATTTCAAAGAGACAACAAAAATTTTCATATCTATTAGAAGGATATATCTAATGGGGTCTGTCCTAAAGATGCTGTAATATCGCTGTGTTTTGCAATTTTGTTATCTCTCGTTGTGTGTGAAGAGTGGGATTATTGTATAAAAGCCCTGTATGGCATATCTTTTCTAAAAAATGTATTGTTTACTAGGGCCCTCTAGCGAGCACAAATGGTAACGCAATTATGCGGAAATGACGTAGCTCCTTTCCACCAATCATCAGCCGAGGCACACTATTCGAACGTCAACTGACTGAGAGGTGGATGAGCTGTAATAAAAAAGCAGTGTTTTTGTTTTTAAGATGGCACAGACACATCTTTTCTGAAGAAGTTGATTTCTAAAATATTAGACATAACATAACGCAAGTAAGTTGCATGTATTTATCTGTAATTCGGATCAAGCATTGTCCTAAATGTGCTATACACAGTCTAATGCTTTTACTAACGTTACGAAACATGCTAACCTAGCTAGTTGGCTCGTCTGTTTGTTGAAGTTGCACAGATTTGTGTATTTTAAAGATCCTGAGCCATGGCGAAAGAACGGGTGACAAAAAAATCTTTCCAGCAAAGTTTGGAGGAAATTAAGGAGAAGATGAAAGAGAAGAGAAACAAACGTTTAGCCAGTGCCTCAGCCCCAAACAGGGGACGGCCCAGAATTATAAACAAAAACTGCGGTAAGTCAAAACGTGTCCTACCACAATACTGTGTTTAAAAGTACCGTGAAATACTGTTAAAGTACCGTGAAAATCGATGTGCTCTAAGCAACATTTCCATTTTTTTCAACACAAAGTGTCAAGGATAGTAGCTAACAGCTAGACGAAATGAAAACTTGACATTTTACATGTGTTCTCACAGGGACTAACTCCGCACAAACAATTCTGAAGGGCGTCCAACAAAACAACACAGCACTGGCTGTTGCATTGCAAGCTGAAAAAGAAAAGGTGAGGCACGCTAATGCAGTGATTTTGCAGCTGAAAAGGGAACAACAAGCTCTGTTTCTTCATCTCCTGCTGCTCAAGAAGAAACTCAAAGAGCAGGAAGCTATGTCTACAAACTCTTCAGAGGTATAGCTAGAAGTTATTTGATTAATAAAAATTGTTACATTTTCAGTATGGCTTTCAGTTATTTCATATTAAATGAATGTTCAACTTTTGTCTTTTTAGAATAAATCTAACAACTTTGTGGAACCACAAAGGTAATTTTGTAAGCATCAAAAAACTATTTATAATATTACGTGTGTCAGATTCTTACTAAGTTGAGAATTCAATTTGCAGAAAGAAATGTAACAGCCAGAACCTCAAGGGAACTCCTACACTAGAGGCCTCACCTGAATGTACAGGTAAACTCAATTTGAGCTTGAATAGTCTTTTAATTATGGACTTGCACAACTTTTATGTAGCGTAAAACTAAAATCTCATGTTATGTACTGCAGACATTGGTACTTCAAAAAATCAAGAAGAAGCTAAAGGTGACAGGCCAGTGATATTGCCGTCAACTGTGGGTGTGAGGCGTCGTCATACAGACCGAAGCAGCACCAGGAGGCGCTCTGAGCGTGTGCGACAATTCAAGGCATCAAGTGAAGGATGTTTTGAGTCTTTAACAGCAAGTCCTATTTGCAGTGATGAGGCAAACCAGAGGCAATCACTTCAGGGTGAAGAGCCAGTGTTAACAGATTCTATTGAAGAGTTTCAGCACTCTACACCTGAACCTGCTCCAGCCAAAAGCACCAATCAGCCACAGCCTGGCAGGAAACAAGCTCAGCAGACCCGAACAAAACAAGAACTGCAGCAGAAGAAACCTGAGCGAGGACGGAAAGCAGAGCGTGGCCCATTAAAGAAACCTTGGGAAAATCCCAAACCAAGAGCACGTTCTAAGAGTCGCGATCGAACTGGCACTCGCACAAAAACGGCACCTACAACACAGAACAACAAGCTCAATAATTCACTAGGATTTAATGACACATTTGATTTTGACTGCGAGGAGGCAGTTCATGTTACACCGTTCAAAGCCAAAGCTGAGGACAACCAGCCGGTCCCAGCAATCAGCAAAGAGTCTCTGCCAAAAGAACAGGCTGAAGCTTTGCTTGTTGTGTCCAAAGGGGAGGATTCCCAGTTGTTACCATCCTCTGAATCAGAGGACAGCCTCTATGTCCCAAAAAAGACCAGGAAAAAAGAGACTTCTCCCGAAAAGACAAAGGTCATTACCACACGGAGAGGCAGACTCTCAAAAAAAGTAATTCACAATGACAACATTCGTCCAGAACAGGAGATTAGTGGTGAGACTTTAGTTACTCTAAACAGATTTTTACATTGGACAGCAATTAATACATTTTTATTGTAGTTTTTAGAGATAAAGAATCAAGTCCCAAGGTTAAGAGATCTAAGAAGGAAGAAATTCATGAGTGGAAGTCTCCTGATGTTACCCGCTCTGTGTGTTTAGAGCAAGGAAGGATTGAACAAGAAAATCAAAATGGTGAGTATATTGGGATTGGTGTAGTTGCTATTACTAAATATCATAATTAGATTACAGGATCTTTGTGGGTTTAAGACTCTCAAGGTAACAATGCCTTATAAAACATTTCATGAAATGTGCCATATATACACACATACATCATACTGGTCTTCAAGGCCTCTCAGTATGTGACAGTCATGACCATAATAAAAAGTTAGTTTTGTTAACAATTATTGCTTTGCTACAGTTTATCTTGCAACATTTCCAGCATTTTTTACACACTCAGCTGAGCTAGAGACACCAGAACCATATACCTGTAGGCTGAACTTTATTGTCTTGCCTTACTTTTTAGATCATAATGAAGCGGAAATTAAGAAGCATTGTCTGCCATCTGTCAGTCCTCTGGTTGAAGTTGAGATGATGAGAATTGACAATGTCCTGTCCAGTTTTGGAGATTGTTCTAGTGACAGTTCACCACTTTTAGCAGACCAAACACAACCAAGAGTGAAGCCATGCAAGAAACGTAAGTCTTTAAAACCCCCTTTCCCACAGTTTTCTCACTTACTGCTCAGCACGTGGTTATTAGTTAATTCACTGTTTAGATATATTTTCACAGCACTATTTCACACCGTCTTCACGTTTCCACAGGTGGGCTTGGTGTAAGGCCAGCAGGGAGGGGCATGAATCTGTGTGATGTGACAAATCTGTCCCCCGCAGCCTATTGCAAGTTCCCGTGTTGTGGATCTCGTCTCTCTGGCGCCACTCCAGCTCGCAAACGCCGCTGCTCCATGGTGGTTGATTACAAGGAGCCCTCCTTAAGCGTGTAAGTTAACATTTTAATGCTGCATTTCTAACAAAAAATATATTTTTTTAAATATTAATTTTTGTTACATTTAAAAACCTTTTAATTCCTTTCAGGAAACTTAGGCGCGGAGACAAATTTACAGACTTGCAGTTCCTCCGCTCTCCTGTTTTCAAGCAGAAATCTGACAGGCTTTCGGTGCAGAATTCAAGGAATTCAATGAAAATGCAGCAGCCATTTGAAAAATACAATGAGTCATTTGTTGGGTGTCGCTAAAGGCAGCTACGTCTCTAAAATGTGATGTTATGTAGTGTGACCAATTATTATTATTTTTTTTTTAATAAATGTTCTAAAATGTAATGTGACAATGTGTATATTTTATAATAGTTTTATAAGTAATTTTTTTCTAATGAAATGTTTTATTATGGCATTATGATTTTTATTTATGACATGTACTATGTTGTAGTTTTGCCAAATGACAATAAATGAATCACCTTTTTAAGTTTAGTACTAGGGACTACTTGGCAAGCACCTGGTGAAACGATGCACATGCCACGGAACGATATAGTACTGAAACTAAGTCAAAATTAACTAAGTAACAAACTTATTTCTTGCAGATTTTCTTTTCAGAAATACCCAACAATGTTTGATTTTTATCTGGAGAAAAAAAAATTAATTTGAAAGATTTGTATTTTTTTGGGGTGGATTTTTCAATTTTACCGTAATTTTAAAAAAGATACGAGAATCATGCTATGAAATATTGCGATATTAAACAATCACCCCTATTTTGTATTGTGTCAAATTTTATTTTTTTTATTACTCTAGTAACTAACAGCTTTAGCAAATAATATTCTAGTAACTGCTTAGACTGGGGCATAATGTGACACAAAAATGTTTGCAAGTAAGAGTTACTAAAAAGGTTTGTCACATTTATGAAGTATATTGAATTAGTTCTTAAAAAAACAGCGCACTTGGCCTCATTTCTGTTTTATTCATTCTACAAAATAGGCTAATACTATGTCATTAAAACCAGTTGTACAAAGAGCATGAAATATTTTTTCCAGACATGGTAAAAAACATCCTAAATGTCTTTGAAAAGTACAAACACCTTTTTCATTTTTACAAAACAGCAAAACCACTTTGTATTGCACAATGTTTTCATTTATAAAGTTATCAATCTCGTTCTGCAGGAAAAAAATAATAAATTAAGACCTTGTCTTAAGCATAGTTATTTTAAATTACAGCACATAAATAACAAACTCTAGATTATTAAATTAGTCCTTAATCAATAGCGGTAATTTGTAAGACAAATTAAGCAGAAAAAAAGAATGCTCTTATTTGTGTTAACTAATACTTGCAAAAATAAAAGTGCTTTTTAATAGACAAATTGCCCTATGCGGTTTAGTGAAAGCAAATGCTTTTTTAGTTCTGAAACTAAAAATATATATATATATATATATATTATATACATTCTTAAAATATACAGGAGAATATAATTTCTTTCAATCATTAAAATCTGTACAATTTCAAAATATGTGTTCCTTTTTTGGCAGGATGAACTCATCAGTGACAAACATGACCTCATCGACACATTAACACTGTTGTACAGACAGGAATGCAACCTCCCAGCCAGTAGGTGTCATTTAACACAGGTAAGTAACAGATAATCAAGTTAGAATGGATAGGGCTAATGACATCTACCTGAGTCAACTGAGACATTTAAAGTCTGGAGATGAAATGACCAGGGCTAATCAGGTGTAATTAGATGTCTAGAAACATTGAATATGTATCTGCTGTTCCACCTTCTACTATGCTTTTGTTTTTTGGGACCATGGGTTTGTTGAGGCTAGCAGACAAAACTCTTTATTTGTTTGACATCTGCAACAGTGTGGCTGGTCTTCGGTGAGGCCTTACCCTGTGGCCAGTCTTTAAAACAAACACTACAGATTCAGGTGCTTTAAGCACTAGATCTGCACATTCATTAGCTTCTCCAGAGCCAATCATCTTTTCTTCTGTTTTTCACTTGAGGACCACCTCAAGCTTTAATCCCATACTAAAACATATGCTACTTCTCAATGAGTCCTGCTTCTTTGATCTTGGTGTAGAAAAACTTCTCCAGTAAATTGGCGCACTTGTAGTACTCACTCTCAGGGGGGTTGTATTCTCGGCAGTTTGTGAAGATGCGCTGCATGTCTGCCATAAACAACTTACGTGTTGTGTAGTATCTGCTCTTTAAACGCTCACTCATTGTTTTGAGATCTGTATGCAAAGACAAGATTTCAGATTTGTAAATGTGATCAAATAACATGTTAAGTCTAGGCCCAGTGTAATCTGATTAACATACCCATGGGAAAACGAATAACTTGGTAGTACCCTGGTGCCTCCGTTTTCTTCACAGGTTCCATGAAAGGCCAGGCGTTCTGGTGACTCTAGCAAGTAAAAGTTTTTTTATTGGAAAGTGGACTAAATATTCTACAATTTGTAAACTCTACAATAACACTGTCAGTGACTTCACACCTTCACTTGTTGGAGGATGGTTTTCAGTGTACTGTACAATTGATCCGGGTCTTTCAGTTCTTTCCTGTAGCATGTGAAAAGAAGAAAAGCGTGAGGTAAACTGTAGCTCTGGTGGCTACGGTTAGTAAATCCTGGCCCTGTCTTTCCAACATTGGATTTTCTGGTTAGGTCAGTGGGTGAAGCAATCCTAAAGGCTTAAAAAGTAAATACTTTGCACTGTTAAAGTTCGAGTAAAACAAACCCTTTTCCAAGTGGCTTCCATCCAGTGTCACCTGTGAATAAAAAGAAAAGAAATTAACCTGGAGGGGATACAGATGGAAAACTTCCAAATATAAAATTGAGGCGACAGTAACAATACTGGAACAATATTAAAACGTACGTATGCCAGGAATGCTTTCAATGGGAATCTGTCGTACTCCTTCCTTAAAACAGGACAGTCCTGGGTAAACTTTTCTGATCTGAGCCTGCTTTCTTTCAATTAGCTTCTTGATTATCTGAGGGTGATGGGGTAGAAAACATTAAGACAATGAAACATTTGTATTTGAAAAAAAAAACTGAAGAAAAAAAAAGGTTTATACCTCCTTCTGCTTTTTAATAATGACAGAGAACTCAGTGTAAGGGATGCTGGGGTTGAGCTCACAGCCCATTAAAGTGGCACCTTCGTAGTCTTTGATGTAGCCTACATATTTGGCCTTAGGGACCTTAATATCTTTTGAGAAACCCTGTGAGGGAGTTAGAAACGTTTGTTAGCAGACAAATACAGCATATCAGGCCAATAACATGAAGCATCTTAACTCAGTTCCAGTAAAAACCTAGTCACAATTTTATTCAACGAGTTAAAAACAAAATGCTAAAGTTTTATAAAATGTGTCTTTATGGGAATTTAATCTTTCCATTGTGTCCAAGTCACATTTGTCAAAAAACATGTTTTTAAAAAAGTGTATTGACCAGCTGTGGTTTGATTTGATTTGCCTGATGTAGGAGTGGGACTCAACCAGTACATGTTCCATAATGTGGCTCTAAGCTTTCTGTCTGTTTCTACTTTCTCATACTAATCTCATGTTATTGTTACCCAATGAACACACTCTTTAATTCATGACATTTCACCTGCTTTTTGAAGTAGCCAATGGCATATTCATCAGCATAAGTCAGGAAGTTGAGAATTTCATGCTTAATGTGGTATTCTTTTAAGTGGTTCATCAAATGGGTCCCATAACCCTACATGTAAACAGAAAACAAAGGCAATCATTCAAAATAAAATAATAGGTCCAAACATTGACAGGAAGAGCTCCCACCTTGACTTGTTCGTTAGACGTGACGGCACAGAAGACAATTTCTGTAAAGCCTTGTGAGGGAAACATCCGGAAGCAGATTCCACCAATGACCCGACCATCTTTAATTAATGACAGTGTCTTGTGCTTTCTGAGAAAACATGATGCGAACATCAATCAGGGTTGAACTGAAATTTCTGACTGGGACACCTGCCAAAATATAAATTCCACTCACGGATCAAAGACCAGCCGTGTGATGTACTCCTTGGGCATACGGGGAAGCTGGTGGGAGAACACATTTTGGAGACCCACAAGCCACATCAAAATCCTCTTATTGGGCTTTTGGTTTAGTGAGTTACCAATGACATGGAATTCAATCACTCCCCTGCGCTCCTCCAGACGGGCAGCTTCATCTCGAGCTGAATGAGCGGAGAGCAAACTGGTCTACAACAGACATCATAACACATTTACACACACATTACAATAGACTTACAGAGGCTAAGGTCATCTAGTGTTTTAAGTGGTTACCTCTGGAATGGCAGCGGGGTCAGTGATGGTAGCCATGACTTCATTGATTAACTCCATAGGGATGTCACCCATCACTCTGGGCCTCTTGTTTTCCTCATGAGTGAGTGGCTCAGACGGTTTACGCTTCTCTCCAACTGGGCAAGATAACATGAGTCAGTAAAACAATAATTGAAATCAAATATGGCCAGCTACACACTAACACAAGGTGTTCTCTAAATTATCTGAATGTATGCTAAATGCATGTTTAATGCATCTTGAATGTTTACTGAGACAGGATCTCAGGACACATTTGGAAGTGACCTGGCTCACACGTTTCCATATGTATTCAGATCTCGGTGGAGGTGTGAATGAGTTTGCAACATTAGTGAGGACTGTAGATTTTAAAAGTTTGTTTATTACACCACATTTGTGATATAAAAGGTAGAAGCATGTGTCACACCTTCACACCTTATGCACACTGTACACATTTGTGTTACTATAGTACCTTCATTGCCTTCTTAGAAGTTAGAGGCTTATCTTAATACCTGGGTTTGGCTCCAGGACAGATGCTGGTTTTCTGGCAGGACTCACACTGCCGCCACTGGACGGATCCACAGAGACAGGACTGGTGCTATAGTATAATGGTCTAGTCACTAGAAACAAACAAAGCAAATGCAGCATGTCCCCATTACATAATGTTACAAATGAGTCAAAAAAGGGGTGGGTTTCACTAAAACACAGTTTATACCTGTGTGGATAGGAATCTGTCCTCCTGATGCTCCTGCCAGAAAATCTAGGCTCCAGATTGGAGAGCTATGACTGTACACCTCCTCCTCCAGCATTGACAAGAACCTGAGACGAGAAACACACAGCAGAGACACTTCACTTCTGGCTACGTTCACACCAACCTCAAAATACCTCAGATGTGATTAATCCAGTTAAGTACTTAGTTAGTTGTGCATCATTTTTGATGTAGTTTCCTCTTACTTGGGGAAGTGTGTGAGAATCAGTGTGCGTTTCTCTGGTGGGAGCTTGTCTTTCTCCTGTCGAGCCTGCTCCAACAGCTGCTTCCTCATCACAGTGAACACTGAACGCAACAGTGTCCGGCCAAAGATTTGAGTGGTTTCGTACCGGGGCAGACTGTCACAGAACTGAGGCACGTTGCAGTAGCATAGCCATCTGTAGCAACAACACAATTAATTAACGGTTTTGCAAAACAGCTGCAACAACTTCGGTCAGGGAATGTACCTGGTGTAGTTAGCTTTGTATCCAGCTGCATCATCATTGGGCACACGCTGACGTCTCTGGGAAGGGGTTTCCAGCTGCCAGTAGTTGATCTGGTTCAGGAACATTTTGGCCAGCTCCATGATGGTTTGACGTTCCTTAGAGGGTAGATGGCTGAATTTGTATTGGACAAAATTGTTCACTCCCTATAGCACAAGAGGACAGAGTGAAAGTTGTGTTGGGTTTGTCCTTTCACACACAGTTGATGCACACACTTTTATTACCTGCTCTATACTGGGTTTTTCAAAAGGAGGACTCTCCTGTGCTTCTAACATGGGCTTACCCATCAATAGGATGGATTTTCTGAGCAACTGAAATGCAAAAAATCTCAATTTCGCAAAGCAAAATGTGTTGTTTGGTTGCATGTTGTGTTATTGTACAAAACTTACTTTGAAGAGTGAAAAGTAGACCTGTTTTGTGTCGGCATCCTCCTCCTTGTGAACACATGTGTAGAGATACTCCACGTCCATGACAATGCCTAGCAATCTATTCATTTCTTCCTCTGAGACATTCTCTAAATGTGTAACATGATCACCTAGACAGAAGAGCGAGAGAAGCCATTTACATCATGTGATCATTTATCAAGCTTAGCATCTATCCTAAATTATATGATGGTTTATTGACTGTTAGTTACGCAGCGGTTTACTGACATACCCAGTGTGTGCGAGCAGCTTCGGCAGGGCTCCTGTAGGTTCACTGTGCTGGCCTGCTGGTCGGTTCGGGGGGGTGTAGGTGGTGGGTTCTGACTTTTCCAGCCGTTACACTTACAAGATCCTTCAGCCTGAAAATAAGTAAGTAATAAAAAGAAAAAGAAAATTAATTCTCCACGTGTGCTTGAAAAAGTAAAAAAAAATGTTTTCAAGATTTGAAAAGTGCTTGGATTTAAGAAAACGTGTGAGGTGACACATTAAAACAAAATTTCAGTTTATTGAGTTTAAGAATTTGCAATTAGAAAGCAGACTTTGTTTTGAAATAAACAGCAGTTACAACTGCAGTAAGTTATGTATAGTCTATGAGTGCTTTTATACATTGTATGGATTAAATGAATATGCATGAAGTTGCAAACATTGTATAAGCTGAATCTGTAGCCAACACTACATTTTTAAGGCTAAAAATGAGTTGCTGACAGCGTCAAGAGATGGTCAAGAGTCTGTCATTGTCAGCTGAGGCCTTCACATTGGGCATGCGCAGTGAAAAAACTCCGCCCGTCGCAGCAGCTGTCACCCTGTCAAAACAAAGACCTCGTCCGTGTCTGCGGCTCTTGCGCTGCATAAAGCATCAAAGGGGCTCTGTTTAGCGCTGTGCGTGGACACAGTGACAGAAGCGCTATAAGCGACCCTTGGGGAACCATTAACCCCACATTAAATGCTCTCCCTCACACACTGAATGAGATGTAGGCTCTGCACACAGCCTGCTACTCCCAAGAACAAGCAGCGGCGAGCCAATGTTTACGTTCACCAACCCCCCACCGCGACATGAACATGAACATGAACAATAAACAGGGACGGTCTGCAGCCAATAGGCCTCCGCCCAGGAGTGTGGTGTATGCACAAGACTGTTATTGACTACTAGCCTATTTAATTTTGCGAAAAGCTCGTGTATGCAAAATGCAAAAATAATCGAGCGGCAATGGCTTCCTTTGCTGTGCTTGCATTTTGAAAACTATTGCAGCATTAGCCTAGCAAATACCTCTCAAAGCACACTTCTCAACACAGTAGCAAGAAAAGTCAAGTGCAGGGACACGGTGCGTACTTTGCAGGATGAATATACTCCGAGTTTTTCCAGTTTCTTGGGTCGCGGCGAAGAGCGGAGTTGCGCCTTCTTTACAGCGATACGTGCGGATCCTCCAGCGGCGCCGGAGCCCTCGGTGCTCCCAGCTCCCCCGGCCCCTGGAGCGGCCGGCGTTGAGCCCGCGGCCCCGATAGCTGGAGAACCTTGCTGAAAGCCTGCACTGTCGGCCATGGTGTCCCCAGCGAAGACCGAGGGGCCGGCCCAGTGTAGATCTGATCTGGTCTCCGCTCTAGTCCACCAGCGGAGGATCAGACATGGCGCTCATCCTTATTTTCAGTTTCTCATTGTAGGCCCATTTTCCTCCGCTAGGGGAGTGGGATAGGTCCAATGCTATTTAGAAAAGGTCAAAATACAACCATTTGGAGCAAAAAATTTCAAGGTCAAATGTGCCAGAAAGGAGGTGCTTTGAAAGGTCTCATAAAAGTAAAAGCAAGACATGCCAATATAATCAGACCAATTTAAGAAAGAACAATAAGTAATACATAATACAATTAAGACAAACTTTGCTGCAGTAATAAATGGTCACATCCTCAGTATTTATTAGGTAATTACACAACAGTGTTGTAAATTGTTTGCATTTAAACATTTCTAAAATTATGAGGCCACACAAAAACATACATTTGAAGTCCCTATGATGTGTTAATTCATTTATTTATCAATCTTCATTGTGCCTGCTGACAGTTTTTGCAGTTTTTCTACAATAGAGTCACATAATACAGAGATCTTAATGAACTCTGGAGATTTTACAAGCAGTGTTTTAGAGTTTGGGTCCGCTGGAGGGTCGGGTGCTAGGCTTTAGTCAAGTATCAATAAAAATAATTTGTGAAATGCAAGAAAGAGATTATGTTATAAACTTGAAACTCAAATGTTTTGCAATGATTCTTTAGTTTTTTTGTTGAGAAGTGTACAACACAGACAATTAAGTAAATGTTATTTCATTTTTTTTGTTAATATCACTACATACATTTATAATACAGACCACCACTGATTATAATAGAACCATTTGTGGAAAAAAGAAAAATAAATCAAACCCATAACTACTTTCTGATCACTGTACAGTTTTTTTTGGATTATTTAGACACATCCCTAGCAAGCATTAGTCCTGTCACAAATAAATCAAAAAGCAGACTACACTGCAACATCTATTTACAGTAGATTATTTATATATTTATATTTATTTATATATATACTTATATCACACTGGCTGTAAATATGACAAGATATATTCAGGAGCATTGTTAGTGCAAGGCATGAGTAAGACAAATTTGTAAAAGACTCATTAACATGTGTTGCATGTTTAGGTGACGTTTCAGTGAGACAATGCAAAAACAAGTATTTGTCCAATATAAGAAAGATTATGTTGTAACAGACGTTTATGGAGCTGTACAATGATGATTAGATTTGATGAGACTTAAAGTAACGTGTATGATCGTGTGCAAATGTGTGTTCGACACATAATGGGTATGTGCAAGTGAATAATATAGTTGTCATCGACCACAAGCCAGGCCGTGTATGAACACCTGGACATTGACTGTATCTAAAAGTATTTCTTACATGAGACAGGACATTTATTTTTTTTGTATTCAAGGGCATAATGAAGTAACATATTGCAACTCCCCAACTATCACCACCTCTACCTGCGCTTACCCTTAAGCAACTCACTGCTTCTTCCAAAAAGGCAGAAACCATGAGATCTGATTCTGAGCACTGAAGGACACTGAACAGGGAATGAATAAGCAGTGACACAGCTAGATTAACCTCAGCAGCCCATGCACCTTGTCATGTAAAACGTCACTTGAGCAAAGGGTTTTGCTGCATTGGTCCTTGCAGACGGAAGTCACAGAGTTATTGTGAGGCATTGCACAATGCCACTAAGCTGGTAGACAAGAAAAAGCAGACTCTGATGATGAGTTGTGGTGGTCAGGAGAATTGAAACAAGTGCTACTGAAAATCAAGAAAGAAGGCAAAGACGGAAATGAGCAAGTTATCAGACAGTGGCTAAAGAACAACAGCATTTTAACTTTCAAAAAAAAAAAAAAAAAGTCCCAGTGGCAGAGAGTGCCATGGAAATAATTGATTTCTCACCCTCAATGCCTTATCTTCATTCTCAGATTTACAAGAATACCAATTAATATTAATTGTCAAACAAACATAAGTAAAGAGAGGTATAAGAATGTAGTAGTAAACCGGAAACGTCTCTTTTCTTTAAAAAAAAAAAAAAAAAAAGAAGACATCTACACATTGGAAGATGTTGAAAAGCAGAATGCATCAATGTCTGATACATTTGCTGATATACCAGTTAAAGTGAGAGTAGGAAAGATTGGTGAACAGATTCACCAGGTAGCAGCAAAACCAAGATGGAGCATAAGAGGCAGAGCCAGAGTTCAGAGGTCAGACCAAGCAAACTGAAAAAGGGGTCACTGTGCTTCTTTTCTAGGTTTGCAGATTAGAGAACTGTAGACTAACAATAAATTGCAATAGTAACTGCAGTGGCATTTGGTGCATACGCTGCATCAGTTACTGCTGTACAGGTTGTTTGAGGAAGGCATTCTTTATGTTAGTTACTGCAGCATGGGGCCTTGGCTGGCTGTGCGGCTTCTGTTAGGTCGACTCCCCGGTTACGCCCACTGTTAGGTCCAACAGCCTGAGGCTCACTCTTCGGCAATCTCTTTGCTGTAGTACAAAAAAATAAAAAATAAAAATAAATAATAATATTAAAAAAGCATTTAATTAACAATAAATAAGGGCTGTGGTATTTTACTGGGCATAATACATGCTCTGTTTTAGAGGCACCTACCAATAGCCATAAATATCTCATTCACATTCATAGAGGTCTTGGCTGATGTCTCCATGAAAAGTAAGCTGTTGTCATCTGCATAAGACTGAGCATCCTGTCAAAATAAAAACATTTCATAATACATTTGGTAACACATACTGCATAATGACACATTAACACAATTGTTCAATTTACAATGTAAAAATGTATCCTACACACCACTAAACTTCCCAACATAAAAACTAAGAAATATAAAAAAATCTAATCCCAAAAATAAAGCATTTCTCTGACCTGGAAATCCACAGCTCTTTTATTGGCAAGGTCTGCCTTGTTGCCTGACAGTGCAATAACTATATTGGGACTAGCTTGTCTTTGCAGCTCTTTTACCCAATTCTTTGCTCGAGCAAAAGACTCCTACTCACAAAGGAAAGAAAAACATTTTAAGTACTTTTATTCAGATATACATTAAAAGAATCACACAAAAAATAATAATATTTCAGATTAAAAAACTAAATTTATAAATTTCAGATTATAAAACGTCCAGGATAAATTAAATACCTCATTCGTGATGTCATAGACAACAATAGCAGCTTGTGCACCTCTGTAATACATAGGTGCTAAACTGTGGTATCGTTCTTGGCCCGCAGTATCCCAAATTTCAAATTTCACTGTTGTGTCATCTAGACACACTGTCTGGGTGAGAAAGGCAGCTGAAAAAATAGAAAAGTCTCAATCAGCAGATGCAGCATTAGTAAATCACAACAATACAGTTAGTTATGAATATTATTATTATTATTATTATTAATGTTTTTCAACTTACCTCCTATTGTGCTCTCCTGGAATTCATGAAACTGTCCTTTGACAAAGCGCAGCACCAAGCTGGACTTCCCGACAGCCGACTCACCCAAAAGCACCAGCTTAAACTGACAGATTTTGTTCCCTGAATTGGGTCCGTTGGGTCTTGTAGCTCCTCCTCGATTGGCCATGACCTTGACAGATCACCTGGTGTCCTGTGGTTCAAACCTCACTTTTAGGACTTGTGCTGTAAGATTTTGAAAAAAGAAAAGCATGCATACATTTAAACATGACAAACAATGATGCCACGTGATCTTGTTTGCATATTATCAATACATCTTATTTGTTTACACATTTTTTAGTGAAAATAAAATACTGTTTATCTTAACAGAATACATTTTAAACTAAAATATGAGCAGTAGCTTTTAAGGTACCATAGTGAAAAGATTAGTTGCTTGGGGAGTGACAAAAAGAAAATCCATGACCCATGCAGTTTTTGAAATAAATATATGAATAAACTAAAAGATACAACAAGAGCAATTACTGTGTTATAAGACTGAGAAATCTGTAGGTAGATATAGAAAGATTAATAATAATAATGAGCATACTTGCACTGCATACTTGCAATGCACAATTGCCTTCTAACTAGTTTGGTATTTGTTGCTTAATTGCTAAACAACAGATTGCTGTTGTTATTAGACAGTCCCACTCTATGTCCCGTTTTCAATACAAAATTTATCCTGAGCAAATTCTTTTGAATTTCATGACAGACTGCAAAAAATATAAAGAAATTATACTAATTCTATAAGCAAAGGTAATCTACAAGACTAAAAGAGGGAGCACTTTAGCATTGACTCTTTGATAACAACTGTGTACGAACGGTCTATTTATTTAAAAAAAATATGGAATATTTAAGTTGCCAGTCATTTTAAATGGACAGTGTCAGTGTTATTACTAGTTGAACTATTACTGTCAAAAACTAGAAAATCATTGCGATAAAACTTAAAAAGCGTCAAAACAATCTGTAGTACTGATATACATCTTAAATAAATCTTTAGCTGTATAAAGTCAATGCACATGAAGAGCCAGACAGGTACCGTCAGTGATAACAAGTCCTGAACACCAAAGTACACATTAGTTGACAGTAAACACAAGTACAGTCAAAAATGTATTTTGGTTTCAGTGAGAGGACGCCATTTTCCAGTGTCTTGTAATTTCCCCGTTAGCATATTTACCCTTAGTTACTACTATTATAGCCTAGATTATGGCTAGCTGCTCAGTAAAGCCGCTCTGCTAGCACCTCAGAAATTGTCATTTTACCAGTATAACATATCCATTGTGGTCTCGTATACAACCTCAAAGGCAGCACTCGGTGAAATATTGTGTTGATTGTCTAAAAAAGCTCATAGTGAAAAGACAAACAACAAACGAGAGGTTAGCCTTCTACCCACTGACCTGATTACACCCATCTATTAGCCATCACACATGACTAGCATGATTTTTTAATGTCACCATTACCATCTGGCATATAGACACATACAGATAAAACAAAGGCTTCACTTTCGCATTCTTAACACATAAAAACCATCACCGACACTAGCTCAGTCAGCTAGCCGCTAACCTCTCCCCGATGCCAACGGACTGGACGAAGCGTTAGCTTTGGTTAGCCAGCTAACTAATCGCAGCTAGCCTTGCGATTCGTATCAAGTACGCTACCTGGGAGCCAGACGAAGTTTTCCACTTTTACCACTATCGCTGTAGTATCTATATACGGAAGCCAGTTTTTTTGGACGAGATAATATCGGGTAAGCCAGAAAATTGTCTCAACAATCCCGTCACGTCTCCTCCTTTCTTTCTTTCTTGTCGCAACTTCCCTTTAGAACCAAAACACAAACAAGAACTTCCGCCCTCTGCCACGTCACAGTACACGGCGTCTGCCCTTAATCCCGTATGGTCTGCCAAACACATACAGAGGAAATAAAATCAGAGAATACATGCATTATTATAAAAATAACATAAACTGGCCAAAAACATGGGTCATGTTCCTTCAAATTTAGCATGCCAAATAAAATCGGATAAGTTCACCTCAAACGCAAACGAACTACTAAGTTCTGTCCAAATTCTTAGATATTGATCTAAAATACACCTTCTGTCAAACTGAAATAGAAAACCATAACCACCTTTTTATTTATTTTATATTTTTTATAATTGTCCATACTGCGTATTATTTTAGAAGGTTTAGAAAAAATTACATTATATTACAGACAACCACAATTTCAAGGAAGAAAACATAATAACATACACCATAATATAAAATCGTTATGTTTGCATATATCTTCATTGTATTATTATTATTAGTATTATTATTATTGTCATTCCAAATTCACAAAGCCAAAGTGACTAAATCTAAACAAAATTCTCAACCAAAACCAATAAATATCTGAACTCTATAAAAAACAAATAAAAAAGCAACAACAATAGCTACAATGAACTGTTCTGAACAGTCAATCCATAATAATAATAATGTACAATTACTAGTATTACTAAAAAATAAATAAATAAAAAATAAAACTCTTACAAAGATCATCTGATAAACTGTATCTGTATCAAAACCAGGTCTAAACCAGGACCAGACCAGGTCTAAACCAGGACTAAACCAGGACTAAACCAGGTCTAAACCAGGACCAGACCAGGTCTAAACCACGACTAAACCAGGGCTAAACCAGGTCTAAACCAGGTCTAAACAATGTCTAAACCAGGTCCAAACCATGTCTAAACCAGGACTAAACCATGTCTAAACCAGGACTAAACCAGGACTAGTCTTCTCTAAAAGTGGATCAGATTAAAGACTAAAAAACACAAGACTTAACCACAAGAGCAGACTAAGTGCAGCATTGCCTGGAACTGTCTGCAGTACTTAACCCAGTCTAAAGCAGGTCTAACCCAGTTTAAAGCAGGTCTAACCCAGTCTAAAGCAGGTCTAACCCAGTCTATAGCAGGAGTAACCCAGTCTAAAGCAGGACTAACCCAGTCTAAAGCAGGTCTAACCCAGTTTAAAGCAGGTCTAACCCAGTCTCAAGCAGATCTAACACAGTTTAAAGCAGGTCTAACCCAGCCTAAAGCAGGAGTAACCCAGTCTAAAGCAGGTCTAACTCAGTCTAAAGCAGGAGTAACCCAGTCTAAAGCAGGACTAACCCAGTCTAAAGCAGGTCTAACCCAGTCTAAGGCAGGACTAACCCAGTCTAAAGCAGATCTAACCCAGTCTAAAGCAGGTCTAGCACAGTTTAAAGCAGGTCTAACCCAGTCTAAAGCACGACTAACCCAGTCTAAAGCAGGACTAACCCAGTCTAAAGCAGGAGTAACCAAGTTTAAAGCAAGTCTAACCCAGTCTAAAGCAGGACTAACCCAGTCTAAAGCAGGAGTAACCAGTCTAAAGCAGGTCTAACCCAGTCTAAAGCAGGTCTAACCCAGTCTAAAGCAGGTCTAACCCAGTCTAAAGCAGGACTAACCCAGTCTAAAGCAGGTCTAACCCAGGTCTGGACTCACCATGTTGTGCGGGTTTGCAGCAGTGCTTCTGTCTGTTCTTGTTCTGTTTCTGTCTGTGCGGCTCTCCTTTATATACACACACACTTCAGAAAAGGCTTTTCCAGTCACATGGCTTATTATAATACTACCGTGTCACACCCACACACACCCTCCTTACAAACCTCAAGCCTCACAAACACTACAGGAAATCTTTAATCAGTGTTGACTTCACTTTGATTCAAAGAAAGTCACCAGAAATATGGTACGTTTAGTCCTTTTCCCAAATGCTCTTTATTCACAGGAATGGAGCAGTGTCCTGGACTATTTCATATAAAGACATACACTGCTCATAAATTGCTATATAAATAAAGATGAATGTGATTAGAAAATACTCTGAAGGTTAATAAATGAGAAAGTGAAAGAAACAAATGAGAAATTCATGAATAAAGTAAGAAAAACTGAACTGGAGTCAGTTTAGTTCAGGATTAACGTAACATTAGAGAGACGGTGCTATCTTTTTACAAATATATTATGGAAAATAAATAGTCCTGGTTTAGACCTGGCTTAGACCTGGTTTAGTCTCATGTTCAGGGGCGCCTCCTGCTGGAGTCTGAACCAACATTAAAGACAGAAAATATGAATCTGTACACAATTTCTTTCATTAAAGACCCTGAATGTAGCTAAGCATCTGAATTATTTACCAGAAATACCGACCAGGACCAGGACCAGGACCTTTACATTGACATTTACATTTATTCATTTAGCAGACGCTTTTATCCAAAGCGACTTACATTGTTCTACAGTAATTACCAGTGTTACAACCACTGGAGGTAAGGTGGGTTAAGTGTCTTGCCCAAGGACACAACTATGGGTCTGCTCCACGGACACTGCCCTGCTCACTTCAGAAGTAGCTAACCTACACCAATTTAAATTAAATTTAAACGTCTTTCTTGGAGAATAATTTTGGATTGCTTGAGAACTGTGGATTTTAAGGCAACAATGAAGGTAATCACTGAAAACGCAGTTGTCAGCATTTATGGCCTTAACTGATTATCTGACTGGGGACGGATGAACTTTAAGCAACTAACCGACAGATGGCAGTATAGCACCCACACTTTCGGTCTTCAACGAAGAAGGGAAAACCACCCGTTTCCGTTCAGCTTTTCCGGATGAGGCTATCGCAGCACGTTTTTTTGTTGTTGTAAAGCATTAGTTGTATCAGTTATCGATCACAGGATGTGTTTTACAACATTAACACTAACTTTTTAAACCTGTCGTCAAACTAACTAGACTCAAACACTGTTATCTGTTAAATTAAACAGAGGCCTCAGAGATGGAAGAAGAGGCAGTGTACACCCCAGAGGAGCTGCTGGCAAAACAACACCGCAAAGAAAAGAAGGATTTACAGGGTAAACAACCAGCCTTCGATTATCGCATTTCATTTATCGCTTTGCTGTGTACTGTTGCGTGTGTGTTTTTTGACATCTTGCATTTTGCACAGCTTGTAAGAAAAAACTAAACGTCGATCTATTAAGTGTTAAAACATAATCTTAATTATATTTAAATAATCACCATAATGTCACAAGTTTATAAGTGTTGTTATTTGATTAGGTAGTGATTCATTACAGCATTAAAAAACAAAATGTGTATGTTTTTGTGTGCTGTTGTGTTACACTTGCATATTTGCCTTTTTTTGGGACCGATTTCAGGAAAAATTCAGAGCATGAAAAATGCAGTTCCAAAAAATGACAAGAAACGGAGAAAACAATTGACTGAAGAGATTGCAAAGTTAGAGGCTGATCTGAACCAGAAACAAGAACAAGAGCTAAAACAACTAGAATCTACCAGTGACATACAGGTATATTTTGCACATATTATGTTGTTTTGTGTTGGTGTCTATAAAGTGTTAAACATTTGTTGATCATCTAAGGTGGAACAAGTAATAAATGAAGTTAAGATTCTGAAAGTGGATGATGACGAAGAAGGCAAACAACCTCGTGTAACCAAGGCCCAGAAGAGACGGGTGAGCTATAGGCTATTTTGTATCTGCTTACCGTCACTTATATAGTAGCACTATCAGTGTGTTTTAATTAAGTATCAATCATAAAATTATAAAAATATATTTTTAACTAAATATTGGACTTCCCAGGACAAGAAGGCCGCCCAGGAAAGGGAAAGGGAAAGCAGAATTGCAGAAGCCGAGATGCAGAACCTGCTTGGTGTGAGGTACCAGGAAGGCCTAAAGCTTGCACAAAAACTGTCTCAGCAGCAGCTGCAAATCAAGGAGATCTCTTCTGATGGCCACTGCATGTATCGTGCTATTGAGGATCAGATGGCACAGAGATCACTGGTAGATAATGTGATGGAGATGTTTTGGCTAGAGGAGTGGGACTTGCCTTGGGAAATTATTATAGTGGTCAAAGTTATGTTATTTGACTGTATGGCAACCTGCAAAATTTATCATTGCAGTCTAGGGAAACCATGAATGTGAAGGAACTGCGATGTCGCACTGCTGAACACATGCGAAGCCACGCAGAGGACTTCCTGCCTTTTCTCACCAACCCCAACACGGGTGACTTGTACACAACAGGTGTTTTTTTTTATTTTTTATGTTTCTACTTTGTAATCAATTGAATCCCTACATTAGATTGCTCTGTTAACACCATGAATTTGTGTTTACTCTCCAGATGAGTTTGAGAAATACTGCAGTGATGTAGAGCATACAGCTGCTTGGGGTGGGCAACTAGAGGTAATTAATGTCTTTTATTTTGTCATTTGTATTTTTCTAAATCATGCTAGGAAATAATTATTTGTGTCGTTTCACAGCTGCGTGCCCTGACACAAGTACTTCAGTTACCAATAGAAGTGATCCAGGCAGAATCTTCAACTATAAAAATTGGTGAAGAGTATAACAGTAAACCTATTACACTTGTGTAAGTGCCCCTTTATGTCTTTACAGTAACAACTTTATAGTAAAAGGCAGTTATTAAAAGTTTTGCATGTGTAAATTTGATGTAGCCTTTCAGTTACTATGTAGAGCGTTCAGTCAGTCTTTAAACAGTTTGCCACTTGTCATATTTGCATATCCACCTTTTATTAAGGCACATCATTTAAAGGACATTTTTTTTTGTTTCAGCTACATGCGTCATGCCTATGGACTGGGAGAGCATTATAATTCTGTGGAACAGCTTAAGGAGCCAGTTAATGAGGACACTTGAAATTCATGTGGTGTGGTTATTATAGGCAGACCTCTTTAGCTAAGGACAACTAAAATTCTATTTTGTCCTTGATATTGTGGTATAGACGTCGCTACTGCTATTAAAATGTGTTTTATTCTCTATCTAGTCCTAACAGCAACACATTGGTACAAATAATACACGTTGTCTAGCAGAAAAATGGAACATGTTCTTCCCTATTATAGCCACTTTGGCTCTGTACCCACATGGAGCCACGTTAGAAAGCTCTTCTGTAATCTCCTACATGAACCTTTTATTAATTTAACGACCTGCTGAATTATGAGAATTCACTGTTAGAAATGACAAAATATCACTGAGTGTTGTAACCTGTACATGACATCAGTGTAACATAAAAGCTTGAAATATTAATTGCTGTGGTGCTTCATTACAAATCAACCAGAAATATATTACATTGATCCAAAGTGAGTTGCATCTATGTAAAAAAAGGTATTCCAAGTATTGTTCTTCCTGTCTATATGGACATATTCTTGGATCAATTAAAAGGAATGCATATATTTTCAATTTTGTTACCATTATTGTTTATGGTCATTTCATGAAAAATGTAATCTTTAATTGGTATCTGCTTCCTAACACTCTTCACTTGTTCCTTTATAGCGTGATCATGACTGCACCACTTTTCAACCATCCATTTGAATTTGTGACGGATATATGGCAATGCTATACTTTAACCAGCTGAGGGCGCGCTCACATTATAAATGGCTTCTCGAGAGCGTCTTGCTGTCATAGAAACCATAGAGGCGCAGGCTGTTTTGCAGATGGCTGAGTTAGTGGTCAGAGCTTTCTACGCCAGGGCAAAGTCTTTAAAGCTGAGCTCAAAGAATTTACACGAGGTTCCCAAAGATATTTCTATGTTGCCACAGCTTTCAGTTTTGCTGCTAAATAATAACCACCTCAGCGCGTTACCAGAAGAGCTGCTTCTGCTGCAAAACGTGTGTCTTACTACTTTTTCTTTGGAAGATTGCCAAATAGTCTGTACTTTGAATGTTTTACACGCCACACAGGTTTGTGATTAAATACTTTACCTTGTGCCGTGCCTGCTAGCTGACTGAGCTGAATTTGGGAAATAATTCCTTGAAGGAGGTCCCTGCTGTTTTAGGCCATCTGGAGTGTTTGAGGAAGCTCTGTCTGTACAACAATCAAATCAGGGTGGTGCCATCTGAGGTGATAGGTGGGTTCTGTAGCATGACCGCTTCATAGGGCTTGTTAAAAAAAAGAGTGTTCCTTCATCTTTCTTTTTCTATTTACAGCCTCCTTAAAAAACCTTTGTGTGCTCAATCTAAACCACAACCATATCCAAAGACTTCCATCTGACATTAAAAGGTATGTGCCACAGGTAGGATGTTTACTAGTAGCACACAAAACAATAAAGATCTTTGTATGTTGTTCTTAGATTAACAAGGCTTCAGTTCCTCAGTTTGAGCCACAACAAACTGGAGGACATCCCTCCTGAGCTGGGTCATCTCACCCAACTCACAGAGGTCCACTTAACGTCCAACAGTTTGTCTTTGCTGCCTCCAGAGCTGTACCAGTGCACACAACTGACCAAGATATATTTAGCTAGAAACCAAATCACCAGCCTACCTGAGGTGCATGCACTCATACTGTAAACATGAGTGTTTTTTTGCAAACACTTTAAATTTTAAACATTTCTTAATGTGGTTATGACAAACCAGGGAATTAAGGCACTGATGAAACTCAAGGTTCTGGATGTGGCTGGAAACAAACTGTCCATGTTCCCTGTTGAGGTACAACACAATGTTAATCTCATTTAAGTGTGCTAAATTAAACATGGTATGACATTCACCCTCTGTATCCTTTAGTTTCACCGGTTGCAGCTTAAAGAGCTCTACTGTGAAGGCAACAGGTTTGTTCAGTGCGAGCCTGTGTCCTCAGCGCTGAGAGAAGAAGTGCTTTCTTTAAAGGTAATCCTCAGTAACCAGATAGAACAACACCTGACATTCCTCTGACACCATCACTCTTGTCATCTACAGGAGTTGGTGGCCAGGTTTGTCCTACATGAGGACAGGACCAAGTCCTCCCTTGTCCACAGGATGCTTCCCCTCTACCCAAACCTGGTTACCCTTCTGGCCAAAGGCAGTTACTGTGCACTTTGTCAGGAACCTATCCTCACTACCTGGCTTGAGTGTGTGCAGTTTGTCAGCCTCAGGAAGGTTAGGGAAGACCACTACCATGTTTTTGGTTTAAACAAATATCACAATGCTGCTAATGTGAAAAGGAAGGCAAAACAATCATACATCTATATTTCTGTATGTTTTAGGTCATGAAGATAAAGAGCTCTCTGATTATTCCAGTACGTGCCCTTCTCTGCTCATGCAAGTGCTTTAACACCGGAGGACAATCTCACTCTTGTTTTGGTGTGGTTTCAACATGATACACTTTTAATAAACTTTATTTAAACAATTCCGTAGACCTCATCAGAGAACACCCACTTTTTAAGGACAATTTAAAATTTATTCTGAAAACACTAGGTGGCAGCATGTGAGCGCAGATACCTACACTGTGGACGCAGTTTGAGTGCTTAACACCTCATGTGGTGTGTGCCAAATACAGTTGTCATAAAGCCAAAAAACTAAACAAACACTAAATACCACAGCTAAATAGAGTGTTTACATAAAAAAATAGTTAATGTGAATACACAGATGTTACTCAACTGTGACATTGGTATTACAGTGAATGTACCTCACCTGTGTCTTGTTTTGACAAAAGTCAATACATATTCTATACAGTTCATCTAAAACACTAACTTACTGCAGATTTATATGGTATGTAAAATTAATTGAAACACATTTTGTGTAAATCTAATGGGATTGTTCTTGTGCAGCTGCACAGCCTCTATACCTGCCCCATCACCATCTTTCTCATCTCTACCAGTGGCATCTGTTTCAACCTGTCAAACAACAGAGACACAGAGAGAAGGACAAGGAGAGAGAAGTTCATTTCTAGCAAATTAATTTCCCATCCATGCCTCCAGAGCTTGCAAGCTCGCTCACTAGCTGCTGCGGCCGCTACTGCTGCGCGTGTCTACTGAGCTGGAGCCTCATGCATAATGCATCAGGTTTAATTGCAAACCCAGAAACTAATGACTTTGGACTGGTTAACAGCAGGGGAGCCATACATCTCGAGCAAACTGAATGAAAAATCAGCTCGGAGGAGAGAAAAAAAGGAGACTGGTCTCTAATTGATGAATAATTGAAGCAGTGA
Organism: Neodontobutis hainanensis; assembly: GCA_024349245.1. NCBI lineage: Eukaryota > Metazoa > Chordata > Actinopteri > Gobiiformes > Odontobutidae > Neodontobutis > Neodontobutis hainanensis. The sequence continues at coordinate 1,107,203 of JALDNG010000148.1, read as the reverse complement.
GCTACAGGGCATAATTGTGACATTTTGTTTCAATCAATTTCCAAGTGGTGTGGGCGAAAGTGCACTTAAAGGGAAAAGGCAATGACAATGAATGAGAAAGGGTGCGATAGTGAGTGCAGTCAGTGATGGAAATGGACTCTGGGTCCTCAGTCATCACACTGACATTTTCTGGGGCAACACACTGGACAATCAAACACAAGATGACTCTTCTTTCCATCTCCGGTGTACTTTGTGGGTTTCTTTTCAAATCAAGTCAAGCCATTTTTTTTAGCTCCAGCTATTTGATATTTAAGCTTTTAAAATAATTTTGTTTTGTTATCCACTTTTAACAACGTAATGAAACTACAAACCACTGCAGCTTGAAGAAGGAGTTTGAAGGAGTTTGAAGAAGGAGTTCAGACAATCATTTACTATTTTTAATTTAAATTTTTTATTTTAAAGAAATGCTGGCAGTAGTGGGCAAAAACACAACATCATTAGCACAGGTAAACATTTCAGATGTTAGTCATCATAGGAGTGGATATGGTCCTCTGCATTTTTGTTTTAAATATAGCTCAATTATAGTTTATTGCAAATGCATCACGTCAGGCTCAGCCACTGGGAAAGACTCTTGGTAACTACTTTATAAATTAATATTAGATGAAATATTCAAAAGCAGTTGGACCTAGCTGTTAAATAGGTCATATTAATGGGTTAAAGGCCAATTGGACATGCTTCTTCCTCACACCGGTTGCTCCAATTTGAAGCTGTGGAGTCATAGCACTAGCCCTCAGTGGCCCCAGGACTTATCTGCCAGTCAGTTTGTGTCAGTATATCTCCTTCTGTTCACACATACCTACACACTGCACCCAAACAAACACAGACGGCCTACCCATATCAGCGCTAATGGAACATACAGAAATTGTGCCCTCATGGTGTTCTCATAGTCACCTGTATGCACACAGACCTTTCCATCTCACTAAGCAGTCCCTATTGATTGCAGTATTCATAGAACAATAGAAAAAAAAATCTTAAACTCATGCATGGCTTGAGTGACAGCTTTGGAAAGGAGGAGATTGCATTCTCAAAGGAGACACCATACGGATGGGAGCAGCACACTGCATCTACCAAAGGTGCTTGTAAATTCCTGACATGCCTTGCATATGCTAATGAGGCATCTCTTGCTCTGATATAATTACTGTGAGAGGATATTGCCTTTGGTGGAAATATATCTCTCAAATGGCATTGGACACTTTGTGGGGCTGAAAATGTGTAAGAATGATAAAAGAGCGGTCCATAAATTCTTATTTACCATGCGCGGAAGTTCAGAGAGTGATGTTGGCAAATTTACTCTGGATGATGTATGGAGGAATAGGCCCCTAAGGTTTATTACAGCTGCTTTGTTAGAGCATTTTACTGAGTCTTGTATCATTTGTTAGGGGGTATTTAGCCCATCCTATCATTTGAAGCACTTATCCACGTTATCTTTAAGGATGATTTAAGCACATATGTTATCATGAGACTGCATTTATAATATAAAAAAATGGAATGGAAGCAATGGAAATTATGTATATTAATGGTCATATTATATTTAACAAAATATTTATGCATTATAAAAAGTTACTTATATTGCTTCTTTTTTTTGTATGATTTGCTGAAATACTAGAACGCTTCCTCAAAAGGTTTTTACATTTCAAAACACCTGCCAACTAACACTGCTGTTTTTATCACATTTCCCAAGGCTTTGATTGTGTTCTTCACCTTCGAAGAAAGATTTGACACTGCCTCACCCTGATTTCTTCTCTCCTTGGGCCAAAGCAGAGGTGCTATTAAAATGAAGAGCATTGATCTGTGAATTAGGAACCTTGTGAGTGGAGGAGAGCATTCGATTGTGAGTGGTAGGCTGGTGTCACCCCTCCAATCACTAGCATCTATTGTTGTGCATCACTGCCCATGACATACCGTGGTATTGAGCCACTGGCAGAGAACCAAGGTATTGTCAGTGCGATGGCTGCTCAGTCAATGCTATTGTGTAAGTATTTGGCACTAGGGGGCAGTGTGATTCTCTGCTGGCTCTCAATGAGTACAATGTGGCCAGGAGAAGCACTGAAGCTCAGCATGTTGAGATATCCTTGATGGGAGACAGAGATAGGACAGCTAATAAAAAGCAATAACAATGAAATGTTATTGGAATTCAAGTCATAATTGAAATCTAAGCATCGGCTCAGAGACTGTAACACATCTATGACTGTTGCATCAGATAAAAGTCAGCGTGAGGGGAGGTGATGTGTATATGGCAATGCATCTTAATAGAAAAAGTAATGACAAAGACAGCAAGTGTGCTATCGCTTTATCACAATGTACAGAACTGAAAGATAAGAAGAAAATAATAAAGACTTGAATGGTACTAGATTAAACAAGTGCTACAAAATCTGCACCTCCAGATGCACTAGCCCTATTAGACTCTTTCTGTACATAACGAAATGGTTGGAATAAAGGCAGGAAACAGTGTGTCCTTTCAGTGTACCAGGAGACGATTCCATTATGGAGTCATTCCTCATTAGGAGAGTTTTCAAGGCACAAATCCGACAGTTAGGCCAGCAACCTCTTACTGGCAGTTCTGGGTCAGCACCAACCGCACTGTCTGCAAAACACCATTACCACATGCTGCATTTGTCGAAGGAATGAGATAAAAACAGAGCTAGGAAAGAGCAAATAAAACTTTAATCTGAGTGCCTTTGAATCTTTTCAAAAGTTTTCCTGGTTTTGCTAAAACAAACTTGTGTGTTTCTGTTTGTTTAGAGAAAGGGAGCATTTCTTATTTTAAGATTGAAATCTTTATGCAAAAATAGATGTGTTGTAAGTTCAAATTAGAGACTGATCATATCATATTTATTTATTTGATCCATGACCTCTCAGATGTTTAAGAACATTGTTAAGCCCACGTCCACATAGTTATTCTGAGTGAATAAGGTGGCTCTCCTCCTAAACCTGGTTCAGGGTCACGTGATTTGACCTGGAGCATGCGCAGCACACTGAAGCGGCAGGCGGCCAGGACACCAGGCAGCAGCATCTGGTCTCCGGGTTTTTCTAGAGCACACAGAGCCTGTGGCACTGCAGGCTTGGCTGGCCAAACATCTGTCTGTGATGTGCAGGCTGGATGAGCAAAGCCCAACCACCCAGCTCAAAATATTGTCCTTCAGGAATATGTGGGTTAATATCTCTGGTGAAGTCCTGACGTAAAATATACTGTATTCATGGGTTTGAATGTAACACAACTAAGTTAAGTTTCCACTGGTCAAACTTACAAAAGCATCATAAAGAGACTACAATAATTTGAGGCCAGTTAGACTAAAATCACACTAGTGCATATAAAGTTCACTAATGTAGCCACACAAACATCTCTGTGTATCAGCCAAATCCTGATTTAACACCTCCCAATTACTTTTGAAAAGTTTACAAAACTTGAGTGGCAGTAGCTCAGTGGTAGAGCGGCCGTCCTTCGACCGGCGGGTGGGCGGTTTGATCCCCGCTCGAAACATCCCAAAAACATCATAACATCCCGCTCTTCCAAACAAACTGTTGTTGTGTCCTTGGGCAAGACACTTAACCCACCTTACCTCCAGTGGTGTTTCAGCTGTAACACTGGTAAAGCGCTTTGAGAGCCTACTGGGTGGAAAAAAAAAACTGGGCGCAAAATAAAACTTTCTCCAGCCATATATTTTTCTACTGGCAGGAGCACATCACAGCCAAAACAAAACTTTTCTCAATAGACTATAGACTAAAGCTCAGTTTGGACTGTGTACTCAATTACATTACTTAATTAATAAATCAAATGTATGTGGAAGAGCCCCTCTCGCAAACCGAGCAATGTAGTCTATGTTCAGTGAAGAGTTCAGTGATAGAAACATAGGAGAGATGCGACAACAGCTTCACAAGGGGATGTATGAACACAGAAAAGCCAACCCTGATGGAGCTGAGTCTGCGCTCCACCTCCACCCAGAGAGGCCAGATGGTTTGGGAGTGGAGTAGGCCTAAAGGAAGTCATTTTTGATCAAATGGAAAAGCCCTGACTTAACAGAGTAGGAGGTCTCAGGTACCACTTGCCAGCTAAATACAACAGCGTGTTGAAACCAAAACAGTTTGACTCTAGAAGGACATTACCACCTGAAGGAAGCAGTCATGCTAATGGTTCACAGGAGCATAAGGACTCCCCCATCAGGACTCATACTGCCCATTCAACTCTCAACAATACTGAAACCAGAACAGCCTGGTCCAATCACAGTTAGTTTCAGTTTAAATCCCTCTTTCTGAGTGATATAAGCTCAGCTCTTGTTCAAAACCAGTTGAACTCAGAATAGAAATTGTTCCTTGGATAAAGAATGAAATGTCTTCCCCTTGAAACCTATGTCCAGATGTCTTTGTTTTAACCTTTTCATAATAAATCCAATAGGAATAAACCCCTGGCTGACTTCCTACATATTATTGTTGTCTTGAATACCAAAACATCTTTCATACACAATATGAACTGACTTAAAATTCAATGATTAGTGAAGAGTGGGTAGAAAAAAGAATGCATTATTTTTGCATCCAGAAAGACAAGGACCTGCTGAGAAGCAAGAGGCAGCAATTGTAACCTTGCCAAGATAATTGAGAAAACTTTACAACCACTGTCATGTCAATCAAGCATTCATGTGCTGTCTCTCCGGGAGGAAGGGTAAACATTTCCAAGATAATGAGGAGAAAGTTCAAATCTGATAAAAGGCAGCTGTTTGTGTGTAGTTAAAATGAACCCAAAATAGTGTTTATTTGTGCGATTGTACTTTTAAAATAGTTTAGAGAAGCTGTCACTATTTTGTATTTTAGTACTTTTTAGTCCACCAGTAACTGAAAACAAAAAGCTCCATAAAACCCTAGCAGCTCAGACTAACAGAAAAGAGCAGCATGAAGCATGATGCCCACTTGCCCCCTTCAAATCCAGCCCTGCCAACAGCAGATGGCCGTCTCTCCCACAATGCCGTGCGGTCGCAGATGCCAACAGAAGAGGTGACAAACACTCTGCAGGTGTCTGTTCCTCTGTGTCTGTGGTCTGCGTGTGTGTGTTTGTGTGTGTGTGTGCTACTGGGGACAAAGAGCATCCTTCTCGCTGCGAGAGGAGAGTGTAATTGATAGCAGAGGACGAGCTACAGGAAGGAAGTGCCATCATATGCTAAATGGATAGACTGGCACAGATTGGTACAAACTGTTGGGGACAGATGCACACGAGTCAGCGCCACTCATTATGGGAGGAGTATCTGTCTGGTATTTGAAAATGAGCATTTTCTGTGCTCAAGTGCCTTAAGACTATCATATGCTTCTCGCGTTGCTAAAAGGAATCCCCTTTGTGGATTCATACTGCAGTGGAAGAATGCTTCTGACTGCAATCTGTTCCTTCTCCCTGTGTCCAGACCAGGTGCAGCGCTTGGCACCGACCAGCAGAGCCAGGTGAGCGAGCTGCTGGCCAGGTGCCCTCCAGAGACCTGCGAGACTGACCAGATACCAGATGGCCGAGTGGAGCACCAGCAGGCTGGCAGATACACACATGCACACATTTAATTCTGTGGAATAAAATATCGAGCAAGCATTGGGAAACACTGTGGGCCTCCAGTGAGTATAACGTGAAATGCTTAATGTGTTTTTATTGTATAGCTTAGTCCCAGGGGCCAAGTAGAACTCATGCAAAACACAGCTGTGTACAAGTGGCTGCACACTGGAGCACACATAAATGTTTCTCAGTTTTAATTCCTTTTAATTCTAAACCATTAAAATTTTAGCCTATATACTTTAGACGTTGAGAGATGTATTTTGTATTCATTTTAAAACACATTCTAGTCAAACTTCATCTTTGTTCTAAGATTTACAGTTTGTTTAATATACTTATAGGATATTCTGCTCAGCCAGCATACAGAAACAATGACAGCAATTTCTTTCAGATTAACATTAATTGAAGCTCCATCAATCACAATCTCGTGGGTCTGGCCGTGATAAGACGGATCGGCCATCTGTAAATATTTATTCAGCATCTCTATAATTAACCAGAGACAATACATCATGTCAGGCGTTATGTCTGACGACTACGGTTCGCACTGAAAATACAGTGTGCAACAGCTTGGTTCAACGTTTGTTGTAGATTTGAGAGAGATACTGTGAGAGACGAAGGATAGAGGATGGATGGGTTCAACATGCTAGTTTAGTCAGACAACATAGAGGATGGACTTATGAATGCAAGATGTCATCTGACTAAGAGTGATCGTGAAAAGGAAATCTACAGATGAATTGATGAATACAAGATGTTGCAGCGAAGAAGAACAGCTTGATCAAGGAAAGTTGACAGATGAGCGGAAAAGAAAGATGCATGCAATATGTGAAAAAGAAAGTGATACAGAGGAAGTTGTTTTGTGATGTATGTCAGCGGTTGTTGGGACAATGGAAAAATAAAAAAATGCATAACACAATATTGCCTTCTTATCACTGTCATGTCTTTTCTGTCCCTCATCTGTTTCTCGCTACAACACACTTTCAGATATTCACAATATTGAAAACTCACTTTGCCGTTTGTAAAAAAAAACAAAAGACATCTGAGATTTCATTGTTTGGTTTAGTCCTGTTTGGCCTGGTTTTGTCAGGGATTCTCCAAATGTTTGAACGGAATCTGCCCAGATCCTTCAAAACCTGAGACAGTGGAAGAACTGTTGCTGTTTTGAGGAAAAGTCGCACCAAACATTGATCTGATTTAGAATTTGTTAAGAGAATAGTGACATCTGAACTGTGACATCCTCAAGTTGGGTCAGACACCAAATAAATTCAGATATATTCTTTGTTGGCATCAGGCAAATCAGTGCCACGCCACCTAAACCAATCTTCAAGGATGCTCTGTTTTCCAACAGAGGTGTCCACAATTATATAAAGACTGTCTGTATGTAATGCTCGTTGAACCATTTCATGCAGTACTTCCAAATGCTGTATGAAGTGTTCCTCTTGCAGGATAAATAAACTGTGACCATCTATTCCAAGCCGAACCTAATAACTATTTTAACAGAATTGTTTTCTGTTCTTTTACATTTTGTAAACTAATAACAATGAACCTACTTTATATTTTATTTTTTATATCCACACCTTTACACAGGACTGTATATTTTGTTTACAGCACATACAGTAATTTTATGTGTGTGTTATTTTTTTCTGTTGTATTTCATCAATCAATCATCAACAACAGTAGCATGTGCGCATCCCGAGTCCATCTGAAACATCTTAATAAATAATCCACTCCCGCAAAACTGGGATGTAAAGCATTATTTACATATTGGAATTGGAATGACATCTTGACCTGTTTATATTTATATTATTGAATTATGTAAAATAAGCTTTTGTTTGGTGTCTTTCTACAGCCTTCACACATGGGTTTATTTGCAAAAAAAACAGACTAGTCTTGTGTATTGCTGTTTATTTACATACATTTTCTACGATACATTAACATGCTGCCTCTGCCCCTCTGTGCAGTTTATTTATTCGTATGCGGATTGTGTCTGGATTTCTATCCTTCAGGGAGCTGCCATTTTCGATCGGAGACATTTTTCAGAGACATGGAACAACATTGCAACCTCTCTTGGTCCCCAGACAACTAACCCTGCACAGTCTTCATCCATCTTCTTTTCACTTTCACCATTCAAATTTATGTGCCACGGGAGATCATTGAAATCCTTATTTCAGCAAAATATCCAAACTAATCTGCATCACATGTAAAAATGTGACATTGAAAATATAAAACACATTTCACAGACAAACCACTTTCCAGTAAATCGCTTTGAATCAAGACAAAAGCTTGACGTGCCTATACATACATTTATATAGGCAATGTACACAGTACATTTACATATACTGTGCTCTACCGCAGTTTAACATTTATTAACAGATAGCATTTATTATATTGCTCATGGAGAAAACCTCATGAAGTGTGCCTTAATACATATTCAATTGTTCTGTCAAATGTAATAACACAGAAACTTAATGTTCATTTTTCACAAACACAAAAGAAACACAGAAGAAGCACAGAAGTGTTATTATTATTTCTTTCCATAAAAATTACTTAAAAATTACAAAAAAAAAAAAAATTACACTGATAACACTGGTGCCACTTTTTCGATTGACTGCACCACAATATGATTTTAGGTTACTTTTAATTGGCAAAAGCCTAAACTTTTGTACAAAACAAATAACTGAAAGAATATCACAGCTTAATATATTCTGGGAATAAAAAATCACACAAATTACGTAATTAGAATCTGGGAGATCGTTGAATGTATATTGACTGCAGTAGACTTGTTTAACCTAGTACTATCATATTACCAAGGCTTTCTGAAGGCTTGACCATCCCCCATCGACACACACTGGTTCATACTTCACACGTCCCCTTAGAGATGGATGGCACGCCACTCGTGGGACAGCAGCATCATCCAGGTGCACACCAGCTGGGGAGGCGAGGGGGGACAGGTGGAGGTCCTGGGATGGGTGGATGGAAGTGGGGCTGTGGGGTAGAAGTGATGTTTTGGAATATGCTATCAATTTTCTCACGATCGCTTCAGGTGTGCACTGTGTTGCTCTTTGCAGGTTTGGACAGCAGAACTAATCTATGACGTTGCCGTGGTGATTTCACTTGTCACATCCAGCCTGCAGGGACAGCCTTGTTTTTGTTTTGTGTTAACTTTTACTATACAAAAAGTAAGCAAACAGATTTCAGGATAAAAAAGATGGCGCTGATACAGTTTGCTGTCTTTGTTTTATATCATGCACACACACACACACACACACACACACACACACACACACACACACACCACACACACACTACTTAATGATTCTAAAATGCTCTGCGTAGTTAAAAAGTAACTCCCACACATGAAAACCTGAGTGCACTGCCTATACAATCACTCTAATATTGTTTAATCATTAGACAAGCTAATTTATTACGATTCAGAAGAGAAGACAGACAGAAAGACTTAATGTGCCAAAGAATATCAAGAGCTGCTTTTTATATTTATGCATAAAATCTCATCTAATTATTGTGCTTTCCTTTAGTCACGGATTGACAACACTTTTAATGTAAGAATGAATAATCCACCTACTACTTATTTGTTTGACCTTCTCCAGAATCAACGCAAAGCTGTATAATATTAAGTTATTTTTAACATTGCAGTGAGCAAAACTATTATGTAGTCATTGTGGAGAATGTATAGATAACGCATTTAAAATTGCACATCCTTGTAAATCACAAATAGACCTGGAGGCTGATGAAGGCTTTCAAAGCTGTCCATATGTTTATCTGAAGCTTCATGTGGTGTCTATAGGAGACTGCGTTTGAAAGCTATTGGGCAGATCCAACGAGTGGGAAACAGTAGGGATCACAGTGACTGATGGAGTGTGATGGCCCGCAGTGTGTCATGGTAAACTGTTGTTGGACGCCATTTGGCTGAGTGGGTCTGGAATGAGACAGAATGGCTTGTGTGAGAAAACTGTTCCATATTTTCTCTGTAAAAATATCAGCAGAGGCAGTGAATAATGTGTTATTGTCTAAGATCATTTTGTATGTGTATGGGTTACTGTTTGAAGGCCTCCACTTCAAATATATACAAAGAATGGTAAACAATTTACCTACTACAACAGTATTGAAGAGTAAGATGCAAATTTCTTACTATTCAGTTCCTCTTTCAGCACTCATTCCTCATTAATCTCTCTGTCTTTGCTGGCTGCCTGCACGTGTAAAGATTTTCTGATCTGCATTTTATTTATTTATTATTAATCCAATTCTTTCTCATTTTCCACCATGGAACTGGGTACAGTTAAAATAGTAGTGGTACTGTTAAAATGTTGCCAATTTGACATCATTGAAATAATTGCATAATTTGAGCTGCCTGTAAATGCTTATCTGAGAATAATCCTATTTAAAAATGACTTTTCTGTGATCAAAAAAACTGTTTGTGAGGTTTTATCAGGCCAAGTTATCACAGACCAAATCTTCTGGACTAAGTCTACTGACTATACTACTTTGTTAGTTGTCTCTTTTCTCCAAGAAATCCATGTAAAGGTCATGTTTTCTCCTTCCACTCACCAACAGTGTGTCGAGGCTCTTAAATGACACTGACATGGTCCTTGGCCCATTAATGCCACATAAAAACACCAAGGTCAGGTTGCGCTTTCTCACTGTAAACTTATTTTATAATTGTACAGAGACTCTCTGAGGCATTGTTTCAAACCTGTCAACTTGCATATTGTATGTGACCTTCTTTAGATCCAAGTGTTTAAGTGGGTCACTCTTTCCCTACATAAAGCTCTTTGTCATTTGCTTTTACCATGCCATAAATCATATTGAACTTTGATATTTACTGGGCATTTTCACCAAATGCCACAGATAAAAAAAGAAAGCATTTCAGCCTCGTATCCTTTACTTTCTCTTCTCAAATTCCTGTCTCATCCCTGTGCTCTTTTGCTGCATGTGTGTTTGTGTGAGTGAGACAGATAGAGGCCTGACACATGGGCCCAGTTCCTTAATAATGTCATTGGGTGTGAACGCTATTAGCAGATTACCCTTGGCCCAGGGCAGCCTAGCCATGTGCAGGCACCAGATAACCTTGTGTTCGGTAATTTAATATCAACACTTCCCCTCTTTTCTTACCACGCTTTACAACACACAAATACCCTGCTTGTCCCCTCCAGTGCTGTTTCTTCGAGAGAGGGAGAAGCAGAGAAAGAGGGAGAGGGGGTATGGATTACAAGATAGTGACTTCTTGAAGATTCCTTTCCCATGCGGAGAAGAGTGTGGCAAATCATCCGTTGTCCATGAATGTGAGAAAATACATAAACAGGCTTATGGTGGAAATTCCATCAGATTGAATGCAGTGAATTTAGCTCAGCATAACATCAAAGGAGCCGCCCATCTCTTAAAAAGCCTTGATGGGGTAATGTCAGTTCCCCCTCCTCCTTCGCCTCATTTTTTCTGCTTTTGGGCATCACAGGCCTACCACTTTCTTGAGCACTTTTTATGATATGTGATGGGAGAAGAACTGCAAGAAAAGAGTGATCTACAATTTGAAGGATTAAATTCCACGTTGAGTCCTGCACAAGCTAAATCTCAGTCCTGCATTACCTGCTGTATCGTACTCGTCCTGTTGCTGCTTTTGGTCTTAACTCTAACAGTGCACATGCTCCAGCCCTATCACTCGCCTGCACTCTCTCTCAGAAGCATTACCACACCTTTATCTCATCTCCCACAGCCCGCCACGGCAGGCCGCCTCACGCTCCTCCAGGCTACTTTACTAATAACCTATTCCTTATCAGTCACACTGCACCTCTGCCTGTGATCAAAGAGCCAATTAATGGAGCGGGGAAAGGTGAAGCATTCAAATAATGGAGACAGCTGTTTTTCTCTGTTTGAGAAAATCCATTTTGTATTGTTATCGTGCCCGAGCAGCCCCCCCTCCATCCCTCCGACCAGCGCTTAATTCAAGTCGCTGTCTGCTTCTGCCCAGCATGATAAGACAGAGACAAAAAAAAGACCTTGGTCACAATGAACTTTATGTAGAAGAATGTGGCAGGAATATCACAGCAGTCCAACTCATCCCCAGGCTTTATCCAGTCCAAAGCGCTTCAACACAGATAAAAACCAGGGGTGTGGACTGTGAAAAGGCAGAGCTTCCAGAACAGTTGTCCCGCTGTGACTTCACTGTCCCTTGTTCTCAAAGGAAGCCGCTGATGCCAGCTCTTTGAGCTTCTTTATCAAATAAACCTGAGGTTAGTTAGAAGGTTAATTGTACTGATTGCACAGCCTCCAATAAACGACTTCATCAAAGGCCTGGAGCAAAGTAGATATCTTTGTCATTTTTAGCCTGTGCTCTGTGTCTGACTGTTGTCATAATCCATTACATCCTCAGTATACTTGTGTAATATAATTGTATAACTGTTTAACTGTTGACCATAGCTCAGGCTAAAGTAAAATAAATTATGGCATGCTTTCAACAGTGTACTGTTTAATTGCTACTTCCTTCTGAAGCACTACAATAGTATTTTAAATTTACTTTGGATTGTGACATTTTATCTAATCTCTCATTAATATAATTACCTCGGTAAACAATCCCCTAAAAATAAATCTGTACATGAAAAGCTGTGTCATAATGTGTCACATGTGATGAATATATGTGTATTGTGTGCACTAATAGTGACAGTTCTCAGACTTCAATAAAGTTAATACTGACTGTGCTTTGTGTGCCATTTTTTTGTCCAAGAATGAGGCATTCATTTCAATGCAGGTATTAACATATTTATTACACCGTAAAGAGAACAACAATACCAGAATTATACTGCAAAGTTTCACAGACTGACAGACCATAGTTTACAGCCCAAAAAGAATAAAAAAGAAACAAAAAGAAAAAAGTCAACAAGAAACCACAGTTCTGACATAGTAGACTGGAAAGCTCTCAAGAGGACACTGACACAAGGCGATGGATGGACCGCCCAGCGTCAGCCTACCACTAACCTGTGGTTTCATGTCTCAAGTAAGTATTGCACAACAACTTTAAATCATGTGAGCTTTTTTCACAATAAAATATCTCAACAGAATGCAAAACCCTTCCCACCCCTACGATCAACTCACTTCCCCATAATGCTACGGTCTTTTTAAGTTAACCAACGGCCACAAACTTTTTTTTCCAACTGAAATCATATAACCCCTGTTGTGAAAAAGCATGCCTCAGATCCCTCAGGTTTGTACAAGCTTTGCTGTTTCCCTTTTCAATTCACTCCAGTGACAAGTCGGCAAGCACTTTTGTGTGCCTTCACAACAGAGAGGAAAGAGAAAGAGGGGAAAGAGGAGAAAAAAGAGAGAAACAACATTTCTGTGACCTTAGCTTGTGTCATCGCAGTGTGAATCAACAAACACTTCTCTTAAAAATTATCACACTTTTAAAATCTCTTCAAACAGTTCAAAATGTCAATGTACTCTAGAAATGCCATAGGCATAAAGGAACATAACAAAAGTTTTTTTTCCACTTTTTTCTCCTTGATTTATTTATTCAGTTATTCTTCACTTCTTTATGAGGTCTGCATTGTTACCAAGTAGTGATATGGTTTTGCAGCTGTATGAGCTTCAACTTTGGGTTTTTAATTCCTGTTCTCTTGTGCCCATTTGGTTTTCGACTAGACCAGTATCAGTGCCGTCACTGATGCTCTTATCGTGCTGTAAGAGGTAGAGTGAGACTTGTTTGCCACCGAGGAATTTGTAGCAAAACACACAAAGAGGAGGGAGAGAAAGGAAAAATATAGCTTCTTAAACAATTATTTTGTGACAATGTACAGTATGTTAAATTTTTTATTTTTTAACTCAGGCCTTACCCTGATTGTGATCAAACACAATAATTGATGTATACTTTCAAAACACTGTTAAAACAGCTTGGCTGTTTGTTCACAGTTTCTGAGGAGTCACTTGTTGGGTGTCAGACACCTTTTTGGATTGGTTGACCCTTAGTCAAGAATGCAGGTGTAGACTTTAGTTCATGAGAAGGGAGAGTTCAGGAAGTGCTCCAGAACAAACTACCTGGGACCTTAAGGTCCTCCACTTGTTTGTTGAGGTCAGAATTTAAGACGTGCTTCTGTATAGCACCAAGGTGTTTGGGTGAGAGCGTTCTGTGTGCAGTGTCAGGATAAGTGCGTCTTACTCCCATTCAGAGGTTTGCTTCACCTATTGAAGGTTTACAACATAGATCTCATATCTACACAACAACAGAATGGCATACTTTGACATAAATAAATATACAGTCACTGCAAATGGCAATGATGTAAAAACCAAGACTCACATTCATTTTGAAAAGAAATATAAACATAACTGCTTAAAGCTGCAATGGGCACTGCATTTGACATTAGCAGAATCAGAAATGCATCTACAAGGCCTTCTTTTATAAATGTTCAGGCCACATTTATAAAAGAAGGGGCCTTTATTCCCAGTTCCTGTGTATATTATTGTTCCTGGGACATTGCTGTATGAAGCACACATTCTCATTTCACAATGTTAGAAGAGTGCCACTGTTTGCTCTCTACAGGGAGGATCAAAAGATGAAACTGCACAAAACAATACAAATAAATAACCATGTTTGTGTGAACAAACCTCTTCTGAAATTTGTTAAAATCAGGATTTTGGTCCTTGGTGTCAGTCTTTGGCTGTTTAGGTGTTCCTTGTTTTTTAATACTGTGTGTTACCTGGTGTTTTGCAGTGTTAAAGCTGTCAATTGGAGTCTACACCTCTTTTGTTTGTACTATATTTTTGTTTAAATTTTTTTTTGTTTTTGTTTTTTACTAAAAAATAACAAACATTTAACAAAGGATCAGTAATGTGCATGCACTGCCTGTAGCTATTAAAAAACAAAACATGGTTAGCATGTACAGAAAATAACGTTGATAATGGTGAGTTTGGCCATTTACATTTTCCAGCTCCCTCGACCCAAAAATGCCAAATGGATGATGTCTTATGGCTTAATACAACTTAAAAGAAGCATGCCCTAATAACCTTTGTGACAGTGCAAATACATGTGTGTATGTCCCTTACACAGAACATTTAGCATTCCAACATGCTAATTCTCAGAAAAGATCTGGGTCAGCATCAAATAGCAGCTCTGAGATACAGCTTCCATCTTTTCCCGAGGATGAAGTCAAATCGAAAGAACTATACCACTTTCACTCAGAATTGAAAAGAAGCATTCAACAAATGGGCTTTTTAAAGTATCTTTTTGCACAAGTTAAAGTAAGCATAGTGAAAATGTGTTTAAGTATTATGCATTGTCACAATTGTCCAACATATACAATAAATAACCATTGGTGACACCACAAGACAGAAGTCTGTAACACCATGACACCTACAGAAAGGAAACGTGAGTAAAAATGATTTGAAGAGCAGTGGCTGTCTGGGCTGCGTTTGAGTCTCGGAGTTTCCACTGTGTTCACCAGGTGTTTTTAGGAGTATGTGGCCCACTGGGTGCTGCCTTCGTGAACTGACAGTCTCTGCAGTAGAATAATGACTTCACTTCCTGTTTCTTTCTGAGTATACAAAAGCAGGCCATCCTTCACATGTGCACTGGGCAAAGTTTTGTATCTTGTCCAAGAATTCTTCCTTTGACATCATTCTGGGAGACCAATTTGTATTTCCCAGCCCACTGACCTGGATATTATTACAAGTGAGAGGGAAATAACATTGGCTGAACAGCTGGCTCTCTCTGCAATCTGCTGCACATCTGCCTGTTTCATGGCAGTCTGTGGACCAGAGATCCAGCCCAACCCTTCCCTCTCTCTAGACAGCAAACTTGTTTCTTCATTTCTTGTAATTTCATTTTTTTTTTGTTTTTTTACAATGAATTAAGATGATGTTGGTATTGGGCTAAGCAGTTACGTACATTCCATTGGTATGTTGTTTTGTATTGACTTCTTAATGTTGGCTTGTCTCATGTCCCAGCAGATGAGTCTTAAGTTAGCGATGGGAAATAAAGATTCCTTAAAACAGGGGGAGATCAGATATACATGTCACAGCTATCTGTGTTTAAGCTCTTTATATTTACAGAAGAAAGGAAGATAAACTACAATGACAACATTAACAACAACAGGTACAACAACAATCAGACAACAAGAATAGCAAGTGTAGCAATAAAAGTGTGGCAATAGTTTAACCCATTCATTCAAAACAAAGAATATCTTTGTGTTTCTTTAAAGTTATGGCAAGTCAATATGACCTGATTATGGACATCCTCCTCCTTCTACAACTACGATAGACTCCTTCTGTTTGCCACATTAGCCAAGTATCCCTGCGCAGCCTTGTAGACAGTCATGCTGTTTGTGGGTTAGGGGCTGGTGGTTTACCCCCAGGCCTACATGCTCTGTGAGCGTGTTAGCGCGGTGTGCTGTCCAAGGCGGAGGATGACGGGGTGCTGGGGGTGGATGAGCGGGGGGTAGCAGCCGGTGGGGTGGCGGCTGGGCTGCCGGTACCGCTGCTGGGAGTGCAGGCTGAGGAGCTAATTGGGGCAGGGGTTTCTGAACCCGGGACCCCTGCTTGATGCTGGCTGGCCTGCTGCTGCTGCTGGGCCTGGAGGGTCTGTCCACAGACGTGATGGTGCTTCTCCCAGTCCTTGTGCTGACAGAAAGAGCCACAGTAGCGAGCCGTGTTGCAGCCGCTGCATGTCTCACTGGCTTTGCGTCCACAGTTCCAGCAGCTCTGAAAGAATGCAAAAGTAAACTAAAATGTGTAATAATGTGAAAATAATTGCTTATCAGTTGAATATGTAAATGTACAAAAATAACATCCCTCACAAACAAGAGCATATTACCACATCAAGTAGTCAAACTGTCTCACAATATTTGAATCCTATATATCTGACTGCACATGATGCAACACCTTTGTGTAAAAACAAATCAAAGCCAGATCAAAACCCATCTCTTGTAACTTAAGGCCTTGTAAGTGTCTCATTTACTCCATGGAAAGTGTGCCAAGGCAGCTGTGTATCCACAGGAGTCAAATGAACAAGGTTACAAACCGCTTCTGAAGGTTTTTCTCTTGGGCACCTTCCTCTCGTAAACATTAAAGTCCGATGAAAGCCATAATTCCTACACACATGACTGATTCAACGTCAAGGCCTTTGGAGATGATTAGCAAAAGAAAACTCAACTTATTTACTCTAAACAGGTAGCACATTGCTCAAGGTGGAAACTACTCTGTCGGAAGTACAGAGGTGAAAGCCCATTAGTGATAGAAGATGCTTGATTAACATTTCCTTGCTCTTTATTTGCTCTGTTAAAGCCACGCGTTTGTATAGTGTATGCGATGACAAAACAGAGCATTGTCTTTGCTCAAAAAACCCACCTCATCAGCATTTGTGTAGGCTAAAGGTCTTTGTAGATGGTTACAACAGCCAAGCTACAAGTCTGTGATGTTTATAAAGCTGGGGCAGAGCAGGTGACTGTACCTCACTGGAGTCCTCCTGTTGGTTGATGATAGAGAGAGCGTCTTCTGCTGCCTGACGTTTGGCCTCGGCAACTGTGCGCTCCATTTTGGCGCGTTCGCTGCTGATCATCTCGTGAGCTTTGCGCTCGGCCTCAGACACAGCCTTCTGTAGCTCAGACATAGCCTGTCGCTTTACCTCATTCACCGCCTCTTCTGGAAAGATTGAAGACACAGAAGAAGTCAAGCCCCTCGAACCTGCAATGTAAGGTTGAGTATGTCATCCAGGCTGAGGTATTGGAATGGTGGTTCAATAATAATCTTTGCAGGTTGGGCAAATGTCACAAGCTACACAAAACAGGATTTGGCATCATCTGCCCTACACATATATACATCAGTAATACACACTTAAAATAGTCCCTGATGCAAACAGGTGAAGATGAATTCCTTCAAGCTATTGGCAAATCAAGTGTGTCCTAATATAATCTAGATCATGTCATCTGTTTAAGTCTTCAAAACTATAAATTTGAATGATCAAAAATATGCATGTTTTTCTCTTTCAACTCAAAAATATCCTGGAGACAACAGCACAAGCCAATTAATTCCAGGTAATCACTCAGAAAATGTGCTTTTAAGCCGGAGCAATGTGTTATTTTATACTTGTTTAGTGGAATAAATAACCTTGCTGCGCGGGTGTTAAGCGCTGGAATTCCATCTGAACGTCAAAGCAAAAGGAGAGCTTTTTTTGTTTGCTCCCATCAAGCCTGTAACTTGACTAATTGTGTATGCAAATCAGGCAATTTATATTTAAATTATGCATTTCCATTGTGATCCCAGAGGCCCATGCGGTGAGGGGAAGTGGGAAACCGGTAGGACACTGTGCAAGGTGCTTGAATATTTATCACCAACTGTAAACATTTTGCCCATTTCAAACAGATGTATTCACCGCCGAGCTTCATTGTGTTAAAAAAAAATCCTATTTTACAATCCTCCCGTGTTTCATTTAATGCACTCTCTCCACAAACAGGAAATATGTGACTTCAGTGATAAAGATGGCAAAAATTATCACCCCAAAAGAGAAAATTTAGAGCTTAAGGCCAGCCAAATGAATTTTATTTGACTTAATTGTGTGTTTTGTATTACAAATGTGTAAGTACAGTTTCCAAATAGGGGCATTTTTTTCCATTCTGAATGAGCTACATTTTTAAACAAGGGTGGTTTTGTCTTTAACCTACTGTATTGCCTGAAGTCATGGAAATTGCCCTGGCGCTCTGTGATATATGCCTTGTGCATGGAATTGTGATTACACACCAAATGGCTTAGATGGAAGATCGATCAAAGCTGGTGAGGGGAGGAGAGAAGTGGAGAGCAGGCTGAGTCCCGATGGTGATACTCAATTCAATTTAAATGCATATTACTTGTTCGGAGTATCTCACACATCATGCTTGGTCAAGCAAGGGGACAATTTCTTTTTCTCCAAGGGGTTTAAAAGCAGATATACTGTATCACTGATGGTGAATACAAAGTGGATTCCTCCAGCACTGACTGAACCCCCGATGAAAATATTTTTTATTATATGGTGATAATAGTGATTGCAGCTGTTCTGGTCAGTTCAAGTGTGCTGGTTGTGTAGAATTCAATTAAAACTGTTAAAGCAATAAATTACTTTTGAAATCCAATGTAACTTAACTTTTTTACAAACAACCTCTTTCATTTTTATTAGGTTTGGTTGAGTGGAAAAGCTGCTACATCTTTACCACTAAAGGGATTAACCGCAGTGCCAAAAGCAAGATCTTTTTCTTGCTACTGTACTTTTGACTGTGCAACGACAGGACCAGCTGCTAATACTGTGTTACTGACATCATATTTGAATCCTGAAAAGTGTGGTAAAACATTGTGTCTGGTGTATCTCCCATAAGCAATATTCTCAAAGAAGCTGAAGACTACTAAAAATGAGAGAAGCTCACAAAATGATAAACTAAAGAAGCTGTAGTGGTATCATGCTTACCAGCTTTTTTCCAGATCTCTTCAGGGACGTAACCAGACACAGGCCGGTGCAAAAGAATTTCTGCAGAGACACAAATATTATTTAAACACTAGTCTTTCAACTTCTAAAAAAAAAAAATGGATCAAGTGGTTTGGCCTGTTCCCACTGAAAGAGAGGCTAGCGTGACCCGTACCTGTCGTTGCGTTCTCTTGCGACACCGGACTCTGCTGCCTTGACTGCCCACTCGGAGCACCCTTCTTCAACTCCTCGGCGTCACTGTACCGTCGGATCCAGTAGTTTAGCTCTTCACGGTCGGCTTCCTGGCACCTCCGTAGCACCGTCAGTGAACGCCTGGTTTTCTCCACCATGTCCATGATGCAGTTCAGTAGCTGTGGAGGACAGCGTTTAAGGCGCTGAGATCACACATAGACAATGGATGTGTATTCAAATTTAGCATGCATGTCAATTTATTCATGACAATTAGTGTATTTATAATAAGTTAAATGTCATTTATTCTAATTGAATTTTTTTTAAGTAAAGCTCCATATTCAAATTAATAAAGGTTTTGCTTAATGACAACCGCAACAGATTAACATAATACTTTACAATAAAGCCATACAGCACTGCATAACAACAGTGAAATAGGCCAGTGCAGCTTGATATTACTGCAGTTATAAATACTTATGGAACAATATTGTGTAGTTGTGTAGTAAAGTAATAAAAATGTTATTACTTTTCTTACATGGTCAAGGTGCTTCCACTCCTCTGCCCACTCTCTGTCCGTCAGCCTGTGGTCGATCACTTCCTCCTGTCTGGACCCTGCATGTATACCTGCACAGATTTAGAGACAGATACAAAAGGAAACTTATGAGACATTGCAAAAGTGGAGCGTTACATTATTACTCTGTCTACAGTATCACTTCTTCTTTTCCCTGCCTCACTCTTTCCTTGTATTAGCGTTCTACATATCTCTTTCCCATCCCGAGGGCAGGGAGAATGATTGCACACTTCTAGTTCAATAAACATCCATCAAGGACTGAGGCTTGATAAATGTCTCCCTATTTTTTTTTTTTTTTAGAGCAGGGCCAAAGTCATTACAACGGTTTCATCAAGGTTTTGAAAACTTCTAACAAATGGCAACTCTTGACATCAGTGTGCGTGGTGTGTCTTGTGCAGCTGGCAGTTTATGACTTTGTTTGCCCCTAACAGCTTTACTCGTGTCTTTCAAAGTGAGAACAGGACACAGTGTAATCACAGTTTTTAGTCTTTTTGAAGTATCCTATAAAGCACTGAGAAACCAGGCAAATGATGTCAATATGATGTAACCACTGAAACTATGACTTTAATATTGAATCTGCTTTGTTTTTTTTTTATTTTTTTTATTTTCTTTGTGTGTCAAAGTGTGAGGAGTTGGACTCACCAATCGGCCTCGGTCTCTCCCGGATCTCGCGGTGGTTGGAGGCGGGGTGTCTGTATGTGTCGCGGTAGTGATGGGCAATAGCCATGTCATCCAGTCTGTAGTGCTGTGGTGGGAGGGGCCCGGGGTGAGGCAGGCCGTTGGGCTGGTAGGACATCCCATTAGAAGGGCTGAAGCGCTGGGCTGGACTTATGGTACAAGGCCGTTTGCTGGGGTGAACTTCTGGGTGAAGGGTGCCATCCCGCTCAAAGCCATTTTCTTTAGTTCTATAAATAGAGAAAAGTAACATGGTACCAAATATTTAGAGAAATAAAGTAACCAAGTTAGTCAGGATTTCTATTGCCTTTACGATATCCATATGCACAGTTAGCATTAACAATCAAACTAAACGGTATTGATATTTTCATGCGTTATCTATTAGTTATTACCAGTCCTCCCTTTGACAAAATGTTCAGCTATATTTGTTTACATCAACAAGCATGTCATCCAACCAGTAAAACAAGGAAAAATAATGATATGTAATGTATGCTGCTGCTTTTCCTCTACATTGTACTATGTCCAGTCATATACATGTTCACTGACACAGGACTACAGCTGTAGCAACACACACACACACACATATGCTCACAAGTAGCTTTCAGGGGATCAGGTGGATTTTTGTTGCCTGCTTCTGAAGATTAATGTGCCCAGGTGTGTCGGTGTGTGCTTGCATGTGTGTGTGTCGTTGTGTGTGTTCCCTGCTCTGTCAGTTCACACTTAAATCTTGCCAACCTCCCCCCACTGTCTACAATCCTCCGCTTTCCTCTCCCTCTGTCTCCTCGTCCTCCCATCTCTCTCCCATGAACAGATTGAACTTCTTAATGAGCTGTTTTTATGGGCTCCTAATGCTCATCCACAGCTCTCCATATGCTCGTTCCCTCCATTCGTCCGTCTTTCTCTGCCTCCCTTGACTCATCCATTCTTCTTCTTCCTCCTTCAACTCTTTTCTCGGCAGCCTTTCCGCGACAATGTTTGTGTCTGCTGAGGACATACACAATAGACACTTGTGTATTGAACATACTGTGTGCAGCTAAAAGGTCATACAAATAATACATATACTGTTTGCATATGCAGTAGAGGTCTCATAGTAACCAGAGTGTGATAGAAGTCAATTCTTCACTTAGCCTCTTGAATTTTTAAGAGAAACTCTTGTTGCACATTTGCCCAAAATTGCTTCATTAATGTCAATTTCTTACGGTTTTCTTGCCAATTGAATTAAATTAATTTGCATGCTAGACACATGAAGATCTCTGTCTATGTTCACCGTATAGTTTAGAAGTACCTGTGGTTTTATGAAGCGTCCACACTACTCTAAGACTGATCAATAACAATGCAACCCTCACTTTACACACTTGCTGCAGTTGTGTTGTATAGAGGTCCAAAACTGTAATGACTCCAGCCTTTGGTGATGTTAATGAATAACCATTTGTAGAGGAAAGACAATATGGCATCTTTAACAACTAGCTTTCTTAAAACAATTATATAAAAAATGTAACTTCATTGTGATATTATTTTTTTCTTCTTGAAATGAACATATATCTGTGCACACAAACATACCTTACACAGCATTCACACTTTAACAAGTTAGTGAGCTATACGCAAAAATCTTGACACAGTGTGAAACATTTGATCAAAATTACAGCAGCCTAATTAACACTGTGTTGGCATGAGTTTAAGTGCTTTATTTGTCTTGCTTGTGTTGTGTGACACAGGCCACAGTGCTCATTATTATTTTACAGTTATTCTTATTAATCTCTTTCTTTTGCTTTCGTCTCATGTGCGTACTGAACAACATACTGCTGTTCCTCCCTGTTGCTGAGGTATTAATCAGGGTCCATTGACAGTGGATGCTTGGGTGTAATTACAGATTCCCGTTCCAATTCCAATATTCCGACACAGGGCTCCTATAAGTGGGAATGCGGAGCAGAGGTAAGCAGAAAGCAGAGATGCTTAGCCAGCCGTATTGGTGCTGGAGACTCATCTGTACGTGTTATCAGCCCATCTCCTGAGACACACACACATGCACACACATGAACCGTCTTCTCACAGTCCTAACACATTTTCTCACTGAATACAGATGCCTACTTACTTTTTCTTTCTGTCTATAGATTTTGCCGCTCACACATTTACATGCACACCTTTTCCCCTTAGCTCACTCCCCTATGCACCAGGCGGCCTGCAAATATGCAGGACTTACAGAAAAAGTCTGCCTATCTGACTGTTGGGGGAAAAGAGAGGTGAAAATTATTAATATGGTCTTCGGCATTTTTGTCCCTCAGCAAATATAAAAAGTACATTTTCCTATCCCACTGCTTATATTAAAAAAATAAGACCCCCAGGGAATCACTCTTTATTTCAAAGGACCTCGTGCACATTATGCTTGCAGCATAAACAATCTGCACAAATCCACAAACAAAGCAGAAAACACAAAAAACATCTGGCTCATAAGTTGTTTAAAAACTTTAAAATAAATGGTATCAGCATGTATCTGTGCATTTATAGCTTATAACTCTTATTAAAGTTAGTGAAAAATATAAATAACCCAATATACAATATGTCAACAAGCTAATAAATATGATGTAACTTTTTCGGTTGCCTTGCAGCTCTAGTGCACAAATATTACCTCATAGAGCAGGGGGTACACAGATCTCAACATTCAACACTCATTCTGCTGCTTTAGACCCTTTTTACAATAATGTATTTCTCCACAGTGTCTTCCTGTGCTTGTCCGTTAAAACACAAAACAATGAGTCATTACTTGACCAAACATCTGACCAGGGAAATATCCCAAGTGCTCTCAATATTCACACAAAATGGATTTATTGCTAAAGGAAACCTCAGGGCACCTGTTTGTCTACTTAATTTTTTTAAGTTATTAAACAATTTAATGTATCTTTCTTACAGAAATGTCACATTACTTGTCAATTATATTTAAACAAATGTTGTAAAAATAATTGTGTTTATGGGAGCAGCTTGTGCTACTTTGAGCAGGACAGATGTCTTGTAGGACACATCATGAAGCCATGTGGCATGCTGACTGATATTCATACACAGTATGTATATTGCCACTGTAGAATAATATATGAGCCTCTGGAGATGCAGGCTATAGTAAAACCATGAGCTGCTCTATTGGAAAGCTGTACTGGCAGGTCTCTAGCACATTTTGATCAAGTGTCCAGATAGACCTGCATTATAAGGACACTGGCATTATTATTAATGAGTGTCCCTTTGACCTCCACACACCTGTCTGGTGTCCTTCTCTTGCCGTTCTCGTTGACATCCAGCAGGAGTTCAGAGGAGTCCACTGGGGATGTGGTGCTGGTGTCGAGGAGCAGCTGCTCATGCTGGGCCAGGTACTGGGCTGGGTTCTGTTTGGCCAGTCGAGCGCAGTGAAGCAGCTCCCTCTGAAGCAGCGGGAGGTTGGCCTAAAGAGCACAGCATTTCATCAACAAAAAGAAACTAACCGAACTGCATGTTTCACACAATGGACTGATATTGTACTATGAAAGTAGAAAAAAAAAAGATTGTTTCATTAATGTTTTTTATCACTTCAGTAAAATGCTATCTGCCTTTGTTTGGCTAAATTTGCTAAACATTGACAATGATCTGTCAGTTGCAATGCAGAGCCATTTATTATAAAATGCATTCATTTGCAATATCCTCCTAAAAATGTAATGAAGCCTTTAATGCAAAAAGCCTGTGGTGGATAAATTTCCTAAAAATGTAATTAATATAACTGGCTTTTTAAAAAAACATATTACACAAGAGAGCACTTTTTGTTATGTACACAATGTGAAACTAAGCAAAAGTAAATAAGGTTTAATGTTATTTATTTAAATGCAATGTAGCAGCATTATTTTACAGAGGATCAAAACCTAAAATGTACATTACTGCAGTAAAATAGTCCAGAAACAGCACAAAGACAAACCCATTTAGTCATTCTCTTCGTGTCCAACCCTTGTTTACGCATTACTTCTGAACCACACACCGCTCCCTGTGACCCACAGTGCATTATCAACCAAAGAGCCACTCCATCTCACACACACACACACACACACACACACACACACATATATATATATATTTCTGTGGCTATTTTCAATCTCTTTGGACATAACGAGGGAGCATGCTTTCTTGTGTAGCATTCATGGGTCACGCAGGTATGCCAGGATCCACATCAAAGACATCTGATGGGGTGTATTTTCAAGCAACAAGATGAAAGTCTTGCGTCAGTCTGGATCAGAAAGAAGTGGCAGCTATTTTGGCGAGGTGCATCACAAGAGCCTCTAGAGGGGCTATCTTTTATAAGTTTATTAATCTTTGTTTTGTTCTCAATAACTTAATATTTCCAAGACTCCTTCCTTATAATTTTCCCAGCCAAAGCTTCCTGTCCTTTCTTCTCATCTTGTCCTACATTAGCTGTTGATTTGGCTCCATTTCTTTGACCATTTGATGCTGTCTTTGCCAACAGTAAAAACACAACACAGACCTGCATTTGTGTTATAATTATACAGCGCGGTAATTAGCCGTAGTAAAAGAAATGCCAAGTGCTGGCCTTTGCTTTACCTGCCAGAGTTAATGGTCCGTTAACAGTTTATGATCATAATTACCCTCTGAAAAAAGAACACCAAATAGATTGCTTTGACCCTGGTGAACCCATCTTCCGTTAATTAGAGGTCATCCTAATTGCCAGAGATATGGGATGCATTAACAAAAAAAAAAAAAGAAAAAAAGACTGAGTCAAGAAACGCAGACCGCTGAAGAGACTGGGTCATTTTTCATACGATAAACTATGCCAATTTGCTCCTGCACACTTACAGTAACCAACATCTGCAATTGCATGAAAGGAGAAGAAAAAAAGCAAGCCCTGGATGATTTATTGTGAAAATACTGGATCTGTCAGTTTGTCAAATAGTGCCAAAACACAATTCAGACTGTGCCACATTCAGGATATGCTGCACTTTGTCAACTTTGGTTTTTGTGTAATTTTTCCACAAGAGGTTTTAATCACAATCTACACTGTTTCACTTTAATTATTTCCAAACAACACTGTCTTATTGTCTTATTGTACTTCTATATTTCCTAACCAATCGATAGGATGACACTATAATTTAATTGTTAGGATTTCATTTTTGTACTTGTATGGCAAACTACCTTGCCTTGACTTAACACCCCATTAACAAGTTTATGGTGCACATGTCTACAACTCATCATTTAAAAATCCCAACATGGGATTTCACTGTATATTCTCCAGCATCACGTCACTGGCGCTGTGTGGTTTATGATCGCCTCCTTCCAGTAAAGAGTCCCAAACAGTTTGTGGTTTTCAATTAAAAGAAAGGAAAAATAACAAGTTTGAGGTGGGTTGGGGGGTGCATTGTTGCAGCAGCTCTTCTCCGCACCTCTAAAAGCTCCCCCACACCTCCGACTGCTCCCTGCTACCATATGGTGGCTGGCATTAAGGGCCCCTCAGTGGGAAGACACTAAAATTAGACTGGGGAGAGAGAGGGATGATGCAGAAGGAAAAAAAAAAGAGTTGCATCTTTGATTCTCTAGTCGTCCCCGTGATACACTAACCATCTGCCAAGGAGAAGGAGCGACAGCACTAAGGATGGATGGTTGGACTCAGAACAGTGGATAAACACAGACGGGAAGAATCTCAAGAAGACGAAATGAAAAAGGTGAGTGGAAGGAGTTAGAGAAACAAGGAAGGAGACAGAGAGGACACACTAGTCTGTGTTTGTGCTGTTTGCAGCCAGTAATGATGGTTCTAGTGGGACCAATTTGTGCTGCCCACATCCAGCCAGGACCTCAGCAGAAAATAGAGGCTTGTGAATGTCACGCATCTAGAAATACACACAGACGACAGAGAGCTGGATGATTTGTCCAGAGTGAACTCCTGTTGTTGTAAATAAAATTTACCTCGCAGTCACTCACACAAAACAAAACAAAAACACACAAATGGCCCAACAATACCAGCCACAGAAACGGGTAAAGAGGTTTCCGTGTTAAACTATAGACCTTGATATCACAGACTCTGCGCTTGTGAACTGCTGCTACACAGTACGTCTCTCACCAAACACACCCAGGCCATTTGTCACATCTGACTCAAGTAATGCCTCCACATACCAGCTATATGCTTATCTGACAAACCCTGCACAAATGCACACAAATGGCCACAATTTCATCGCCATATACAAACATAAACTCCTTCATCGCTCTTCATTTTGACTCCTGCCCTGGAATAAAGCCATGTGAGGATTACTTTGTGTCAAACAACCAATGATAGAGCAAGCCTGAGGAAAAAAAGAGAAGTAGGCTGGAATGACATTTATAAAAAAGGATGGTATAATACAGCCAAAACCAAAGGTAGTCATTACTTTCTCACAAAAACATAACTTGTTTTCTGTTTGAAATTACTCTTAAAATTCTATTTTTTTCAAAGGCACCAGTGTCTGTCCTGCAGTGACTGTACTGTTTATTTTGTAAGATCAAAGAACAGACCGAACAAAAAACAAAAGAGATAAAGATGATGTAATGATGCAATAAAAATATCCAATGACAGTATCTAGTTAAACTGCAGAAGCCCTGATGCAAGAAAGCAATGTGCTATATACACCCTCCAAAACAGGAACACACAG
Organism: Neodontobutis hainanensis; assembly: GCA_024349245.1. Taxonomy (NCBI): domain Eukaryota; kingdom Metazoa; phylum Chordata; class Actinopteri; order Gobiiformes; family Odontobutidae; genus Neodontobutis; species Neodontobutis hainanensis. Next base: position 1,080,138 of record JALDNG010000148.1, on the reverse strand, counting down.
CCCAAACATAAGCATGAACATCTGGACTTGGCCTAGCTAAATGTTTTCCAGATCTGGCAGTCACAAGCACTTGTGGTAACAATCTATTTAAATATGTACCTTCAGAAAGGGAATGACAAAAGGTCGCAGTGGGAAGTTGGTGGCTTCTTGAAGCTTGGAGTGAAATTCTTCGATGGTTAGTGTGGAATTCTGCAGAGAGAGAGAAAACACATGAGTCCATGTGGAAGGCATTAGCCTATAATATTACTTATTGGAAACTAAGTTATATTCTGGCCCGGAGTTGAACATTTTGGGCTTGGGTAATAGGAAGCATATGGATAGGTCACAGTAAAAGAAAGCACAAAAAAAAGATGCACATCTTTTTCAATTAACTAAACAAATATCCAGTCACATCTTCAAAAAAGCTGTATGATGGGTAAATGACCCTAAACTATTACCATATGTGAATATAAACTCACGTATAGACCTGCCCCTGTGGTTTCTCTGGTTATGTGCTCATAGGTTTTGGTTTTCTGTAAGTGCAAAATGACTCCTTCTTATTACTCTAAAAACACAGATTTGTCTGTAATGCAAACACAATATTGTGATGGAGATGAGAAATTAAACCAACTTTTCCTTTTACAACCAAAAAATTCTCCGCTGTGTGCTTAGGCCAACATTAACGTCAACAAATGTAGACTTGGGCTATATCTCTTTTCTGATTTGGTAAAATGCAAGCTCTTTCCCCAAAAGATTGAGAAAAAAAGTGTTTATGTATTTTACTTTGGGTTTGATGATAACATACAATGAGCAGCGTAAACCAGCTCAGCCACCATCATGGTAGTCCCTACAGGAGATGGGCATCTAAAGAGTAAGTCTCCATCATCAACATAAAAACATGGATGCCTAGAACATCCTAGTATATGTTTTAATTGTAGTTATGAGCATTAGATCTCGTATGGATGTGACATTGATTGTTTAATTACATAGTATATAAAGTTCAAACTGTCAACACTTTTGGTTCCTTTTAATGTTTGACCAGCTGTGATTTTGAACAATGCACAGAAGTGAAAACATCTTGAAAGAGTTGAAGATACAAAAGGGAGTACAAGTAAAAATACAAACACATAAAAAAAACTATTAAATTACACATACAGCCGTAGATATTATTTTCCCTTGCACACTGTTTTGCGTTATTTCCCAGACCTGAATTTTGTTCCATTCAGCCTTACATCTGTTGGTCCAGATTGCGCAGGGGCTGTTCTTGACAGCTAGTGAAACCTCCCGAGTCTCCTCTCTCCACTGCTCCCCAGCACACACAACCAGCTAATTAACAGTGTCACTCTCTTCACTGAGGCAGGGGAGGGACGCCGAACAAGAGGAGGGACGGGGGGAGGTATTGTTGGGGAGTGTGTAAGCCAAAAGGACACAGGAGAGCCTAGTGCGTATGTCGACGCTGAGGAAAATAAACATAGCGGAGCCAAAAGCAGGCTATGCTCTTTGTGGCTAATTAAAAAAATCCTCCGCCGCCTCCTTCATCGCAACATTCAGTCACTATTTCTGTATTCCCTCGCTTGTTACGCTCAGATATTCTCACATCACAGGGAAGTTTACTTCATAGCAATAGCCTAGATATATCAGTGTCAATTTTATTCCAACATGAAACATATTGTTTATGCACAGTAGCTTTTTATAGATTTTGGTTTGTTTGTCAAAACGGATCAATCTTACTTAAAACATGGAGTCCATAAATGAAAATAATAGCCTCACATTCTTTTTTATTTGACTTGACTCAAACTTGACAAATATTTATTAAGACTGAGAGGTAACAGTCCCATGTGAGTCACAAGAACATTTAACTCCTTGGTACTTCAGTGGGTGTATACATGCTCAGTTATTTCTTTTGCAGCAAAATGTAATTAGGTGTGCATCTTATTCACTGCATTTGAAATTCAAAAATTATATTTACATCAAGTTGCAGACAGAAAACATTTCATAGAAGTGTTCAAAGCTTGAAATCAATGAGCGTTAATGGACATAATGATAATGTTTCCCACAAATGAAAGCTAAAGCACCCTGAAAATACTCTAAGAGGTTTTTAAATACATTTTCATTTTTGATTGTTAATCACTTGCATCTGCATTCACTCATGTTCAACAAGTGTATTTCCAAATGGTTTCATTTTAGGTGTCAGCTTTCACTCAAAGAACTCAACGAGAGCAGGTACTCACCACTAATCCGAGCACTAATGTGCGGACCCGCTCACCAATTTCAGGTGAGATGTCGTTGCCAAACTGCTGCAGAGTCGTGAGAAAGCGCTTGAGCTTGCTGAGCTGACGAGCGCCACACGCCGGAGGCAGCTGCTGATTGGCCAGTGAGGAGGACGAGGAGGAGCTGGGGCCGTTGCTGTAGCCATTGGGAGGCGATGGCGCACCGTTGAGCGCTGTAGGTGAGTGGCTGCTTCCGTTGGTTACTGTGGGACACAACAAGACAAGAGAAGAATGTTGTTGGTGAAATGAAAATGGTGGATATCTTTAATGCCAACAGAAGTTTGTTTTTTCTTGTAAATAGAATTCACATATGGTGAAGAAGCAATGAATTATAGTTAGAATCTAATTTGGGGTCACACAAAGGTCAACAAAGGCCATAAAATCCCATTTCAACTGGTAAACAATAATGCCCATGTTTTTTGCAGGTGACCAAATAATCAATGGCAAAAGCTTACATTTTAGTTTACAAAATCCATATTCTGTACAGATTCTGTGTAGTTTTTACAGAGAAACTAGGCTGAAGGCAACTAAATAGAACTTTAAAGTAAAGTAAGTGTACTTTTAACACCAGTCAAAGAGCACAGGTCAGCTTTGTGTGGACCAAGCAACCCTAAAAACATTTGCAATTCTCCACATTTGTCGCCTATTAGTGCTGCTTCTTTGATCCTTTGCACCATCCTCCCATAATAAGCTTGTTTGCCTGAGCCATGTCGACCCTCTCCACCTTCTAGTTGCTTTGTTGGTGCTTGATTCAGTTGTGGCCCAAACAAGCGAGGACAGTGAGACTCCCTGCTATGTCGGAGGGGAAGCGACATACAAAGAGATACAAGGTGGCATAAAGCATTCTCTAATGAGATTAGGTTTTCACCAGCGATCCACTCCACTCCCTGTCTGGCTGCCGTCCAAAGCCGCCGCCGTAAAGAGTGTTGAGATGAGATACTCCAACGGCATCTGCTAACAATTACGTCGGGTGGAAATCAAAGCGCACTGCATTGTTAAAACCTTCGGCGAGCGTAATGAGAGAGAGCTGGGCCTTTCCACCCTCCTCTTACAGAAGCTCCCCGTGTTAATTGTGGAGTGTTGTAAATGAGACACACACAAAGAGAAGGAGAAAGTATAAGCAACGCAAGAGGAAGTGGGGAGAAATTGTGCCCCTGTTGCCAACATCCAACACGACTAAAGTAGAGCTGAGTGGCCTTTGATTCTTTGATTCTAGTGCTCTTCACACAAGTGGTTAAGCTGCACTTCTCGGTGAATACCAGGCTGTAATTTGCTCGTCACGGGCTACGTACGCGTCACGGCACCGCTCCAAGGGTTTGTGTGAGCTTTTAATGAACTTGTTGGGGGGAGTTGCCGCAATTTGGGAAAAGGCTGAATGCAACCTGTTAATGGGGGTCTTTAGATAGCCTTTGGGATATAGCAATGACACTGTCAGACCGCTCTGACTGTGTGTGTTTTCATTCTGTCTGTGAGAACATGCTCGTGTAGCAGGATGTACAACAGTTTAAGGCCATATGATTTAAACTTCGGTTTTACATCTTGCCTTTTTAGAGCACAACTTAAACATATGCACATAAATGATACTAGTGTTGAACTCGTGGTTTGGAAAGGGCAAGGCACCCTGGCTAGAATAATTTGACATTTGAAATAGACAGCTGAAAATAGATGAGTTGTTTAGTATCTTTTATTTTTTCTATTTACCCAGTATGATTGGTGATAAGAGTAACATTCTTGAGCTATTGTTGTTTTAAAGTCAAATACAACTGGACTTAAACTCTCTTAAGGAATGGATAGAGATGCGCGTGTACTCACGTGTTGTTGGGGTGTAGGAGCTGTTGCGAGGTGCACCCTGTGTGCTGGGGGGAGGTGGCATGGTGGGAGGGGTCAACCTGGACTGTGCTTTGACGTCCGCAGGAGAGTCGGGCATGGTGGAGCGCTTCCCAGGGCGATCTGAAACACAAACAGACACCAACATACTTCAATAACAGACATTGAGACAGCAGGTAACTCTCGGAACTATATGATAATTCATGCAGAGACAAGAGCAGCGTGATCTCATTTGACAACAAAGCACCTGTGATGTGACGAAGACAGCCTCTGAAATGGATCGCACGACACGCCGAATGTCTGCGCGTGTTGCCACAATGACACAGAAGTGAACGCTCAGACTGTGAAACGAGGAAAGAGACAGACAAAGTCACACCAGAGACGACGTAAATATGCACGAAGTATGGGTCTCATTCCTCCACCATCTGTGGCATTGCTCAATGTACAACACACAGACACACACCCGCTCCGCATCCACACATCTCTGGATACAATATTCACATCTGTTCAGAAATAAAACACAATAGACATTTAAAGCCGCAAGCAGTGATGGGCGGGCCCTCACCAACTAGTCACCAAACTCACTTGTGGCTACAAAAAAACCCAAACATAAATCCTTTTTTAATGTGATTTTTTGGATCCAAACATGGCTCCACATCTGAAAACTAAGTTGTTCCACTTTTGCCATCTTAATGAAATCCAACCTCTTTTCAAGATAAAGTATTAATCATGAGGAAAACATTTCTAAAAGACACGGTTATTTTCACTAAATTCAGTTGCTTTGTATTGAGCAGATAATGGAGCTTATCAAATAGACGGGAACAACACAGACGCTATCAGAGTGTGACACTGGTGTAAGAGCCGGCCACAAAAAGAGACACACGACGACTTCCCTCAGCCTCAGCAGTTACAAGCCTATCGCCGAGTGGACACACTGTTATCAAGCATCGCGGTGGCACATTGTGTGAGAGAGGAGGGATAAAAAAAAAAAGAAGGGAAAGCTAGAAAAACAGCCCTGCTGGCTCAAACATATGGAACATGAGCTTTAATCCCAAAGAGAATACCTTCTTCTTTAAGTCCTTAAATATGCTCCATGCTTTAATGATAGTCATTTAAAAAAACAGGGTGGTCCCTAGCACACATATTTTTCATAAACAGCCTTCTACATTTACTGTCATTGTGCATGCTTGTATGCTGCACAGAATATTTCAAAGTATGAGTTTTGAGGAGCTTGGCTATTTTCTGTCAAGTTTAAAGAAAAAAAAAAAAAAAAGTAAAGAAAAGTGATGTGCTAATGTGAAAAAGACAAGGTATCCTAAGCCTGTTAGCCAGTCCTGAGTAGCACTCAGCCTGAGGTGCGTTGTGACTAAGTATTTTAGTCACGCTAGCTCGACTTTAGCAGACTGACAAGCAAGAGTTTGAAACGTCACTATAATGCTGAACGCTTGGCTTCTCTTCTAGTGGAAAGCATTTTGGCAAACTTTCTACAGAGGCCTTTCTTTTAGCCACTAAAGAATAACCCTATAAAACATGTTCGGAGGTGTCTCAGTGCCTGGCTTTGAGTCAAATGAACTGCATGCTGCAATAGAAATCTTGCAAAATAATGCATTTATAATGTGTGTCATGGTCTGGTAAAGAGTAGCGTTGTTGACAAGAATACACGGACCAAAAGACGAGAAAGACCACAATGAGACCGAGCCGTTAGGAAAAGACAATATGTGTGACACACAGAGAGAAAGAAACAGTTCTAGGTTTCAGATTACTTAAAAAAACACACACAAGAACTCAAAAGTGAGGAATAAATTTGCTAGGATGAGTTAGGAGGTCATGTAATCACAAAAGCAGAGGGACAGAGAGACTAGACGAGGACAAAGAGACTATTTAAAACCTCCTCCATGAGATGTTCTTTAAAGATCTAAATTTGTCTGGGATTTTCCCTTCACAGACCCTACATCCTTCGATACACGGCCAGAATTCAAAAAGGTTTACTGCTCTAACTTCACCACAGTTAAAAATGTAAATCTGACTATTTATTTTATGAACTCTGGATATAGCCAGTGGAAAGGTATTGTCTTACTTCTGGCCTCCAGCTATCATATCCTGCTCGCCAGCCTAAAATATGATCTATGAAAATATAAGGTCATTAAAGTAGACGTCCGAGTGATGGGAGCTAAGGTAATTTATCACTTCTCAGTCAAACACAAGGGGCTGCATGTGTATACTTAACAAGCCCAAGGTAAATAAAGAGACGTCACTGTATCACACATGGTTGTACTTAGCCACTTTCAATGAATCTTTGAGTTTCTGCTTTTCATTCTTTTGTATATTGGCTTTTCTAAACGTGTGGTAATTTTTTGGCCCCTCTAACGCAATCTAAAACAATTATTAGATAGATCCTTATGGTCAAGAAATTTTTTTTTTTTTTTTCACTGAAAGCGACTAATGGGGAACAGCACATTGTCTAAAGCTGTCCATAAGTCCATTGGACCCTGTGGCGCTATGAATAGTGAGTTTGGCTACAGGCTTATAATTGGGGATTAACACCTGGGTCAGTGCAAGATTCAATAGGCATCGCTGTGCAGAGAATCATCCTCAGTCCCTCGGGTAAAGAAGATAAAGCACAGGCATTTGAGAGAATGTCCACACGAATAAAATCACAGAAATCTAAGCAATAGCAGAAGAGAAAATGCATTTGCTGCCATTCTATTTTGTATGCTGCTCTCGTATAAAATAAAAAAACAGCATATTTTCTGTCTCCAAGCAATAGATATATGAAGAGTAAAATCAATGGCTTCATACTAACCAACAAGAGCCGACCATTCACTCAGCAATTACTATGCCACTTGAATCAATACCAATGCTCCCCTCTCACAAAGTGATTTACCCAGTCTTTGGGAAAAATAAAAATACACTTTTTTTTTACCTGATACAAGCAGGCGCTATACATTTACATGAGAGTATTCTTTAACATGAAAACTACATGTCCAAACAAGTGCTCACTTTATTACAGCAACAGAACAAGACAGAACAATAGCAAGTGCGTGCTCGGCTCATGCATAATTCAGCTTAAAAAGGCACTACCTGAACAAGCATCCTTAAACAACCTTGAAAACAAAGTCAGACATGTCTCCCCCAGTCGAATACGTCTGTTAAAAGTTAATGGGCAAAGTTAATGCACAGTCTATTGTCCGTTTATTAGCCCTATTACTGGCCTGACAGTTTCATATTGTAGGCTGAGCGGCAGCAGAGCGACTGCGGTCGGGCCGGTGGATGTTGTTATTCCACAACAGGACAGGTATTGATGAGCCTTAATGGAAAGGGGCGATGAGTGCTTTGACTTTGCCTAACTCACTTTACGATTTCTCAGAAGTGCTACGGTCCAGGAATTAATGGATTGAAGGGCTTAGAGGATGGCCATTGAGGAGGGAGCGATAAAGGAAGTGGAGAGGCTCTTCCGTCTCGGTTTGTTTGCTTGTGTTCCATCGGACAACAGCGCCGGCTTATTTGTAGATCTCTGGGCACAATTATTATCTGTATGTCAACTGTAGGAGATCTTATAATGCACTGCGGTTCAAATAGATATATTATAGTACGTCCCAATGGTAATTATCCAGATTCAATTTATTTTTAATTACTACTGGGTCAATAAACAAAACATTTTATCATTTTTAAATTGCAACATCAACAATAACAAACGATTAATAGAAGTTTCTGAAATATTTTTTTGAGGGTTAAATGAACCAAGCAGGAATCGAACCCAGGTCTCCCAAGTATATTGTATGCTCTCATCAGGTGAGCTAGCAGGGCTCACCCAGAAATTAATTTTTTATGAGAGAGTGTAAAAAAAAAAAAAAAAAAAAAAAAAAGAACGTAAACCTTTTTCAGAATAAATTCTAATATTGAATAACAAAAGCTGTATACACTTGCCTCTTCAATTAAAATCGCTACGTTTATTGTCTATGTTGCATTAAACATGAAGTCTTGACAGTTAGAAAACAATTGGGAGAGACGTTTCAGAGGCTTTTTTTAAAATTTGATTGTGTGGTGTACTTATAAGAAAAAATGTACATATGGAAAGCGCGCTTGGTAATGCTACTCCTTTTGAAATAACAAAGCCAACAAAGTGTGACTGGTGCTTGTTTGTAATCTCTTTTATTCCATTGCAACGTTTGCCTCAGACTTGATCCTAGAAATGAGACAGAACCCTGGACAACTACCTGCCACTCACGCCGATGTCTTCACACTTACATCACCCGTTTGCATCGTCCGTGATTACGTTATCCTCAATGTGTGCAAAAAAAATAATAAAAAATGTTTTATCCGTCTTTCTCCCTCCCTCTCCCTGGCTTGCTCGCTGTTTCTCTTGCTCTCTTTCAGCCAAGCTCAAAGAAAGGAGATTTTATCCCCCCGCTGACTTGTGATATACGCTTTTTTCTAAGGTTACATACAAGTTACATCACTCGCCTAAAACAAGGTTGTTGCAATGAACGATATCTAGGAGGAGCGCAGTCCCTGAGAAACAGTTCAATATGCTGGAGAAAAGACTTAGCTCACCCGCAACTCACGGCAAAAACACAATGTTTTATCAAACCACGTTGCATTTCATCATCGCACTTCTATGCTATGAGGTAATTTTGCATTCAAATCATCTTACGAAACAGGGACAGCGTTGCCTCACCTTGATTTACCAGATTATGCATTGAGGCAATAGTGACTTCAAAGTCTATCATCAGGAGATAGAGTCAAACAATCTCCATTACACACTTCATAAGCTAGAATTGCCTCTCGTGGAAGCGCTTGTGTGTGTGACGGTACAGTTGGAGACCTACAGAATGATGTGATAACAGTGGCAGTAATATGCCACTTGAGAGTACTTTGGTGCAGGCAAATGGCATTCTTCAAAAAATGACAACGGATTTCAATCACGCTGGGCGAATTTTTGCCAGTCGCCGGCTATGACATAAACAATTTACCATGCGCCTGCCCGAGTGCGAGATTGCATTAGTCAGACATAAGATATCATCATTATGGACTTTAATAGGAAAATATCCACAGCGTGACCCATGGCACATACAAGCTTGTACATGTAATCTCCACATGCATTATATCTTCATGAGCAGGTGCTGCAGTGAAAAAGCATTGAAGCCACAGGAAACTATGGGAATGCCTGTGCAAAACGGTGCCTCTGGGTGCTCTCACAATAATGTAGCAGTACACAATAACGTGACTTGCAAGAACAGGACAGAAAGGTAATAGAATAGATGGAGCGATACGAAGATGGTGGAGTTAACGGCTGGCTGGTGATTGCAGCGTGTAGCTGCTACAGATGTGAGGAGAGAGACAAAAGAAAGATAAAAATGGAGGGATGGGGCTGCTGAGGGACAGGTAGGACATTTGAATTCAGGGCGAGTTTGCAGAGGAACAAAAGAGTATAATCAGTATGCACAAGTAGTAGCTTCTCCTCTGCCTCTCCGTCATTCCCCTTCTCTGGACGCCTCACGTATAACAGCAGCCAGATGGAGCCGTATGCAGAGCATGTCCCATCAAACCCCACTCGCTTGTCAAGAAGATGTATGGATGCAATGCCCTACTGCAAGCCAATACACACATGCATCCACATATTGATACACTCACACACACACACACACACACACACACACACACACACACACACAGTGCAAGCAACAATACACACAGATCTAATTTGCAGCGTTTTATTTCCCCTGCTACCAGATGCATTAATACCAGTGTGGCCATCCTCTTCTAATCTTCCCCTGCTGTTCCCTCTCCTTTCTCAAAGATCAGTAGTTAATTCTTCAAAAACAAAGTAATGGCAAATATTTCTGCAATTGCGTCTATCCTAGAAGGTCATGGCGGTTGGAAAAGGCTTTACCCAAAAACAAAAAAAGTAATTTTTTATTTCAGTTCACTGAATTGTAAACTAATGCTTTAATGACATAACAATATAAGACAGCATTGCCATAGAATTAGAGCTGCTGGGTAGAAAAGCTTCTAAATTAGATGCATAATGAGAAAGTGAAGAAGGGTATGTTATTATTGCATTTGCCTTTAGAATAATGAGTCGCACAAAAGCAGTGCGAACATATTCATATCTTTAACTACTATTTCTGTATTTTTCTCTTGGTGTAACATGGTGTGTTTACACTTTGTCAAGCCAGAAAAGACATAAGGCAATTTCTCAATTGCACACAAAGGTCTGAAGACCATCTGTTCCATCACACAAACATTATCACACACACACACAAAAACAAAGTAAAAACACACACAGTTGTAAACTCACGTCCTGCAAAACACCTGCGATTACACAGTCAGCTAGACAAAGTGGATGGAAACAACATATGTAGCATATAACATTAGTCCTTCTATCCATTAAATTTTTTTTTATAGTAATGTCTGTTTTAGCCATCTGTTGAAAGGCTGTGTGTCTGTTTCCCAACGAGTGGTTGAGAGGAAGCAAGTGTTAAGACACAATAAAAGTGATTCAGAGCCTGCTATGTGTCCTATTGAATCCTACTGACTCCTGCCACATCGTGTTGCCAGGCAAAAGGGAGTAACAGTGTCTTATAAAAGAGAGACAGATGACGGAATGATGAGGGTCGGAGGGAGGTAAGGGTAATGAAAACACAGAGGTGAGAAGTGGCAGAAAAAGGTGTTTACAATAATGAGACATATTGCCAGTGAGAATACACTATTAAAAAAAAAGAATTAAAAAAAAGAATAGGGGTAATAATTGTATAGAAGGCTCATATCAGAATCATATGCATATTGTAAACGTGACACCTGTTTTTATATTGACACTAATCTCCAGTAGTTAATGCTAATGTTGTGGGTTCAAAAATAACTTCAGATGTCCGTGAAACATCAACACAGATATGCTGCCATAAAAGATGCATTTCTTATTATTTAACAGCTTACTATTATTTGTAGATCCAAGTCTATTGTGATAAGACTTTCATTGGCTAATGCTACTCCACATGTACCCTTCTATGAACTCCTTGACCCCAGCCAAAGACCATTTAAACTCCTTCATGCAGCCACTTCATCTGTAAACACAAGCACACTTGAGTGAAAATCTGTATGCCTGATTTGTCCCTGGGCTGAACCAGTCTGTGCGGCCCATTTGTATGGACTGTATGCCTGAGTGTGTCCATGCTAAAAGCTGACACATCCCTGTCGTTGAAAGCAAAATCAATTTTCTACAGACAGTAAAAGCCTCTGTGTTTCTGTCATTCACTGGGCTTTAGTGGGAAAAAGAGTAGATGGATGGATGAAGCAATAGAAACATGAGTAAATGAATACATTACATTGCATTATACATAGAATTTAGGTTGAATAATCACATCTATGGGAGACATAAAAAATTTAAATGAAACCCTAGGAGTAAAAAATAGGACAGATGTTAACCTTAAGTGTTGAGGGAATCTCAGGGGACAACAAGAGGAGGCTTCAGGTTTTCAAAGTATCATGCCGACTGCCATGTGTTAAAAATTACTGCCGGTTAACTATCTTTTTTAAAAAACGTTCTAAAAAAATATGTCTGCAATTTATGAAATGTGTTCCAGGGCTGGCTAAGTAGAAACAGATTTGTGAAACAGAAAAACTTTCCCCTTCACCAGCGCTTCTCTGAAAACCACTACTCTCTGTGCTTTTGACTTTCCCTTCCTCCTTGCCCTGCAGGAGAATATGTTTAAAGACAGGGTTTAGTCCCATCTGGTGAGCAGGAGCCGGTGTGACCTCGCATCAGGCCATTTCCAGGTCTGACAGTGTGTACCGGTGTGACCAGGGTTTGCTAATGGCTTTGAGTGGAGGAAAGAAGAATATGGCTGCAGGCAAAGATGGCAGAAGGATGACACATGCACACACACACAAACACACACACACACACACATACAAATATGCGTCCAAACAACTGTTCCAGATCAGTGACAGCTCTCGTCTTCATTCTACTAAACTTTAGACAATTTCTCTTTGCAGTGTTTCACCCAGCACAGGCTCCTGAGTCCTCTAACAAAAAGAAGACAGCCATTTCCGCATTGAAAAAAAAAATAGACTTGACAAACGAGAATTAAACATCATTAGTGTGTAAGCTTTGCTCACACACCAGTCGAATATAAACATCAAAGACACAGGGGCTTTGACTTCAAAAAATACTTTCTGCATTTGTTATTAGACCCAACGAGCAGTAAACAATATTTTTAGATGCCAAACAATCACACCTTGAGTCATAATTGATCTGTAGGAACAATAGAGAGAATAATTATTGACGTAATACAGATGGTTGTATTACGTCCATCCAATAGATTCCAAAAGTTTAAAATAGGAACATTAAAAACAAATTTCTAAGTCTTTTTGCTCTGGGAGACATGCTGCAAATTTGGTTCCCAAATGCCAGACATCACTTTCCTTTTCACCTCCCACAGTCAGTGAAACATCAGCAGCGTTTCTCTCTTAAACCACTAATGACACCAAAATAGTTGTGTTCCTCATAAACACATATGTGCGCTGCTGCAGTACACACTGAGGCTCAGACTGAGCCTAAGCGCTCTCTGTGCTACAGATGGATGCCACCACTCTCTCTGGAGCCGTGCCAGCGCCAGCTAGTGAACAGCTTGGCTGGCACAACGCTGCGTGTCTGCGTGCCTGCAGAAACAGTAGCAAAATAGCCCAGCACAGATGGGTGGCCAAAATCACCCCTCTTTCCACACACACATATGCTGCAGAATAAAGACACAAACATGCAGTGTCTTGGTTCTTCTTAAGTGTTGTGGACCCGGCACACGCGACAGTCACACAGCTGCTTCCTCACAGTGCACACTTTCACACACACACACACACATCTGTGTTTAGTTTACACTTCCTGTATTAGCTATGGCCACACTTACCACCCACATACCTTGACAAACACACACAGTACACAGTGACACTAATACAGCGTTTTATTCCTGCTTGCCATTCAACCTTGCTTGTATCTACTTGTTTTTCGCACAGAGAGAAAACATTAAGGCATTCAGCTGGAAAGACTCCAGTGTTGGCAACCTGCCAGCAGAGGCCTATAGATCAGCGTGATCATAAAAGTGTGTTAAGACACATTGTTGTTTAATGATTTGACAATGAAATTAAGACATGAAAGCTTTGACTGGAACAATGGAACCAACAGAACATAATTACAATGCAGCTGTGTTCAGTGGGAAGTGTTTTAATCGCTTATGGTATGATTTGAATTTTCTTGTGACAGGCAGTCTTTGTCTTTTAGCTCCCCATTAATACACTTCTGAGATATGGCTAGTTTAAAAAAGGACACTCTTTCCGAATCAAGCAAACTTTGCCGAGCGTGTGAGGCAGGTGGCTGACCGGCTGCCAGTCAGTCAATGAGCTTGGGCGGCTGGCAGCAGGTACCCTCACCCCGGTACATAGGGGAGAGCATGGTGGCTGCCGCTGCCAACTGTGCACCGCGTTGCTGTGCCAACTCTGCCAGGCTTGTAGTGTCTGTGCCAGTGCCATCTGGGAGGAACAGCACATACAGTGAATCTGCTCAGCTCAGAGGGCACGGTCACACACACATGCATGGCTGCTCAAATGACAGCAAGGGCACACACATGCTGCATACATGCAGCAAATATGCATGGTATGAAAGACACACACATACATACATATGGGCACAGCCGGCCACTGACAGCTCACCATCTGTCCCTGACTTCTCTTTCTTCTTCTTCCTCTGCCCTTGTTTTTTGCTTTAAAAAAACTCTCATTCCACTTCTTCACATTTTCTCATAAGTCTGATCTTCTTGGGTGGATTTGAACTCATTTCATTTTACTTGAGACCAGTCTTGACTGATATCCTCTCCCGGCCTTCCCTCACAATGAGCAAACTGGCCCATAAGACTGTGGATATCCACTATTTATTTTCTCTGATGAAGACTAAAATAGGGTATTAGTTGACAGGTTTTTTTTTCAGGTTACCGGAAATGAAGTTGACAGATGGTGTAGATTTAGTTTGTTCATTTCTCTACATCAGATGGAGCCAGAGAATACAGGTACACTCAAGTGCATACTCCAACATGCATGTAGACATAAATATACAGTGTGCGTGAGCATGTACATCAAACACAGTCAGCAGGAGAGAGTAGGAAAAGGTTTATGAGAACGGAGAGATAAACCTTCATCTCAGGTGTATTACGCTGTGAGACGAGCAGACAAGTAGCAGCTCAGGAGGATAGACGTGAGGCAAGGGAACAAGGAGAAAAGTAAATAAAAAGGATGAAGAGAAGAAATGTGGAGAGGTAATGAGAGTTCAGAAGCATGGAATTCACTTCAAAGCAAAGCCAAAGCAGGTCACTGTCTTTACCAAAGACTCGCCTTGGGTGAAGCGCTCTCTCATATAGTTTTCATTTTAAGTCTTTATGAAAGTTTGAGAGTTTAGGCCAACGGAGGACACGAGTGGTCAACATGCTGCCCTTAAGGGAAATTCACATACACACAATTTTCTCTTTGTGTTGTACATTCATAATATTATGTGCACATTTATTAATCATTGCTTTGATTTCAGTAATACTTTTATATAAGAGCTTAACTTTGTTTAACCTTCTATAACTGTTTCTGCCACTATTGTTTACTCCATATTCCACTTTATCAAACAGCATCAGAAGAGCTGCCTGTAAGCACTGCTCCCTCCTGTTATTGTAGCTCTCCACAGCTTCCTTCTCATTTAGTTGACCTCCTCTGGTGCTTTCCGCTTCTGGCTCTCTTTATCACTTCCATCCATTTTCACCACCACTCAGCTACGTTCTTATAACTCCCCAGCATCTCAATCCTTCTCTCGAGCTAGAGACCCCCTCGCTACCTCCACCCCCGTCCCTTACACACTTCACACGCTCTGGCAGCGGCAGCTTCATCACAAACAAAGAAAATCCATTTGGAGCAGTTGTCTGCTGCTTTGCTGGCCTCCTCTGAACTCTCTCTCGAGTCCAACTGTCCCACATCTCTTCACTTTACAATTATCTCCTGGCTTTTCTCTCATCATTACAGCCCTAATATTCTTTCTGTGTTTTTATTATTACTTCTTTCATGTTTACCTGATGCAGTGGCCTCTGCAAAATAAAAATTGGTCAGAAATTTGGCATCAAACAGCAATACATACTTTTGTATTTCACTTTTAAACCCTGGCATCATTTTAAGGTTTGTTTAGAGTGAAAGTAATTCACCATCAGTGTCCCACTTTGTTTCCGGATATACAGCAAAATTTCCAAATGTGACTTTGGATGAGCTATGTAATTGTTGTGTGCCATGTGCCTATAGGGAAAATGTGTCTATAGGAAAGACGTAAGAGAATCCATTCACAGAAGTGGACTGACAAAGTAACACCGCACTACATTCTGTGATTCTGATTTCTTTTTAATTTTCCCTTCTTTCTTTCACTCTAATATCTTCTTCCTTTTATTTTCACATCTCCTTCCTCCCTCTGCTGCGCTCTTTTTCGTTCCTTCTGCTCTGCCATCATCACAACATCTGATTAACATATGTCTCGGCTTTCACTCCCTGTCAGCTCGCAGGCCTCTGCACACATGCATGCCCACACACACCCTGCACACAAGGTTCACAAAGGTACCCAGGCACACAAATCCGCTCTTTACCTGTATTTATACCATTGTTTGACTGTACGAGGTAAAGAGACAAAGCATCTATAGTGCTATTGCCAGCCAACAAGCTTAGTGTTCCCTGGTGAACCACTTAAAATGCCAGTAATGGAGGATAGAGCAAAACGCAGGGATGAGATGGAGACAAATGAGAGGGAATAGCTGTGTGTGCTGATAAACAACAGCAGAAGCTCTGGCAGCTCCCCAGGGACTCATGGACCTTAAAATTTATAACAGTTCAAATGCATGCTATCTACTCTGACTTCTCTTCCTTTCCATTGCCAGACACTGATACAGCGGACTGAGCACAGACAGTAGTAAACAGTGGACAGAGGGGTCAAGGGCAAACAATAAGATGTTTATCCAAATGAAAATAAAACGTTTGAATAAATTATTTTGATTACACAGAGCCTTGCCACACTTCATTTGCATCAAATAATGCCCTCAATAATTCAAAGGTTTTGTTCTAATGAGTGAACAATTTCAAATGACAATTTTTCAAGCAGTCTGAATAAGAGGCACTTGATTAAATATAATCTTCCATGTCTTCTATGAATCACAGTATTTTTAAATACATTTTTTCACTTTCGCTTTATCTAAGGGTATTCATAAATGCAGTAGTAATTTACAGCCCATTAGCTACACTAGCTATAGATTCTGGTCATGGCTCCTGATCTATTTCCAAAATATGTCTCCATAAACTCACAGTTTCAGTAAGTCAACAAATTTATGAATAATATTTATGAGGATGTAAACGGTAACAGTTAATGCCAATGAACCCAGCTTTTTTTAATACCCGATATGGATTTATTGGTACACTGCTAAAGTGAATTTGTTTTTTGAATCGAAGCGTTGCTGGATGCTACAGCCTCTTAAAGTCATTTGTTCTTAGTCCTCTGTCCCAGATTGCCTGGATTCAGTCCCACGTTTAAGATTTCATCCTCAACCAAAAAAACATGTAATCGCAGCGACAGACGTAGGCAACCAAACAGATACTTAAGTCTATGTGTTGCCAAAAACACATAATCCAGCAACAAAAGCCTCTCAAAACTCTGCAGCCAAATAGTGATGATTGTTCAAAACGGTCGATGTTTTGTAATAGCTATAATTTCGCTGGTTGGTTATAATAGCATTGCATGTCATTTCAACACTCTTGTTAAAATGATAGTAACAGGACAAATACATCCAGGATAAACTGCAATGGAACACTAAAAACTGTATGGGATAGGAGTCGTGCTGTGTAAAATTACGCTCTTTCTCAACATGTTTGTGTTTCTTTTTCTGGTTTTAAACAAGTCAACTTGTCTACAAGGCGCTTTGCTGTGACGTTAAGTCTGCCTCATTATTCATCACAGTGCTATGTCTTCTTTGTTGCCTCCAAAACCTGTCCTTCACCACCTATTCACACTATTAGACTTGTTGTCAGTACTTGGGTTAATATATGTGCTCAAATTCAAATAAGCTAAATAGGCTTTCTGCATTCAGCCACATTAACACACTGAATAGTCCCACAATGCTGATGAGGGGAAAATGTTTAGCAGGTTTCAATGGAGCGCAAAGATGTTTTGTGTGGAACTTATCATCGGGTGTGTGTTTGAAAAGGGGTGAAGGGCGTAGGGGAGTCATTGGCCAAAATAAAAAGGAAGGGAGTGACTTTTTTGTGGAAGACTTGATAAACTCAATGGAGCTTTGGACGGCTCACTCAATAATAAGTCAATGAGGGAAACCTAAATGAAACACACCAACATATGTTCACAAAGAGGACACTCATCTGTTCTCCAACAATCAGGAACTTATTAGTTACACACTTTTTGCCTGTTCTCAGAATTTCAGCAAAGATTAAATGAGTGTATTTTTCCTATGTCTCCCTGTAAAAGCATTGATAAACATTCAGCTTTACAACATGACATAACATTTCTTCCCATGCTGCGTACAAAAGAACTGAGACCCAATGGCTTTGTTTCTTCTTCCATTTGTCATTTGTCTTCAAGAAGATAATTTCCCCCACACTTACTTATTTCTCTATTACTTTAATTTGCTTGAAACGAACCATTCAAGTTGAATAAAAAAAAAAATAGCTATTTTTCTGATTATATCAGGCAGATGCTATAAAAAGCATGAGCTCTAAAATAGATGGATGTGGCAAATCTATTCAGACTCTGACATAACATTTCAACATCATCCACTCAAAAGCAGCACCAAACGTTTTTTGCAGAATCCAAAACAGAACCAGAACCAACACTAACTCTATCCCTGACTCTTGTCTTAAACAAATTATAGCAACTCTTACCCCTGGAGCAACCATTAGCCTCCTAACCATCCTACTGAAGGTCTCCTGAGTCTGAGACTGCCTCTGCCCACTCTGAGTGAGCATGGAGACAAGCTAGATATGAAAAAGGAAATACATTGTGTTTTGTACAGGCAGGCTGTAGTCCACACATCCAGACATCAAACCCCAGCTGGCATGCTCTCTCCAACTGATGTGAATGTGTGCACAGTCTGCAGCACCCACCCTCCATCGCATAGTTCACACCCCAGTGGAGACCATTAGTGATTCACCACCAGCCGCATCGAAAAGACAGTCTGGAAGAAAACATAGTGTTTCGAGAGTAGTAAGGGGTTGGGTAAGAGACAGAATTACAGAAGAAGGATGAGAGACGAATGACAGACTGATATACAGACACACAGATGGGAAGATAAATGGACAGATCTTCTGGCAGCGGTACACAATGCTGAGAGAAACAGGAAAAGGGAACATCAGGGTGAATGTTTGGAGTCTTTCTCTACACGACTTTCTCTCCTCATCCTGCTCTCTCCTCTATTTTCCACAGTCAAAGATGGCCTCAGCGTTAGTGCAATCTGACGTAACGTGCCAGAAACTGATTCTCAATATCACAAGGCATCATACCCCAGCGATCAAAACTCAAGAAGCTGCTTAAAATCTGGGGAGGATATGTCAAACTTAAAGAAAGTCCAATTTGATAAAGAGGTGCATCTATCAGTGAAAGTGGGGCAAAGTACTATGTTCACTGATGGCTGCATGTGAACAGCAGCTCGACACAAAGGGAGGATACATATGAGAGCCCAGGTTTAGTGCATGGATGTGTCGATGGAAGTGAGAAAAAGATGAACGAGACCGCAGCTGAAACAGTGCAATCAGTGTGAAGAAAAAAAGCAAGCGTGCAAGACACTCCCCGTGTGTGCGGCAGGTCCCCAACCATCTGGACACTACCCCTACACCCCCCTACCCCACCACACTCCCATCCCCTTCCTCTCCGCTGCTGCTGCCGACTGGTGCGCTATTCATGGCGGACCCAATTCACCTTTCACTGTGTTACTCCCGTTCGACACAATACATGCTAATGAGGTAGAACAAATTACTTTTTTGCAAGGGGGAATGTATACGCAAACGTGTGTGTGTGTGTGTGAGTGTGTGTGTGTGTGTGTGTGTGTGTGTGTGTGTGTGTGTGTGTGTGTGTGTGTGTGTGGGCTGTGAAAGAGGACTGAATTCTTCCAGTCTCAGCTGCTCGCTACCAAATTGTTTGTCTAAATGCTGCTATAACTGCGGTTAGTAATTATGTGGAGACATAAACAACACATGTTGTTACATGTTGTGGAAATATGTGAGAAGATAGCCGGATATAATATGAAACAGTGATGTCACTACATCTTTGGTGATGTGACATGACAGTTATGTGGATAAATTTATTGCTGTGATTTTATTTAGCTGTAGGCATTGTAAGCACAAGTCCAAACACGTGGACCCTGCAATGAAAACAATAATAGAAGTGATATCACAAACAACTACAAAAGTAACTACAAAAGGTAGTTAACAGGTTAATGTAATATAATTATTGATAAATATATCTGTTAGGGACCTTGTTGACTGGAAGCTCAGTGATATCCAGAAAATCTACCAAATGATGACAAAAGTGCACTCCCTCATTTCATTTGAGCCCTGACCAACCTCCGCTCATGCCATAAATCCTGCTCACACACAGCCAGCTTCCATTTATCCAGCAATGAGTGGCTTGGCCCAGTTCCAATCTGATGTGCTCGCCAATGATAAAGTGGAAAGGTGGCTGTCAGCTGCACACACGGCACAAGAGGCAGTGTACATTTCTCTGTAGCACCCGTGACACCGGATGAATGGGGCACTTGATTTGTGGCAACACTAGACAAGACGGCACAAGTGACATCGGACAGAGACGTGAAAAAATGAGGAAAACAAAACAAGGAAATGTTGGATTGACAGAGGACAGAGGAGACGTTTATGTACAGAAACAGAAGAAAAAATGTTGCTAAGGCTGACAGGATGACTTACAGAGCCAAGCTGTCATTGTATAGTGTATATTTCACTAGGTGGCGCTAACAATACATCTGAACACCTGCCAGCTCACTCCATCTATCTTTTTTCTCCGACAGTGACTCACAGTGACAGGCTCCTTTGTCAATTGCACCAAGTCGTTTAGCGCAGAGAAAACCATGAAATGCAAAAGGAAAATCTTAATTGAGAAAATTAGTTACATTACTTTATTGAGGTGTCAAAAAGTAAAGGACTTTTTTCTACCATCCATCAGCAATGCAACAAATTGTGTTTATCAACAAAAGCAGCAGTGAAAGAGCTTAAATCACACCACACCTCTCCAAAATTAAAATTTTAAACACCACCATCTGACATATAACTGTCAGGGCAAAATATCTGTAATACACTGCTCTAATGGAAGCAGTGCCACAGTTCCTTTAACTCATACAGCAACAGGAACCAGGCCGTTCCTGGCTTCCCTCCCTGCCCCCGGGGTCCAGGACCCAACCCGACACTCCACACAATAGACCGGCAGACTGAGAGGAACCGCCGGGCGTCCAGAGATAGCCCCGCTGCCTCAGGAACCAGAAAGAGAGGAACCAGTGAGGAAGGAGGGAAGGGGGGGTTAGAGGATGGGAACCCGGGGAGCCAGGGTGTGGATGGTTGGCTGGTCAGGATGTCTGTGACTAGAGTCGGGACACTGTGAAATAATGCAGTTCTGTAATAAGTTCTGTAACAAGAGCAAATTGTGAATAAAAACCAGAACAAGAGAAGGAGCTCCTGTCCTCCTGACCAGGCCTGATCCCTGCTCTACTTTGGTGGAGGTGGTTGTGGTGGGTGTGTTGGGGGGGTCTCAGGTGAAACACATACAAGTACCTGCTGTTTCCATGACAACCACTGCTGAGCTGTCAGGAAGCGCACTTGTACATGCACATACAGTATGGAGACAGGTGAAGGTGAATTTTCTAGAGCTGGACCGGAGTTAAAATGGCCAGATAAGTAAAGGTGCGTTATAAATAAAATGTATTATTATTATTATTATTATAAATATTATTATATTCCAGGACGTATTATTAAGGATCAACACCTCCACCTTTTCTGAGACTACAAACCACCATTATTTAAACCATCATTATGTTTGGAACAAAAGGGAAATTCAGCACAAGTCATTAGGATGAAAGGGACATCAATCCAACAAATCCAATTAATCTGATTATCCAGTAAAAGATCTGTGTAAGTGTGACTTTATACTTTCTTACATGAATAAAATCTTGCCTCAAAATGAAAAAGTAGCACATTTTTAAACTGTTCTTGTCGCTGGTCAGACTGGAGTCAATGTTTTGTCTCATAAAATACTATCACAAAATATGGCAGGCTCAGACTGGCAATTATCTGAAAAACAAGAAGAGCTGTAAAGCCTGAGACTGTCACTTTTACAAGTTTTTTTCTTCCACATACCATGAACACAGCATTTCCCCTAAGTCTAAACCCCCGGTTACACTATAATTTTCTATTACAGTAGAGCAGCTATATATAGTGTATGCTGCGGTTCACATGTAGCGGGTGGTTAATATTTGCTGTAATGTCCTTCACATGGACTAGTTAAATATAGGTTGACTCTTTTTATGTGATTTTTCCCCAAAGGTTTCAAAAGCATTCATTTTTTGTTACAGAAAACGGTACCAAAAAAACTCAGCAACTCCATAAATAATGTTTTACATCCACTCCATGTTATTTCTTCCCTTTGTCCCTCACTACCTCATGTCTCTGTGGCGTCTGGCTTCAGTCTGCAGTGGTTAGTCACCCTTAAATATGTCCCTTGCGTTTCTCTCAGGCTCCCATTTGAGTGTTTAAAGGATGCTGCTTTCCAAACGGTGCAGACTACCAGAGCCACAAACACTCACCCAGGCTAAAAACATGGCTCCACGAGATCACAACTTGGATTTTTCCCACAGTTTGTTGATGAGAACTTGATGTGGGCTCTTCTTTTATAGTTGCTTGTTAAATTCTTTAAGTTTTATTAAAAAAGGGAAAATGTAAATACTGATCCGTTTTTGGCTAGCACTGGTTTGGGATTAAATTAACTACTAAACTTTGAGTAAACTATGTGCCACACAAGTATCAAATACTTAGAAGGGACCACACTGATTTAAAAGCTGGTAATTGGTAATAACAACAAGCGCAGCATGCTTTGGTTATGTGGCTAAATGACAAAAAGTGTGTAGTGGAATAAAGATTAGTGGAGGTTTGTGATACAATGGAAGTTTTAATAAATGAAGTGTACATTGTGACACGTAGCCGTATTATCTTTTCTTCCACCGACACACCACAGAAACTCTTGGCATGACGACATTTATGACTGACCTGTGCCATGCAGTGCTGGTGCCTTGTCTGTACATCCTCTTGTTTGTAGAAGAGGAATCAAAACTGTGGCAATGTGGTGATAATTGATCTAGTCTAAAACATATATAATACATTCTTTAAACACACTGTCATAACACAACTACATTATAATGTAAAAAATGTCATTCTGGAAGTAATGATTAAAGACATTTAGCTAAATGTTTGTGAATCTATTCCACTGCAATAAACAAATGTAATGTTGAAAATATTTTTCTGGAGTCTCACACAGGACGCCCTCTAGTACCTGTTTAACTCCCCAGTGGGACGTGGTAAAGGTGCAAACAGACACCCAGGGGTCCCACTCAAACACATTTCTTTTGACTAAAACCTCTTCAAACTAACATCTACACATTACTTAGTCTGCTCACTGGGGAAACATAAAAGACAGAGCCCCTTAAGACTATTATGGAAAAAAGGAAGAGAGAACTGAAAAAGCTTTATCTCCTTCTCAAAGTGAAAGTTATTACATTTTCTGAATGGTAGGACATTCTAATGGTTAGCACATGTGAATATGTGGACACAGAGAGGGAGCAGTAGTGGAGACTAAGTTAATAGCACAAGCAGAGGGTGAACTGGGAACCTTTTGGCTTATAAAGGATACTTGTTTCTACACAGCACTGAAAAACAGATGTAGATAAAGAGACATAGGGGGAGAAGACAGATGGGCAAGAAATTACTAACGCTCAGGCCAAACATCTTGAAACATCTGCAAAAAAATTTCAAACCTTACAAGGAAAGATGGATTTATGCTCTCCCCTGGATTTTTATTGCTCCGTGAGAGCCCTTTCTCCCTCCTTGCTTTTTGCAAGACTAAAGAAGTTTTGATGCAATCTGAAGCTGTTTAAACCCTGGACAAAACTGGGATTCCTTCCACAAATGGCTTTATTGTGTTGAGACGGCAAACATATCCTTGCACTGCAGAAGCTATAAAACTTCCAAGAAGCGTCTGCGTATCAGGAACGTTATCACACAGACTGGACCTGATATGAGGCACTATATAAATGTCAAGGTACATCTTCAAGGTGTGTTTAGACAACCTGTACAAGCGGGGCCCCGCAAACATAATTCATATCACATTTCTAAAAGTGGAGTTGGGTTACCATGGAGACACATCATTTACGCTACAATGAAACGCGCAGCTGAGGATGACATGTCCATATGGCGAGAGTACGACAGAGGGGGAGAACAGATGCTTTGACGAAAGTGCTGTCAATCGCAAATCCATAAGAGCAGCTGGGGTCATGGATGTATATCACATGAGTGTACGTGGTCAAACGTACGTCTGTCTGTGTATTTAGATTCCAGATGTTGTCGACTCGAGAAGATCACCTTTTATTGATTCACATATAATCCATCCGTCAACACTGAACTTAAACAAAACTGTGCTTTTACTTGGCCCAAAATCGAAACAAGCACTCCTATTTCTTTATGTAACCCCCACTGTCTTTCCCCCTCTCATCACCCCCCTTACCTCTTTGAACCAATTTCCAAAATGGCCCTTCCTCGAAATAATTGACACTCAGCGTTTATCGTTGAAGACACCTGCTGTCGGTTTGACAACAGTACAATCGCCACAGAGCCAAGTGACCGTCCAACCATTGTCCGATCTCCCTGCTGATTGTGACACTAACTGGCAACAGCTGGAGGCTCTCTTTTGACTACAATACCCATCATGCAAGTCAAATTCAGCTACAAAAGGGGAAGAGGCTTCATTATTTTGTCGCAGTTGTGTGAGCAATGGAAGACAACATCTTAAATGCAGAAGTGTGTTAGTCATCCATGCGCTCTCTTTTACCACACACATGAGAACGCACTCTCTTCTTCTTTGGCTGTAATTGACTGAACACATCAATACTTGGAGGAAAAAAACACATAGTCCACTGTCTGCATCTATTGATCTGCCATCTTTCCGTCTTCACTCCTCTTTCTCTCACTCTGCTGGTGGATCTTAATTACACTTCTTTTTTACCAGGCTGCCCTTTTCATGAAGCACACCGTTCCAATCCATACATCAAAATTAATGAGAAGGAACTGAGCTGTAAGTCAAATATTGGAGAGTGGGTATATTGCAGTTGTGGTTGTAGATTTATTTTATTCAAAAACAAAAGCAAAAAGATGTCTATTTTTGTGTTACCAATTTATATTTTCATTGAGAAACTGTAGGTCATCAAAAGTGAAGCATTACATGCTTGGTTTCTCTCTACTTCCTATGTCTTTGTTTCTGTCAATTTGTCTGATTTTCTGCCTGTCCGCTTTTTTAAAAAGCTGTCTCTTGCTTTTGTCCACAAGGACAAAAATTACTTTTTTTACGTTCAGGGTTTTATGGACTAGCAGCAACACCAGCCTCTCCATTCTTGTACAACTGTCCTCTAGTGAACTAAGGAGAAAGGGGCTCCTAATCGTACCGTTTTACAGCTCGTATGTCCCATCAATCAAAGCTCTGTGAGCAGTGCAGACCGGGTGTTTTTGTCCTAACATTTCAAATATAGTTGGGTTGGTATGGCACACTTTGGTAACGTCTGAACAGGCAGCTACAATGCTACATCCATATGGTGTTGGCATTAAACAGAGAGGTTAAACTGATTTTATTTGTAGCATTGTTAATAAATAGTCTACCATTACTAGCAAATTAGTCAGTTTTTGAGCATCATATGACTTTCTTAAGTGAAGGATTTACCACTAAATCAGAAGAAGAACTTCTTGAAATGGGAACTGAAACCATCTGACCACAAATGCATCATAAAATTCAACCATATAAATGGCAACATTGCATTTATATAATTATACTAAATAAATGTTGGAAACCATAGAAACAACAAGCTATGTTGCACTGTAGGGTCACAGATCAGCATAGGTTTAATATATATCCCAAATCATTCTAACATTATAGACTTGTCTTAACTACTTTTGTGAAAGCTTCTCTTAATCTCACTCTCCTGTACCAACCACAAAGGTTCCCCACTGTGTAATCTTAAAATGTAAATTGGGTGACAGGTGAATATTGAGGAGGCACCTGGTAACGGCTAACATCTCCACTTGGCTGAATTATAACCTTTCCATATCTTAAAAAAAAAAAACTCCCATTCATTACTGTTACCTTTGGCACAGTGCAGGGAGAAACAGACTTTTAGTCATAAATGTATTCGGCTGTCCTTTTGTGCTGCTGTATAGACACCTGCATGTGAACTCTCCAACACACACAGTCACATTCACACAATCTCATCCATTGGCTTATCTTTGGGAATAAGAAAAGGGGCTTGTCAGGATGGCACATTGTTTGTGTGTGTGTGTGTGTGTGTGTGTGTGTGTGTATCTGTGTGTGAGGGAAAGGCAATGTGCATTAGGGCGATTACAATATCAGCCGACTCCAGATGGAGGCAGGAAAATAAACACTGGTGAGGGAGAGCGGGTGTGAGCGAGGGCACAGACGTCACCAAAAACAGTCTAAGGGAGAGAGATGCTCGATGTGCATGTGTCTGTCTGTGCGCGATACAGTTCGAGAAAGTTAATTAGTGACTCAATCCCAGACTCTGCGCAGTACAGATGTCTGAAAGCCTGTGTGTTAATGCACTGCACATGACTCCTGCGTGTTTTCATCTCCAGCGTTGAACTATGTGATCCAATCAACTGCGACAACTGATAACCTTGCACAGCTGTCTTCAGTCTCACTAATTAATGACACAGCCATCAACTGCATAAGGAAAAAATATATAGGCTACTCGATCCATAAATAAGAAAGGATAAGAGATAAGATGAGACTTTATTGATCCCACAGACTTGCACAGCAACTCTCAGACAAAGTGCAAAAAGTAAAAGAAAGGTGCGCTTGTGATACACAATAAAAAGTATACGATGCTACCTTTTGAATTAAGTGAATGAGGTTATTGTCCATAAGTGTCTAATGGCTGGAGGATATCAATTCTAACTGACTGCTTTTGTGATTTATTGTTTGATTTTGTAAAAAGACATTGGTGTGCATGTAGCCTAAAAGGTCATTTAGGTTGGATTTCCTCCATTACTGCAGTAAAAGTGTATCCAACATAAACTTACACTAAAAGATTAACAGGAAGTGCACTAAAGGCCCATATGGTAAGACCAGAGAAACTTTATTGAAGCTCAGGTCATTTTCCATTGCTTCTCTTCAAAAGGACAAATAAACCAAAATATCCAACACTTGCCTCTCTGTTTTTGATCCCACATAACTCCAGGTTAATAATCCTCTAGTACATTAAAATGTTCCCCATTGGCTTGTTCTACACTTGCTCTATAAGTCTCCTGTGATCTGAAGTAAAAACACAAACAAGGCCAATAAACTCAGTTTGTCATGCTCACTGTTGACTTTGACATTAAATAAGACCCCGTAAAGGCCAGTTCACAACTACAATAAAACAAAGACCTCTAGCTTTTGTAAGTACACACACATACCTGCAAGTCCTTTTATACCACTGCTGCTCTTTCATGGGTGATGAAATTCAATAAGCAGTGAAGAGAACTGCCCTCTCGCTGATAACCATCAATGGGGCTATTGATCTCACAGGGCATGGGTGTGTATGCCGGCACGCGCGCTTACACACACCGATTTCATCTATAATTCACACTGGGACTTGAAACAGACGCCTCGGAATAATCAGCACATCTAAAAGGAGTGTGTGCAGGAGTGCAGGGGTCTATCATCTTAAAATATTGAAGAAAACTGGTAGATCTAAAACAGGAGAATGGTGTTCCTGTTAGGGCTGACTTCCAATTTATATCATGAGGAACTGTCCATTTTCTTTCATTATGAATAATGAACAATTGTTTTCTTGTTGTTTCCTGACAAGGTTAGGACTGTTTGCCGTGCTACGATTAAAGCTGGGTTTGTACAATTCATTTTGAATCTTGAAGGTTACATTTATTATTAAGCAAATTATGTCAGTTATTTTTATAATTGCCCAGTGGTATTATTAAAATAAAAGTATTACCTTCTCCCTCTTAAACAAAAGAAAAAGAGTGTTTAGTGTTAAAAGAGTGGATTTAGCTGGCATGCTAACTGGGTAGACTCACTTGGCTCACTGGAGAACAAACCTGGATGCCATCCAAACAACTGTGTCATACTTAAAAGAAGTGCTAACCAAATACTTCCCACTCGGTGCTGTAAAGGACATCAGTGTTTTTGTGTCTGTGTTTTAATATAATATGATTTTTAGTCACACATTTTTACCTTCTGTCAAACATCTATGAAGCACGTTTTGAATGAGCTTTTTATTTTATTTTATTTTTTTCCAGTTTAACTTCATCATAAAATTGTCTGTTTAAGGTGAGATTAAAATGGCTGCCATTATTTTTGAGAACGCTTCGTGTCTGTGAGCAGCAGTCTGATGTGTTTGACCCTGGAGCCTCAGTCTGTGGGCAGGGGGGGTGGGAACAGGTGTGAGGCTGGTGGCAGATGGCCCCTGGATGCTGCAGAGCCTGGACCACAACCACAACATTAATATAAGGCTGTTTATCCAGGAGATGCACCAACACACATCAATGGAAACCAGCAAACAGCACTTATCATTTATGCTGCCTTCATCAGCCGCTTTGTTTACCTTTCATTTACTCCTCTGTGTGTGTCTATGTGGTCTTTATCTCTGCAAACACACACTCTAGGTAATAGTCTTTTCAGTCAACTTCAACCAGTCCCAATGGTAAAAGAAAGAAAAAAATAACATATGCCATAATAAAGGATGGACACTGTGACCAATTTCAACACCATGGCCACTGCAGTAAGGCTCGCTTGATAAATTTAATGTGACATGTTCATAAATGCACACATCACCAGCCTTGTTCAGAACGAATGCTTGAGTATTTACTATAGTACTGAAGTTATTAGCAGGGGGAATTTAAATAAATACATTTTACAACCACTTTTTGGTGCCTAAAGCATTGGGACTGTGTCAAAAGTGTTAGCAGATATTTGTCTCCTTACACAGGCATTGAGACCAAGCCCTCTCATTTCTTAGCTGGGTTATCAAAACAAAAACATTCCCACTGATGTAAAATATAGCCCATACCCTCTAATCTTAAATGCCTTGCTTATTCTTCATTTGCAAGTTTGACTTTACATGGTCAAAGCTGAAAAAGACAGTTTCAGGTCTGGAAGATGTTTTTTATATACAAACTGGGAAACCCAAAGTGGCCACATGCTTCCCAGGACTAAAGAGAAGAGGAAAAGGAGGAAACGAGCAGCGAGGACAGCTTTAAGCTAAGGCGCACTAATCACAGGCTACTGATTCCCAAATTTCCCTCTGCAAGAAAAAACACTACAGTCCAAATCACAACACAGTAAACGCATCAGTCAGGTCGGTATGTTGATTGTATACTACTTTATAGTCATTCTACTTATAGAATTCATTTTATTAGACCACTTTCTTGCTTTTAGAAACAAACAAATAAATTAAATAATAATTTGTATATATAAAAGTGTGCCTTTGTGCCTTCTGTGCATTATCATCAGATACACAACATCAATTTAACAAATGAAAAATGGAAATGGTTGTAAAAGCATCCTTAAAAACTACATAAAGCCAAAAAATAATATCAGATTTGTGATAGACAGTAATTAAAATTCAGTGTGTTTGGAAACTGTTGTTCGATTGAGGCGTCCTTTAAAAGATGGTTCAACATGCTTTAGTGATGTAAACGCCTATTTTAAAGTTACAGTTCGTAACAGTGTTCTCCGTCTTGTTTGTAAAAAAGGCTGAATCATGGTTGATCCTGATTGTCTTTTAATACAAAGTGAAATTTTACTTTGGGAGTGTTGGCTGAAAACATGTTGTATATTTACACAACTATCCTTGGAATTTTTGAAGCCCCACTCTGAACAATTAAAAGACACAAGTGGCCAGTTATCGCCTTCTAAAGCCTACGCTCGCCGGACTTTAAACGTTTTTAAATTTATGTTTAATTTGAAATCTAGCCTAAAGCTCAAAACACTGATAAAAAAAGAGGGCACTTACACTGAAAAGAGGCAGAAATTCCAACCATGCGGCACGCTGATGTGAGAGGGCTTAATAATTTCCAGTCCGGGTTTGAGTCCAGGCTTGGTCCCCTTCGCCGATGCACGGGAGCCGGGGAATTAAGAACCACAGTCCGGGCACAGTCTCCCAGGACTGCACACTTTAAACAAACAACCAAAACAACTAGTAAAAGAAGAATAACGTGGACGCTTGAGAAGTGGTCAGTCAGTCGGAGCTTCGGGATGTGATCGTAGCACAAGGAGGAGAGCAGAAAAGAGATGCAAAGGGAGGATGCAGTCTGGTTTTCCGCCTTTTGTTCAATCCTTCCAGTTCATTTGAAACATTGGTGTTGTTTTCTCTAAGAAAGCCGTGAGTTTAATTCGCGCGCATACAGCGTACGTGGCCGTGGTCCGTGTCTTGTGGCTGTGTGTCGACTCGGTAGGCGCCGTGGAAAGGAGTAACTGCGCTCTGCCTCCAGTCGGCGGTGCGCAGCGGAGCCAGGTGGCGGGGGGCGTGGCCTAGCGAGCACCAGGAGAAGGAGGGCAGAGAGCGCATCTGTGTGTCCTAGAACAGGTTAGAAAACGCACTGCAGGGTCAAGTGAAGACCAAATGTTTTCACTGTTTTGATTGTTACTGAGGCTATTGTCATGTCAAGCTCTAACTTTATGCTTTTGTTTGCAAAGTGCTCGAGCTCATGAGCTGCAGGAATGTGGATGTCCTGCTGGAAGAAAGGAGGAAAGGAATGTTGTTTCTGGCTGCAAAAATGAAAATGAAAATCCAAGAAGACAGTCAGAAATTTCAATGTTTTGTATTGTTTGTAATGCTATACATTTAGGCATTGAGCATTCTATCTTAGTCTTTAGTTTTAATCCTGACCCCCTCAAAAATGAAAAACATTTGCATATGTTCCAAACACTTTCTTCTTTCTCATCTGGACACACATGCTGCAACACAGACAGCAGCAAAGTGCAGGGACACAGAAGCAGCCAGCTGTTTGTCTGATATGTGTATGGACATAAGTAGGCCTGTGTGATACATGTCTGCACAAACACCCACACACTCGTGCCCTCTCTAACTGTCTCAGAGCTGAAAACCGCGCAGGCAGCTTGGTCTGCAGTAACCTAAGGCAAACACTTTCCCGGACCATCTGGAAGTCATCTCACTGCTGAGCCAGTGAAAGCACAGAGCAGAAGTTACGTTTACAACTGGCTGATAACAACTGGTCCACTTGAAGTGCTCAGTGGAACAAGTCATGCACCATAGACTGTTCATAACATCTCATAAAACATTCACTATGTTCCAAGGGCACAGGTTTGGAGTATGACTTTTGTTGGTCGTTAGGACAAAAAGCCAAGAAGGGACCTTTTGCAATTTCCAAAAAACATTTTTATTTTGCCATGTAATTTATATATTTATATAATCTAATTTCATGGCATCCCTGCAAACGCCCAACATATCAAGATGAGCTACATTCCATTTATTTTATAGTAATATAGTAAAAAAAAATTATTTATTTTTATTTTATTTATTTATTTATTTATATGTTTTTTTTAGATATATTTCTCAAATGTTTTGGATTAATTATGAAGCAAATCTGCATTAGTGCATTTCCATTGTGCAACACTGCAACTTACAGTATATTACAATACAACCCCAGAGTTGAGTGAGATTAAATGAGATGGAGCATAATATTTTTTTTATATAAGAAACAGCAGTTGTTCTTTTATTCTTTCTCTTTAGAAATGTTACTCTGCTAATCTCACATGTTATTCCCTAACCCCTTCCCCTTCCCTAACACTAACAATCTCTGATCATCCCCAAACCTACAAAAACACCCCTTACTTTTGTCTATTGCATTACATACTGAGAAGTGTTAGTGTACTATCAACCCAACAGTGCTTATTGTTCCCTCAGTGCACTCTCTGTGGGGAAAAGATGATGCCATTAATAGCAATTCTTAGCAACATTTCCATTGTGCATTACATTCTTTGACTTTCTTTCCTTCTCTGCTGCTCAGTCTTATCCCAGATCCACTGGTGAGTTGCATTGTGCTCTCAAAGGGAATATGGACATATACTCTACTGCGCTCTCACTTCCACAAAGGCAGCTGGCTGTAGATATATGTGCTGAATAGCTAGAGATGGATTAAAATGGAGGTGAGTGGAAGGTATATGTAAGCTCTGATTTCTGTCAGAGTTTAGTGTGGACTCACGTTGCAAAGGGAATAATAAAATCCCCAAATTCCAAACCCACCAGAATGATGTATTCATCAAGATTATTTCAACAATAAAATAATAAAGGGAGCAGATCATAAAAGTATTGTTGACATATTTTACCATAGCATCATCTCGGCAGATTGTATTGTTAGCCAAGTGCAGTTCAGGCGACACTGTGCCAACTCAAGCTGAGCAACCAACGCATTCGCAAAAACTTGGCTGAAAGGTTAGGAAGGTGTCTGTCCTTGTCTATTTGTGGTCCGTTCTCTGAGAGCAACTTCTCTCATGGCAATCACAGTGAAACATCTTGACAGCCGGAGGCACAGGGATAGGCGTTGAGGAAACCTGCAAGGGAAAAGAGAATAGGCCAGTGATCCGTGTGTGTGTCCTGTGATAACGGTGCGTGAGAGCAGGAAGCACACAGTGGCTGTTTTTGCTGCAGGGGTTCCTGGAAGTCAGCCGCCCAGTGCATTCGGCGACATGCAAAGGCACACACACACTCACAGGATACCTCGCCTCTGAAAGGGAAAAACATGCTGCGTCCGATACATGTGCACACAGACGAGCAGACTTCCTGGATTTTCCCACCTACTGGGCGACCACCTGTATACTTAGACACATAGACTCATTATACCTTTGTGTGACACCAACAATAACAAATATCAAAAAGTTGACTGTAAACAAGTGCCACGGGAACCCCTGTAATAATGTGACAACTGATCCACATTGCCCAAGGGCATGAGCTGGCGTCAACATCCTCGACACCTGTAGTGACAACAGAACGAAGAGGGGAAGTGGTGTTTTCTGAAGAGGAACATTAAAGACACAGGTCAAGTGATGCTCAAGTGGGTGACCTGCTAACTGCACACAGCTATGGTGCGTCTAACATGAGAACATGTGGCACCCTAAATGGTCTATGAGTTGATAGATATCTTTAGATGGGTGGAAATAACACATCTTAAACACCTATAGTAGCATGGTTGTAGACGCCAGAGCCACAAGACTATGGCAGCGTTAAAGTCAATCAAATTACTGTTAACTTTTAGCATGTTTTTAACAGTTTATCATTACAATAAGGATTTTGCAAAACTGTACATGTTGCTTTGTGCTTTTATTCTGATGTTCTATCACAAATGTCATTCAATTGGAATCTGTTGGATGAAGATGCTTTGTGATTCAGTTCTTATTAAAACGGTCAATAACTGTATGGAATTCAATCTCAGCTCTTACACTTTTGAAGACCCTAAACCCTAATGCTCTATGCTTCCTAGATGCTTAATGTTCCAGGTTGGATAAATCTATCCATCTATCCATCCACCCACAACTCTAGTGCGTCCTGCTATTTTGTAGTATTAGCCATGCAATGCTATTACACAAATGTTGTAAGAAAGTACTGTACTTTATAACCCTGGCAAAATGTTGATATTATACATTTTTTCTTCAGAAGAATTTGCAGTGATGATAACTGTATTTACTTTTTATGTATGTTTCTTTTAGGGTCTGTCTATGAATTGCTAGAAATTCCTACGTCCAACTCTAATGTTCAAGTGAGCAGGAAGCTTTATACGCTGGAACCGGAGGTGAGGAGGCTGATGGGTGTATAGTAAAACGTTGGACTCATGTTCCATGGTTAAAGAAGAAGGCATACATTTAAAAGCTCTGGCATTGGCTATAAAGAGATGTGTAATAGAGACTTGTACTGTGTCATCCAACGTCAACATTCAGTGCAGGAGATTTACAGCACAACATAACACAACATACGTATAATAGACAATTCAATACTTTCTAAAACCCACAAAATATGCACAATTTTCCTCCACAACGGTTTAACATGTGACATTGACATATTTTCATCCAGAAGTTTCCTTTTCAGACTGAAAACTCATTAGGGCAGACATTTAGAAGCAACTTTTTCAAGGTAACTTTGTTATAACAGATACAGAAAATGGCTGCAAGGGAAGTCTTTTTTTTTAAGACTTCTCACGTTTAATTAGTTTACATGCATACATATAAAAGCCAAATATTTTGTTAACCGCCTCAAATTAAATTTCTTAATAAACTGTTTTCTGCTTGACTTTTTGATTTCTTGATTGTTATTTCCAATGACATTTAAAAACTACTGCAATACAATTACTATTATGAATGACTAAATTACTATTAAATAACAACATCTGTGAATGAAGATATTAAAACATCTCCAAAAATTATGGACCCATACAAAGACATTGCAGGGAGAAATAAAGACAGCACTGCATGATGGGATTGCACCGCACTGCAGCATCTTCTACAGGTAGTGGCTGGAGACAGATCTTGCTCACTGGGGTATTATCCACTTCAACACACTGTCTGGCTAAGAGCACAAGAGAAGAATTAAATAGACAACATGTGGAGATTCTCAGTCATCTGGGTCATCACATAATACAAAGGATAACAAAAGCATCTGTTTGAAGACAAATGGTTTTGTATGTCAAAACTGACGATCCTTGCCTTCCTCAGTGAGGATATAAATATGTAAATGAGTCTTTCTAATTTCCATTGAACACCAGCTACATCTCTTGAGTGCTCACAAACCCACTTTAAGTTAAAGAGTGGACAGTTGCTGTCTCTTAAATCAGTTCTGTTTTATTCAGTGTGTTTATGTGAACTAAGTTTTTCATACATTCATTCATTTTCTTTCGCTTAGTCCCGTTAAGGTTTGCAGGTGACTGGAACGTATCCCAGCAGCTTTGGGCCTTAGGCAGGGTACCCCCTGGACAATGGCCAGCAGGGCTGACAGTTATAAAAAGGCAGTGACAGACAACCATTCACTCTCACACTCATTCACTTGGGACATTTTAGAGTTACCAGTTGACCTAAGCATGCATGTGTTTGGGTGGTTGGAGGAAGCCAGAGTACCTTGTTATCCATGGTAACAAGGGGGGGACAGACTCCTCACAGAAATGCTAGAGTTGGCTGAGGATGTTCTTCTTCGCTCTAAATCAGAGGTGCCCAAAGTGAGGACAAAATTAGCCTGCCAAGGGGTTTGATTTGGCTCGCCAGGCGTTGTCATGTATTTTTTGACTAAAATTGCAAACTGACTACTGATGTAATCTGCAATAACAGTTCGGTATATTCCATTTAAGAGGAGCCAGAAAACACAGGTAACTATAGGACGTCAGAATAAAATAGAGCAGCATATGCAGTGGCACACAGGCAAAAGGCATTTTAAACAAACCCGGGAAGAAGAGTATTTCTTTTAATTACATGCAAAATATTTTTGCGTTTGGCTCGTGGCCCACTAATAAATTTTCATTTTGACCCGCCAAGGGAAAAGGTTCTTGCTCTCCTGCTCTAAATGATGCTTGTAATTATCTTTTTGTTTACTTTTAGTCTAACCCCCATGTTTTAAAATCAAGATGGCTATTGCGTGTGAAAGTGCACATTTTTGACTAATTTACAGTGTATATGTCCAAAGAATTGTGAGCGTAAATATGCATTAGCAAAGACAAGCTCAAAGTCTCAAATGTGGATATGTTATTGCTGCCTTTAGCCTTGGAGGATACGCCACAATGCATTTACATTAACATTTATTCATTTAGCAGACGCTTTTATCCAAAGCGACTTACATAGTTCTACAGTAATTACCAGTGTTACAGCCACTGGAGGCAAGGTGGGTTAAGTGTCTTGCCCAAGGACACAACGACAGTATGAACTGTGGGGAGAGTGGGAATCGAACCAACTACCTTCCAGTTGAAAGACGACTGCTCTACTGCCGCCCAATGCTTTGCAAAGGGCAGCAGTTTTCCATATGCATTTGAACAAATGAAAAACACATCTTCTCACTTGCCACTTCACCAACACCTTCTTTTTGTCACATTTCTGTTCCCTTTGGTTGTGGATATTTAAAAAAAAAAAAGTTGACAGGAGAAGGCAGACATGTTGAAAAAGGTTCTTCTACATTACCCATCAGCCTTTCTGACACAAAAATGTGTTGTCACAGAGGTGTTTTTTTTTTTTTTCATAAGAAGCAGAGAGAGCGTCTGAAAGTTGAGATGGGATTTTACACTGGGGATGATGGAGGGAATAAATTCGCCAAGACGCAACCATGTTTTAACAACTGGAAGTGTACTCAGTCAATAAGACCTTTACAATACATGTCACCAGGGTTTTCCAATTGTCTGGCAAAATGAAAAAGCCAGATATCCTGAAGCTTTTTTTTGTACAAACACCACTTCAACACATAAATATTACAAGTGTCTTTTAATATGATCAAATAATCAAGCTGGTAGAAATGGTTATTTTACAGATTTAAAAAACAAATTAATGAAATCTTGCAAAGAGCATGCAATGAACTATAGTTACTACTCAAGTAATCATTATAAAAATACCTGGAAAAAGCATTAAACTTTGTAAGCCAGACACTCGTGGCTTCCATTTGCAGGTTCTGCAAATCCCTATTTTATAATGTCACGCAGTTGATGGATCATCTTCTGAGCGCCTAGAGATCGGCTGAATTCATGTGCATTAAAATGCAATAGACAAACTCCACTTCAGCTCAGAAAGTAATTAAACACCAAACGATAGCTCCTTTGTCTCAGAAAACGCAGGAAAAAACATCCGCGGTTTATTCTCTTTATAAGGACACATTTAATGCCTTTAGCAGCATAATGGAAAAGGTTTCACCAGTTCTCCAGAACAGTGGCAGCAAAATGATCTGCTCTTTTAATATTCTTATTTCATAACCAATGCTTTTTATTCAATTTTACCCCAGGTCTATTAAATATCAGACTGAAAAACAACCGAAGGTAATTAATTCTAGGCCAAATGGAAAGTACAGCAGCGATTTTGCTAGCAGCTAATAGATAATATATATATATATATATATATATATATATATATATATATATATATATATATATATATACATGGTTGTTAATGTCATCACACTGTCTGCTCTGTTCAGTGGAGCCTGTTACATTCATCAAACTTCATGTAAAACTCCTCAGAGAATACAAAAGCCTTTGGTATTACATTTCAATTTCAGTTTTCAATTGTAGTACTTCATGTAAAGAGATTAAAAAAATTTGACTCACATTAAAAACAGCTGCAAAGGTGTTTTGTTGAAAATAGTACAACTGTGAGAAAGGAAAATGGATTTACTTTTTGAGGAGCATCTTTCAGTCGGTTTTGTTGAATTGTTCATTAAAATGAATAAAATATCTACAAAGTTATTATTATATTCTATAACATATAGAATAAAGCCATCGTGAGGAGAAATATACTGACATAATTTGATGAGGCAAAAAAGCATTTCTTGATTTTCAACATAGCTTTTTATTATCAGAAAAAGTACAATTATCTGTTATTAATCTTTATTGTCCATACTTAATTGAGAATGTATAACCAGATGACCGGCAGCCTTATGTCTTCAAGTAGCTTTTGCTGTGATTGGCAGAAAAGCTAGTGCCCATCCATCACCATTACACACCATGCTATACCCGGTTGAGGACTTCACTAGCCGGCATCCCCCAAATTATTATCCAGATGGCCTTCACCAACACTTGGCCCGCTATATACACCTGATATGAAGCTATCTGTCATCTGATAACTACTGGGCTTTGGCACTCCCCCAGCTGGGGCCTCTCTCACAGCTCTGGCCAATGGCGGGTAACTGGGATGGGTGATGGTATGAGTGGTGGTGCACAGCCTGACTGCCCTTCTGATGGATTAGTGCCAGGTAGGGGTGTCCCCTAACACAAGTTCTAGTCGTGCAGTGGAGCATGGCACAGGTGCAGCCAGGCAGACAGGCCACAAGGAGAGCTGTGGAAGGTAGGATGTCGTGCAGAGAGACATAAATTAGAAGTGTTATAGGAAGTTATTATGTATAATATAATGAGGATGACACCAAGACTAAAGTTGCTGAGTTAAAATTTTAGTTTAAATGAGGTCAGAATTAGCCTACGCTTGTTACAGACATGGTACAGTCTGTTCCACTGTAAATAATGACTATTAAAGCAGTTGGATGCAATACTTTCCTTGTTAACAATAACTTGGTGTACGGTGAATTGACAAGAAAAAATGCCCCAATGGCTTATGCTGAGCCTAATGTAACTGTGTTTCTGACTTTAAACATGCCACCGCACAGCAAGGAAGGCTGGCAGATACAGCATACACAGAGCACAAAAAATACACACAAATGTGCAGAATAGCACTTCTCATTAGAGAAGTCGCTGTGCTCTAGGCAGACCGGGCCCCTGCAGCAGTCTTCAGGAGTCAGAGGAGCCATTTGTCAGTGGAAAACAATTAGCGGGGAATGATCCATTCCATTGGTTTTAATGAGTACAGCCGGGTCACTCTGCTCACAGTGCCCACACGCAAAGGTCATGAAGAGCTGAGAGCGACACACAACATAGTTACATTCAGACAAAGACGGTCAAACACAAGTCATCAGTGTGTAATACACACAGGGTTATACAAACCGAAAAATGCACACCCATCCATTTCTTTTAACCTTTGAAACAATCTATCTCAGGTCACTAAAGAGTCATAATGGTGGATGAAGTCTGATATCAGGAGGCCATTGTGCTCGTATGTAACCTTGGACTGTATGACTTATTAATATGTAAGCATGTAATGCCTATACTACAGTTGGCAGTGATGGTTAGCTGCACAATAGTAGCTATAGTAACACATATAAGAGTCACATTTATACGCCATCTCCAAGGAGAAGACAAGCTTATGGAAAACCCATGTGCAAATGCAGGAATAATGAAAGCACACGTAGGACAATCGTGTCCGTGTCGTGTCTGATAGAAACACAACTGGGAACACATAAGAGAAGTTGGCAGATATTTAGTTTAATGTCTTGCCTAATATAAAGATAATTAACTTCTTGCAAACTGGGATGTCCTTGGGTTTTGACTGACTCCGATACAATGGACTGATGTTCAGGCCAATCAAAGGTGACCTCAGGCTCCACTTGAACCACTTCAGTCTCACAAACAGCCAGTAATCCATGTTCCTGTTTGGAAGAGAAAATATGATGTTTTACATTGCAGTTTTTGATTAGAAGTAATAACAAATAAAACAAGTATCGTAGTATATAACATTGTGACAACATACACATGGTGAATGTTTTCATTTAAACCCATTTAATATCTGAATAATACAGCCATAAATTGCATTATTTAGCATCTGTATTTAACTGAGACTGTGGCCCTGGCAACAAAACAGAAAAAGAGCACTCTCTCTGTCCACTGATTTTCAACTAAATACAAACACTTAGCAGAGTCTTTACAACAGTGTACACAATGTCATCTTTTTTCCTTTAAAAAAGCTTAAATGGTTACAAAGCTTTTTTAAACACATTTTTAAGATTAAAATCTTAATATATCAATGTTTATACTGCACTATTCTATTTATGGCTGGATCTGCAAGCCCCAGAAAAATTTGGGAAATACACAGTTTTGGAATCTTAGACCTTAAAACTCTCACTCTCATTATGGCTTTGGTTTAAAGAGTATGTTTGTGAGGGCAATGACAGAAGGCGAGACCACCAGTGAGATCACACCAGGGTTTATGCACTGTTCACACAGGAATGGGCTGTCCAACAATATCGCCACTTTACTGCCTTTAATGGCCACATTAAGTGAGCAGCCGCCATTTAGCAAAAAGCCCCCATGCACCACCCCCATCCCACCCCAACCGGGGGTTTATGGTTTTTAAACACAGTAATGCAAAAAAAAAAAAAAAAAAAGCTGGTGTTAGTTGACAGTGTGCTTAAAGGAGACGGAACAGGAACTCTAAACCCCAGGATCAGAGGTTTCTCTTTTGTTGTGAGATTGTGTATTACGCAAACTCAATTGAAAATGACCTTCTGTGTATATACATTTCAGTTGTTTAGGGAAAAAAATCACTTTATGTAGCTTCATATATAAAACCAAAAACTTTTTTTTTAATCAAAAACAATTAATGTCTCAAATGCGATACCTCTTTTTTTACACCCATGGCCATTGTGGTGAGTGTTCTCTGCATGGATGTATAAGACATGCCAGCTGTTGCTTTTCAGTGGAAGTTGATTTTTACTGTTTGCATCCCATTTGACACGTCTGAGACTCTGCCTGCCTAAGAGAAATACAGAGAAAGCCTGGCCTGAGACTAGCTTTCTTATTCTGGTGTATGAACTCAATGGCCTTATTCTTGCTAGTGAGCAGTATGTCAATAGGAACAGGATTAAGTATGACATCATGTTAAACGTGCCATTAGTAAAGATAGTGCTGAGAGCTTTAATAGTGCTGTCAGCCTCACTTTTTCTGTGCTCTCATACCCTTCTTGCTGTGCATGCACATGATTTCTTCCAGAGTGCATTGGCAAATTAGAGGACGTGTCACAGCAACTGGAACAATGTAATTAAGAAGTGCAAGAAAGGTGGGAAGTACTTTAAGGTGATAATGTGGCACAGTAATTAAGGGGAAATATCATGACCCTAGTGCCCATGGCATTTTTGAAAAGAGTAATTTAAGCCTGAGATTACACTGTGTATTGTCAAATCAGCCAGAGAGGGGGGTCCAAGCAAACCAACATGGATGTATAAAGAGAATAGTCTCAGTGGGCATTTCAAGCCGGTGATGTAAAGAATGTTTAAAACTGTTTCCTAAAAATGCTGAATGAAAGATCCTGTAAACTTGAATATGCATATTTCCATTCAGCTGAGCAGATTTTGTGTTTTTGACTAGTAATGCAGTGTTATTCAGTGTTGAGCCACTGAATAACATGTTAATGCTGTCATGCTTTAGTTGCTGAATAACTAACTTCAACCAAGGAAATGACAAAGGGCAGGGGGGAAGATTTAGACAAAAGGAGCAAGAGAAAAAGCCAAGTGAGAGATGTTGGTAATGACAAGCACTTCACAGTCAGATCCAACCTCCCTCTGCCCACGCTCCCCGATGAGATAATTCCTTCTCCAAATTGCAATCAAAGCTTGGAAAAACACTTGAAGAGCAGGAGCCCTTTCAGCCATTAACTCGCCAGGTCCTGGGGTGCTGCTTTTAAATATTAGAATTCTTTCAACATGTTTGCTGCATATTGTTTGTTACCCCAAATAATTATTCTTATGTCTTTCTTCCACCTTTTGTTTCAGAATGTCTAACAGTCAAGTGTGCTGTGTGCTACATTGTGCCAAGAGTCACCATTCTCTTATTCCCTTTGCTGTTGTGACCTTGTTAGAGTATTCGCACATTTACTTAAATGCTGCTTGTTAGGTCATTTATGTTCCAGTGAATATCTCACACTGGAAAGGACACCATGAACCCAGAGTAATGACATATTCTTATTAGACTGTAGCAAATGTAAGGGGGAACTGGAAAGCTAATGTCATTATTCAGACACACCTTGAGGAACACCTTTAATGCTCTACTTCACCGCAGAGGCTCACTTCCAATTATAGATCTTTTTCATTTTTGATATTGCACAATCTTCTGGTTTCTATGACGCCGTATTAGGGCCATTTTGAGACAAAGAAAAAATTATTATATTGGAGAGTATATTTTTGGGTTTAAGTCACAACTCTACAAGAAAAAAGTAGCAAATTTGCGATAAAGGCGTTGAGCATTAGCAATAAGACAGAAGGATGGACTCTTGTAGTTTTTACAGTCAGTAGTTATGAATGGCTAACAATTTTGCATCTGTAAGGAAAATAATGTTTGTACTTAATTGTCAGTGTTGGCAGATAATGCAGACATATTGTGGTCCGACATTAACCGTTGGATAAAGCGGTTTGTTGAGAACCCTCTCGTCCATCCTTTCACTAAGTCTGCCTGGACACTAACAGTTATGTTAGTGACCATATTGTGCTCAAATTGTCTAAATGTCGACGCAAATTAATTACCGATACAACTAATAACATGATAATTCTGTAAGTTTCTCCTTATTAGAAATTTCAAAAGAAAAGCACAACTTAATCAGATCTACCAATGCTTCCAAATACATTTGACAATTCAAAACAAAAACAAGCCAACCTTCGCTAGTGACATGTTTCCTTTTCCATGCAGCAAACTAAAATTACATTTTTTCTTTTAGACAAAATTTTGTTCAAATTGACTATATATTACATGGAAACACAGCTTTTATTACATAGGCTTCACATACTGTGGCTAACATGCTGATTTCACTGGCTTCTCGAGACCTGTCCCACACTTGACTTGGAAAAAAAAAATATTTAAATAAAAGAAAAGAAACTGTCTGCAGTAGATTTTGTGTCAAGTGGCTCTATTTGTCATAATTATGTGGTTGTAAAGGGAAAGTCTAGAAAGGTCTAATCAATCTGATTTAATTAAGTGCAGTCAGTCATTTGAAATGAGCAGAATAGAATTAATAAGCACATTGTAAATTTGCATTTAAACCCATGTAATTATGCCAGTTCACTGGCCTTACAGACTGAGTTTTTGCTTTCAAAGAAGCAGAAAACAATATAAAATCTTTTTATTTAGTGTATTCCCATGCAGAATATATATAGGGTGTAATGTACAACATAAGCTGTGACATGTTATAGCTTCAGCGTAAACAGGACACTTTGATGCCTCAAACAATCACAAACAACACAACACAGATACTATTAACAACTATTAGCCACAGTTAACATAATAAGTTATTATACAAATATTAGACTAGATTTTAGATTAAATATATACTTAAAAGTCACAATATGCCAATATAATGTATAATATGTGCACAGTCACATGAGGCTAAGTTGCAAGTGATATTATCCATGTTCTTTTTATTGTTTAATATTAATAATAAGTTAATCAAAGTGTTTATTGAATCTTAAATATGAGTAAATGTGTGACCCAGAATAAATGTGAGTGCTGGACTGGCCGGTGAACTGGCCCACTGTCTGACTGAGTAGCTGGCTGACTGACAAGCGGATTGTTTATGTGTTAGGTCTTGCATGGGTGAGTCTGTGAGGAGCACTGATGCGTGTTGTCCAGACAGACCCTGCACAGAAGACATTGTTCCTTTTGACCTGTTTTTACTGGAAAATGCTTCAGGAAAAAAACAAACTGACATCATCTCAACAGCCTGATCTCAGGTCTCAGGTCTACATTTACTTGGATTGAAATAGTATCTTTTCACTTCTGCACAAAAAAAGTGTTGGCTTCTGTTTTTTTTGTGTAAATCTGTATATTGGCACTTATCTTGAGAGATGAGAGTCTTATATAATACTACATGGTTCTTACTTTAAAGGGAACCACAATCCATTGTTCTATTTGCGTTCCTCATTCTGCTTGAGTGGCTCCGCCTCTCCCACGGAAAACCACGCAGGCATGATGCAGGCAGCGTTATAATAATTGATATTACATTTTACGTCACAAGCATCGCTGCACATCTGTCATTTAACAAGGAACAGCTGATAGGGATGGATTCAATTTTTGTTTTTCAAGTAGTGCATATGAGAGATAAAGCGCAGCATTTGAAAGAGAGACAAGCGACAGTCGTTGAAAAGTTGCCTACGAGGACTTACTGTATCTTACACATCTGTTTTTTCTTTGTTCCTCGGTGATATCAAACTGTTGCCTCGTGCTCTGCAGATTTCCCCAGCGACGCCGAGTCATTTCCAAAGCGGCTTCTTCCATCTTGCTGCTAATCAACAAAGTTAATTTGTTTCCCCATTTACTTTTATGAATCCTCAAGCTACCACAATATATTTCTTTGGGTAACTGGCAAAAGCTCTATTCATTTATCAGATCCACACAGCCGGCTTATTACAAGAGTCTTCTTATCTGTCATATTTCCTTCCAGAAGCACTGCAGTGGTTACAAATGGGACTTAGTCTATCTGGCTTGGGGCTGATGAGGGGGAAATGAAATTATTGCGATTAGATCTGACCCACATGCTGGAGTGCTGGATGTGTTGGCAGAGCTTGTGCTGCTCTTGTTTGTGTGTCTCACATTTAGTGGGTGGCATTGGCTAGCAGCTAGATTAAGGCATTAGCAGTGCTTGCAGTAAGGGAAGGTGGGTGATAATAAGAAGCAGATCTTTTTTCAATTGTTATTGTAAGGCGTGTTCAGCATTTGTATTGGCCTCTTTTAGTGCTTTTATCATTCTTTATTTCCTCCTCCTGCATTCGCCTTTTTGCTCTTTGTGTTATTAACGCAGGCCAAGCTTTAATTCTACGTGTGCTGTCAGTTGACTTATCTACTCTAGCACGGAAAACAAACAGAATGTGAGGGCAGCGATGCAGGCCAATGGGCTGTGCTCCAGATACTGAACCAACAGAATGAACAGTGGTCTGTTATCTGTCACAATCCAAGCACAATGAGGGAAATAAAGGATCCAAAAGATGTAATAATAGATTTATGTTTTTCACAGGCGTAAGCAATTTATCTGAGATCTGATCTATGCTTTGAGTGAATACAAAAACATGTGCAGTGAGTAAAAAGCTCTAAATACAACCTCCACAGTTGAAGGTTGGTGAATTTAATTAAGGCGATAATAATTTTATCCTATTCTATTCAGTAAAGGAATTGTCCCATTGTCCTACACGGAGCCTGCCCATATGGTTGGTAATACTGTAAGAAATATAACCAATGGTGACCTGGATCGGCACAAAACACATTTTAGGTTTAGTTTAATTTGTTGTTATCTTGTTTTGTTGGAAAAAGAAAGCACCAACAGTTTAACATATACAAGGACTGAGAGACAAAACAGATTAGAATAGAACAGACACAGATATGTATTTTTTTAATCAATATGTTCTTTACTGAATAATTTAAAGCAGCTTTCCAAAAACAGTTACACATACAGTGGAGATATGGTGAATTTTCTG
Organism: Neodontobutis hainanensis; assembly: GCA_024349245.1. Lineage (NCBI taxonomy): Eukaryota > Metazoa > Chordata > Actinopteri > Gobiiformes > Odontobutidae > Neodontobutis > Neodontobutis hainanensis. The sequence goes on along the minus strand of JALDNG010000148.1, from coordinate 1,035,701 downwards.
TATTTAGAAAGCTTTACATCATGTTAAGTCAGTGCAGGATTCTTTGTACATAAATGTGCTGTTTTCAAATAAAATAGCTTTTTTCTCTGGCTGCCTATAATCAAACCTTCATTTTACCAGAACATGGCCACTTCTGCTTGTTACAGTGAGCATGTTTCACAAAACATAAGTGGGAATTGAATTTCTGTGCCTGGTGGTTCCCATGTTTTATTTCTCTGTAATGGCCTTAATGCAAGTGGTTCAATACTGCCGTTTCCCACTCATTTCATTAGCATCAAGTCCTTGGACAAGGCTTTCTGAGGTCTCTCGGATGCAGCTTGTTTCTACAGTAATGGGCTATGAGGCATGTAAGTAGTGAACAGAGGAAACATTAATATTTGAAGCCATTTTAAAAAACCATTAGAGGTTGTGTGCATGTGTGTGTGTTTAATACGAGCCACTCAGTTTTGAGGTTAGTCTCTGTTAAAGAAAATAATCTTTGATGCATAAACACATCCTTCCTTTTTGTTCTTATATGTTCTTTTATGTTTATTTGAATAAACAGTTCCTTCTCTGTCTGCGTATATACAATATGTGATTCTCCTTCTGAAAACGTTATGCTTGCGTAAATGCATTCTGTGTGTTTATGTGCTCACATAGGGGCAGATTAGCGTTTCTTGGCCTCTAAGTGAACACATCTGCAATGAAGGCTCAACATCTGGATCTCACATTGCGTCCCCCTGCCACTTCTTGGTCTAAAAACGGGCATGCAGACAGGAAAAGAAAAAAATACAGCTTGCTTTCCACACATTATACACACATGCATCAATCCAGGTTCACTAATCAAATGTCTCGATGTAGCATTTAAAGAAATGAGGATGCATTTGATATCAGTGTTTGACTTAAAAAGACATTTATAATTATTATAATTGTAATCCAGATGCATGCAAAGTGAAATGGATATTTAAGAAGACAGCTATCACTGTCAAGAAGAGGTTTTAAAGAAGGCATCTGGATGTGGGTTTACGGTGAAGATTTTACGTCCATTATTTTTTGCAACAATCTGCAGCAAAACTAACCTTTACCCTCAGTAGCAGGTCATTTGGTTTATACATGGGCAAGGGATTAAGATTGCATGCAAACTGATTGGCAAAATGTTGGTCCCCTAAAATAGTGAAGATCCACAATGCACTCCCACAAGCACATACACACTGGAGCTGAGATGGAAGTCTTTTAGCTGGGCTGATTTAGCGGTCACAGAGTCAAGCTTTGTTCACTCTGGGACAGACAGTTGGTCACAGAGCTCATCCAAGGCCCATTTAGCCCTCTCACCCAAAACAGATGTCAGAACACAGGCCATGAAAACTGAGCGCGCAGACACACACACTTTGGGTGCATTGATATACTTTCCCATTTTAGAAACACTACCGTCTTTACCTTCATTATGTCTGTTTAAATATGTGACTGTAGAAACCTTTCCTTTTTACATTACTAAAATGTACAAGACATTCAGGCTACTGCAGAAGTTTAGCAATTTATAATATTTGCAATGTGCTTATCTCTTTATTCTGGCACTGACAGGTAAAAAGTAAAACTTGAAAACTTAGCTGTAAGTTGGAAAGACATTGTGTATTTTAACTCATATTTTTCTGCCGTTCCTTTGATCCTGTTACAAGTCTGCTACCACACTTGCCCCTTTTATTTCTCTCCTGCCACTATCTATTAGACGACAAGGGACCAGTTCAGAGTCCATACAAAGCCCATCTGGGTTTGAAGGCTGTCCTTTTCTGCCTTCCAGTCATCATTTTGGAGTGTGCAGACGGCCCCTCCCCATTTCTTACAGTCAGGAGGGGTTCAAAAACCGCCACTGCCTCCAGGTGGGTGGCTAGATAGAGCATGACCCGACTCCATGCTGGTCAACTTCATTAAGACCCCTGATGGTAAATATAGAGACAGACGGGAACTGTAAGATAAAAAGGGTGTACATTAGTTCATTTGGTTTATGATTTAACTAACCTGCCCTTTTTATCTGAGGAAAAGCATGGTCACAGATTTAGCTGCTGTAGCTTATGATGGACAGAAACTATGGCTGATCCACAAATCATAATCCGGGTCTTCCCAAACAATATTCAAACAAACACTTTAAAAACAAAATGTGCCTGAAGAATTTCAAACATTGCCATTCAAGATAAAAGAAGTTTAAAGGTATTGGTACCTCAATGACATTTTACTTAAATATTGGTTTAATAAAACTGATTGTAGTGTTTTAGTTTTGACAAATTCCTTAAATCAGGGGTGCCCAAAGTGGAGGCTTTTTCATAATTTGCGACTGAAATTGGTTCATCAGTTGAGCATTCTTAGCCATTGGTAATGGCCTATCAGTGAGGAGCTATTGGGTTTATATTTCCTAGAAACAGCCTGCCTTCACTCTTGGTGCTCACATTAACTCCAAGGATTAAAGTCTTAAAAAAATAAGACAATTATTACTATTAGACATTTATTATTATATCCTTTATTTAAACAGGTGAAAGCCTCATTGAGATTAAAAAACTCTTTTCCAAGCGTGACCTGGCTAAGACAACAGCATTACACAATGTTTCAGACAAATGCAAGACATTATTAAACACACAAATAACAATATTTACAATCAAAAGTTACAAAATAGTCAGTTTGTGCGAGTTTAAAAATTTCAAATTCTCCTAAAGTAACAAGTTCAGACGTTGCTTGAAGGACAGATTTTCATCAATAACAAAGCCTAAATATTTGTAAGATAAGACCATTTGTATTTCTTTCCTTGAGTTTATATTTTAGGGAGCTGAAAGGGTAGCCGTTTTACTGTTTGAGAAGACCATAACTTTAGATTTGTCTGCATTTAACACTAGCCTTAGCTGATTTAGATGAGACTGAACAGCATCAAACGCAGACTGCAAGAAATCAAAAGCTTGTTCAATTTAATGGAGAGGAACAATAGATAACTGTGTCATCAGCATAAAAGTGGAGATTAGCAATGGCCCCAGAACAGAACCCTGGTGTATTCCTTTAGTTACCTAAAGAAAGAAGGAGGACATGTCAACAAGATGTGCACACTGAGCTCTATCTGACAGATAGATAGATAACCAGCCAATTGCATTGTCAGACAGACCAATTCTATGAAGCTGATTTAACAGGGTGATCGACGGTGTCAAAGGCCTTTGAAAAGTCAATAAACAACACTGTACAGAACTTTTTACAATCAAGAGCCTCAATGATATCATTGACTACTTTAACTGCAGCATTTATTGTACTGTGCAGTTTTTGGAAACCAGATTGATTAGTTCAGGTACATTTGTACATGTGTGAACATTTCCACACTTTATAAGTCTGAAGTCTGGGTCAAACTGAGTATTTCTTTCAATTACATGCCAAAGATTTTTGTTTTTGGCCCATTGTCCATTAATACATTTTTGTTTTGGCCCTCTGAGGGAAAAAGTTTGTCTATAATGAAAACAAGCAGTGAAAGGCCAGGATGGCAACAGCTTCACCAGGAGAACATTCATTCTCCCATTGGTCTACATCCGCTTATGATGTGACACTCAAGTACGTGTAATAGTTGCTGATAGAGTGTATGTTTAGCACTTAAAATGTCTTTTAACACAGAGAAACAGCTCAAAAATGTAAAATATCAACAGAGAAAGGGGAGGCAATGTAAAATGCAGACAAATTCAATCATGTAATGTTTAACGAGGCGGAGATGATTGCCTTCCCGACAAAAGTCGAAGCTAAGCTAATGCTAAGCTAAGCGCTAAACATCAGATTGGTGTAATTTATTAGTGTTTTGGGGAGGAAAAATTGATTCGGTTTTATTTTTTTACTTATATAGAAGTATGAGAGACTAGACTGCTTTTGGGGGAGATTGGAATCATGGTAACAATATCAGGTAGTGGAGCTTTAATCAAACTTGATTAGTCAACCTTGATGTGTCAATCAGCAAACCAACAGTTGTACAATATCCAGTCAAATTCATTGTTGCCCACCCCCCTCTGGGTAATTTGTTGTCAAGCTTGATGAGTTAGTGGTGATGTGAGCTTAGTGGCGACCATGATTACGGCTAAGATGCTAAAAAGATACTATTTTTGCGAAAAATGGTCATGGTGCTAGTGTATCGGTCGGTAAAAGATGTAACATGGAATGTTACTTCACTAAGGTGCACAGTAACTTTTCACAGGATGTTCCTGCTGTCTAAGAAAAGAAAAGATAAAGAGACTAAAAACAAAGCTAGTGTCTGTAACAACTGAATGAGAGCGCCCTTTATGACTTAGTGCACACTGCAAAGCGGACCTGGACTTTTGCAAGTTTCTGAACTAATCATTCCTTTATTCATCAACAAGCTAGCCTATCTGCTGAGTACAGGGATCACCTACTTCACACTGACTTCAGATGGCTAAGTCCAGATAAGAGCTTTCTTTCCTTGCTGACTGAAAGGCCAAACCCTTTGTGGATGTGGACATATGTGAGGACAGATGACTAAACCTTTCTGTGTTGATCCTGTAGAAATGGAAATTGAGATTAAAAACTTTCAAAATAATGTGCAGTGAAACTCAACAGCATTCTCAGCATTTTTGGAGTTTTGTAGAACCTAAAATAATCTTCACCAAGCAGTTCTGAAAATGTTTGCCTTGTTTGGGACTATATATCTTTATGAGTTTCGACAGATTATGTTTTCATTTTATAGTGTGAGATACACAGGAAAGAAATGCATATACTGTACATAAACAAAATGCACATACAGATGAAGAACTAAATGTTTTTTGTCATCTTTCATTACAAAATGTGAGATGTGGACACCAACGTCTTGTAAAAGTTTAGGGTTAATGTTCTGGTAAAACATAATTAATGTTGTTTGCGCTGAAATAATAGATGAGAATCAACTCATCAAACTCACGCAAACACAAGTAGCTCTCTGACATTTTCATTTTGTAAAAGTCACTCTGTGGAAAAAAGGTTGGAGATTGCTTACCCTTGGTATAAGCAATCGAACATACTTTATAGATTCAGTGGAAGTAAAATTATGCATCTCTTAGCTATAGTCAAACAAGCTATTCTCCAATACAGATATATTGTTATCTAATATTCTATATTCTATTCTTATGATTAGTATGATTAGCCACCCCTTGTCTTACCCCCTGAGCTACCACACACATCTTACATTTTATTAAAAATATATCTATTACACCTGCCAGGCAACTGAAATATAGCTGATGGATTTAAGCTTTGCTCAGTTGTCCAAACTGAAAACAACCTCTGCTTTCTTCAACTGGGTTTATTTTCTTTACTTTTTATAATCCGTCTTAAGAAAACATAACTGAACATAGTTTGCAGATGTTTTGTTTTTCTTGCCCCATTCATAATACTGTAGAGCGCTGGACAAACCCATAGTTAAACTGATGCTTACACAACAGCGACTCATGACCTCTGTCTCATGGAGGAGATGCCAAGAGTAGACAGATGTGTGCTTTTGTTGAAACGACACAGTACAGCTTCTTTTCCCCGTACCTTTTCCCTTTTAAGGCAGTGCTGAGATCGCCTACATATAAATTCTCCTGGCCCCGCCTCCACTCCTGGGCCTGCTCAAGACCCAGGGTTCCTGGCAGCACGCTCAGTGATGACAAGACCATCCCTAGGTGGCTTGAAGGTGGAGGACGGAGTGAGTGTAATTGATCGTCATCGGCAATAAGAATAGGTTAGCATGCCAGAAGATCATAAAAAGGATAGAAAATTGAGATTGGAGGCTCACCTTAACATAACATTCTGAAACTACTCCAAACCTCAACTTGAAATCTATGTGAACAGCTTTAACCCTGAATCAATGCCCTACTGTTTAAAAAAGGTCAGGTAAAAAGTGCCAACTGACTGGAGCACAAATGTACAGCAATCTAGTGGCAGTGTAAAGTTATGTCATATTGTAACTTAGAGGTTTAAACACCTGAATAAAATTGTGTAAAATTCATATTGGGTTTTATTGTCAGTTACTGAATGTTGAGGTGTTGTTTGGTGCTGACTCGGCCTGTTTCACATGAACGCGCTCTCACTCGACAGAGAAACCCAGGGTTAACTCAACGAATTGATAATCCTCTTTGTGATACCACTTATCCCAGTCTCAACTGTTGGAAGTCCTGTTTATTGCATGTTATGATCAGTCCAAGTGACGTAGAATCCCATCACATTCCAAACTGCATGTAAATTTAATCGGCAATGCATTATGATTCAAACACTCCCTGTCTGCAATGGAGCTTGAGATAAACTTCTGAGCAGTCCACAAGATAGTCTTGATCTTGTGGTTAAATCTGAACACTTTGCATTCTCTGAGTGATCACAGTGGCTCTAGGATGTGGGAGTTACTTGTCAAATCAGACAGGTAGATAGGATGCTGACAGGCGGCAAGGTAAAGACACAGGGGAGCACAGACCAGCAATTAGAGCAGATTGATTTAGGTTGAGGAGCCACCCACGTCCGTCTTGGCAGGAGCCAAGTCAAGGCCAGCAGCTGTGAGAAGCACCAGGTTAATTAGCGCTGTGTAGATCTGCTCGAGAGTGTGCGCTGTGTGCTAATGTAACGCTCCTCATCTTCCTGGAGTGTATATGACCAGATGTGAGCTAAATCACACACATTACCAATGCCATCCCTTTGCCGACCCACCCCCATGTGCACAAACACCAAAAGCATAAACAGTATTTGTTTTTTATGTATAAGTTGAAAAGAAATAATAATGTAATAATAATGCAATTTTTTTCTGGTAATTTTTTGTTAAAACTATTTTAGAATTTCCAATTTATACGATGGCATAGACTAAATTAAATTGTATACAGCATATAACTAGGGCCAGTCTACATCATGTATTTCACTGTATGTGCAGTAAGTCTATTTACAGCGCTTACCTTAAAGTAATCCAATTTTTGCAGATTTTAATGCAAAAAACTCAAAATTGAATTGGTGAAAGTAGGATTACAGAAAACAGCTGGCTGCATCACACTAATGCCAGTATGCCTGAAGGCTATAATCAAAAGAGTACATTTGTTCATCTTTCTGACTCTCTTGATCATGCTTGACTTCTCATCTTTGGCAATTAAAAGGTACCAATTGTGGATGTCATTAATCAGCATGTCTGCGTGGCAGTCTCCAATTCAGAACTGTCAAATGCAATGGGCAGAAAGTAATAGGTCACCAATTATACACAGGGAGCCTTGTAAGTCATCGATGGTGGTGGGTTTAAACAGGGCACACACTGAGTTTCAAGCTTATTCACATAATTTCCACACTTTTAAGCAGAAACACACACTTTACCTTCCATTACTCCCCCAATGGGTTCATTTGACCGGACTTGAGGTGGGGGAAAGGGGTTGCTTGTGATTGAAGTTTTTAACAACGAGGCTAAAATGAAACAGAGGAAGGTGAGGAGTAGCTGCTGAGCTGGGCCTTTACAAGAAGCTGAAATAAAGCATTTTGATTGTTAAGGCCAAAAGGTCTCATTTATGACAGAGATTATGGCTATTTTTAATGGTATTCAGACTGAATCTAAATATTGTAGACACACACACTTTTATATGAGTCTCCTACTTTTTCTTTCAGGAGTGGCAGCAAGGATTGCACAAAAATTATTCCATTCATAACTGGGTGCAGACTGCTGAATGCTTAGTCCCCAAAGTAATGGCTAACTCACAGTAAAAGGATGCTACAGCTCTGGTCAACACAGAAAAAGCTACTAACTATTCACAACACTCACTGCACAACTGCCAACCTCAAAAGTGACTTCTTAGATTTGCCAGATTTGATTTTTGATTCGAAAACAAAGCCACGCACCAAAGGTGTATGCTACAGTGCCACAAAAACAGAGGCTCAGATGTGATGCAACCCACATATGAGTTGAATTCAACATTTGGGATGGAGAGCTCAATGATATAATTGCCACCAGATGTAACGGGCTGTCGAGCTGCAAGTTCTGGTTTCTAAATAAACAGGCTTTTATGAGTCATAGCCTTATAGTGGTGACGGAGCTCTGGTTTCCCTTGTTCAATCCCAAATAAATAATCAAGAGCTCCCCTTTAACATTCCACTATGACCGTTTTGTTCGTGGTGAGCTGTCAACGTGAAGAGTATGGTTCACATTAGACTACAGGCAAGCAGTAAGATGGTAATCCTTTTCTACTGAGAATCTGTATATTGTTTTATTTGTTGCCATTGTCTTGTACCATATCAATAATGTACAATGATAAATCACATGCACTAATCTTTTGCAAATTTATAAAACATGTTTAAAAACTGACTACAAACACATGGTCAAATAAAATATTCTAAACATGAATCTTTGTTATTGCATCTTGGCTTGCAATCCATTAACAAAATATGCTTCGACTTTAGATAAAAGTACCTACAACAGAGCTTTGATCACTATAAAGGCATTTCATTTTGGAACAAGCAAAGTTCTTATTAATGACACTCGTCCATTTACAATATACATATAAAATTAGACAGAGAAGTTGACCATATAAGACTTTCTCATACCAATATCCCTCCCCAGTCTGGATTGTGACCTGTTTATACTAACCTTCTGTGTGCATATGTTGCTATATACACCTCATACATCACCAATTGTCCGGAATGCTGAGCTGTCCCATTTATGCTTAAGCTGTGATGCTTCTGTTGCTACCTCCTATTGCAGGACCAAATGCAGCCTGAACAGGAATATACTTATAAAGTAAGCATAAGAGTAAGTAAGTAAGTCAGTTGATCATACGAGCCTTATAGCATCTCTATTCTAACATGTCTCCATCTTTACATTAAGTTTAGCTTCAATTGTATATACTTAACAAGCTTTTTATGTCATTGATGTGCATTAGACGGCAGAGGGTTTTGTCTGGCAATTCAAGTGGCTCACCTTTAAACTGGCATGTTGAGAAGCACACACAGAAAATGTTAAGTTTAAAAATAAACACACATGTATAATATCCTCTCAATGAAAGAACCTTTACACATTAGGATCTTTTACTTGTTTTTCCTATTGATTAACGTTTAAGCTATATTTAGATACTCTGAAGGCCATGTCCTGTTGAAAGTTCAATCTTTCCCTTTTTAATCTGAGGTGACATTGCTGTATACTGACAGTAAAGCCACAGTCCATTTCCAATCACCAACAGTCAATTCGAGGGCCTTCAAACTAAAAGTATCACAGTTGTATTATGTTCTGTATTGTACTATGCACATGGTATACACTCTTGAATGAATTCTTTTTTTAACACAAGCCTTCTGCGGGCTGCACAGGGGCGAGTCAAGGGCCAGGTTTGCTCTATACCATGACCAATAGAATGACTGAAGGAGTTTTGAAAAGCTGCTGATGATCCTTGTGGTAGTGCCTTTCACGCTGAACTAGGGACTTTATTGCTGTACTACAATGGACTCTGGTGGAATAGGCTGTAACCCATGTACGTAACTGGCCAGCCATAATGTTCTTCTAATACATTCCTCATGTTACTCCCCTCAAAAGTAATGTCCGAGACTGTCCAGACTTGCAGAGTACATTAAAATACACTGAATGATCCCATTTATTGAAACACAACTGGTTGCCCATTCATTGCCTTGTCATTATGCAGTCACACTGTTAAGCAAAAGCCAGCCCTTCTTTTTTCACCCGCCCCTCTCATCACATATACAATTATCCACTCACAGTGCTGAGCCCGGTGTCAAGTCCTGCACCAGCCTGGACGTCACGCTCATATTAGCCCATGTGAGTTACCAGTTAGCCCTTTTGCCTACCAGAATAAATGCTGGGCATATTTTCTCTGTCCATTTGCCAGCAGGAAGAATTTTAATAATTGACGGCCAAATTATAGAGACTGCAGAAAGGAGACAGGTTAATAGCCCACATAGAAGACAGCAAGAAGTGTGTGAACATGTGTATGTTTCCAGAAAGAAATGTTTGTGAAAGGAGAGATTGATACATATAGCACATCTGTACGAAAAATACAAAGAAAGAAACTGCATTAAAGTAGTTTTAATGCATTACGTGGACCACACTTGCTCTCGGCTTTGAAAATGAGCGAGATTGTCAATTCAGACAAATTGTGAAAGGTTAGCCATGCATTAAAGTGATGAGATGTGTAGGGTCATTTGCCATTAGAGCCAGTATGCATTTTAATGAAAGCACAAAGCAGAGAATATGGACATTAGATTAAGATTTGTAGCGCTGTAAAGAAATTTTATGGAAGAGTTATAAAAAAAAGGGATTATAGTGTACAGCTTACATCCGTTAACCAAAGGTAGTTAGTGAATTAGTCATTTATTGCCACAAAACAGAGTGAAAAAGCAACATCAATTGCTCAGAAGACATTGTGAAGGTGACCTGAAGTGAAAACATTTTGCATTTAGTATACTACTGGATTACAATTACAACCTGCGCCACTTGAGCCAAACATTCAGTTCACTTTATGAGAAAAAGCCATTTGTTTTATGTTCACACACTGTCAGCCATTTCATTTATACACAATAGCCCTTGCTAAAATATCATCAGAATAAATTTAGTAGAACAAGGTAATAGAGACCAACAAAGATGATATATCAGAAATATTTACTGAAGAAATGTATTCTTTTTTGGAAAATGAGAAAAAACACAAGCTGCAGAAAAGCGAGGCAAACTGAACAGAGAGAGGAGGGAACTTGAAATGATTATTTTCAAAAACATACTGGAGCCTGCTTTCTATGCATTGGATGGAATCTGTTCTGTGGCGGCTGACTTTTCTATGCATAAGTAAAAACAGGGAAACAATCTTTACTGGCAATGTCGATGTACAAGATTCAAAAGAGACAAAATTGTTCCGGTTGAATATAAATAATAACATTTTTGCTAGACGCTTGACTCTGCAAATTTAAAACTCCAAAACAACCTTTATTAATGTTTTGGCCTTAAATCTTTTGCAAACTATGTAGATGGTTCAAGATGTCTCCTCCACTATATATTTTATTTCTTTTCACGTTTAAAGGCAAAATTGCAAGATGGACCTTTGCAATGGCTACCAGTTTCTTTTTTAACTGTCATGTTGACTGGGCTTGTAAATAACGTCAATTTAGCCTTTTGACTGTAAAATGAAAAGTCTCAAATGAATTGCCTTTTCATAAAAAACCTTGGTTTGGATTCAGACACATGCAATCACATTAAGAGTGCACCTCATTCCACCTGTTCACTTCCTATTCAAGCCTGTCAATTTGGCAAATTTCAAAAGCCTGTTGATTTTAGCATAAGCAACATTTTCCCCCTCAAACTGCCACTTATCTATCCGGCAAACCAAGAAAGTGGTAAAAGAAACCCACATAGCTCCACATTCACACAGAGAATGTGCAGATTATTGATTGGATAAAAGAACTAGCCACAACTGACAGAAAGGTGTTAACAATGAACAAGGACATGATGTAAAAAGAAGCCAGTGATGGAACTCAATTTTCTTTTAAATGTATTGAAGCCACTTGTGAAAAAAGTCAAAGCAGTCTTTTCAAATTCTCCTGTGTGCATTGTCAAATATAAAGGAGTCTTTTTTTCTCTCTCTCTTCATAAGTGAAAGTATGTGGATTATTATTGGCTTCAATGGTGCAGCTGTGAAGGCAAAATCAAATGAAATGATGGTCTGTGTCATTTGTGAAATAATGACTAAAATGATGAACTTTTCAAAGAAAATATAGTCTTCTTAGAGCTCGGACACAAAGAAATATCTACAACCATCACATTTTTCTTTCTTTTATAAAGGTCTTGCTATTTATAATCCATATAATGCAGTAAAAAGTAATTTAATTAAGATGGCTGTTCTTTAAGGTCCTATATCACAAACAACACCATTACAAAAACATTTACATTAAAATACTGTCAAATGGCAAAAGGTAAAACCGTGTGTCACTCTAGAAAATTCACTCAATAATGTTACGCCATACAACAGCTTGGTTGCAATGAAGAAAACACAATAAAACTGTTAAAATATGTATTTCTTGTATGTTTTAACCAATGCTTGTCATGTCCTAGTGTTGTGTGCTTATCTGTTTATGTAATGTATTTCATTTCCTGTGTTTTATTGTGAAATCACTAAACCCTGTCTGTGTTCCAGATTGTCTTCCTGCCCTGGTGTCTTTCCCTCCACTGTGATTACCTGCTCCGCCCTAATGTGTTCCACCTGTGTCTCATTGTGTTCCCTTTATAGTCTGTGTGTTTTCCCCTGTCCTGTGCCAGATTGTCTTTTCCTTAGTGTGAGCTGTCCAGCGGTTCTTTGTAGTGCATTTGATAGATTCTAGTATTTATGACCCTTGCTTTGTATTGTGATTACGTCTCTCGGATTTTGGACTTGTAGCTTTGCCTCGGAAAATAAAGAACGTCAAAGCTCTGCCTATCGTGGGATCTGCTTTGTGAGTCCTTTTGCCTGTCCCTGACAGTACAATCTGGCCACTAACATGGACTCCGCAGATCCAGTGCGTGCCGCCCTGCAGGCACAGGGACAACGGATTCATCTCCAGGAGGAGCAGGTTGGGTTGCTCCAACGTGAGATGAGGGCTTCAGCAGAGAGCCATGAGCGGGCTTATTCCCACCTGTCTGCACAGATTGGATATGTCGTTGAACGGATGCAGAGGAAGGAGGCCTCGTCATTGCCAGCGGAGAGTGCGGTTACTGACCAGGTGCCAGCTGAGGCGACCCCGAGAACGGTCACTCGTGAGTCAGCACATATCCGGCTGTCTAGCCCGGAGAGATTCACGGGTGAGTCGGGGATTGTTGTCCCTTCTTGTCCCAATGTAAGCTGCACTTTGAGTTTCAGGAGTCCTCTTTTCCATCAGATCGGGCTAAGATAGCTTACATTATCTCATATTTGTCCGGTCGTGCGAGAGCATGGGCCACAGCTGAATGGGATAGAGATTCAGCAGTTTGCAACTCGTTACCTGTGTTTTTAGAGACATTTACTCAAGTTTTTCAAACTATCACTCCGGGCCGTGAAGCAGCAAAGGCACTAGTTACGTTGAAACGGGAACGCTGTAGCGTTTTTGATTATTCTATTTAGTTTCGCACATTAGCAGCAGACAGTGGGTGGAATCAACTAGCTCTTGTGGATGCATTTTTCAATGGTCTTTCTGAAAGAATCAAGGACTATCTGACCCCGCTTGATCTACCCACCGAACTCGACGCTCTAATTGGTTTGGCTTCTAGGATTGATAATAGACTTCGGGAGAGAGTGAGATTCCGCTCTCAGACAGACAGTTACCTGGGAAGGAGGGGGGCCTCTAGGGAGGAGGTATTTTCGATGCCCGCAAGTTCTGCTCCTGCTTCTTCCCTTCTAACTGAGGAACCCATGCAGATGGGTCGGGCCAGGCTCTCATCTGCTGAGAGGAATCGACGCATGAGGGAGGGTCGTTGCATCTACTGTGGTCAGCTGGGCCATTTCCTCTCCACGTGTCCAGTTAGACGAGGAGGTAGGGCACCTAGATCCTCAATTTTGGTAAGCCCGGCTATCATCAAGACTGTTATCAGTCGACAACTCTCCAAGATTCGGTTAACTAACACTTCTCACTCTCGCAGTCTTCTAGCACTTATTGATTCGGGAGCTGATGCCAACTTTATGGACAGCAATCTTGCTGCTGAGTTGGGACTAGCCATAATCCCCTTGGACTCACCAATGGAGGCTACCGCTCTTGATGGCCGGCTTCTGTGCACCGTTACTCATCACACTAGCCCTGTAGTTCTGTCTTTTCCAGATCATCATTCCGAGAGACTCAGTTTTTTCCTGTTTCACTCATCCCTGCACCCTGTGATCTTGGGTTACCCCTGGCTCATTCTACATAACCCGCACATAGACTGGTCATCGGGAATCATAGTATCGTGGGGAGATCAGTGCAGATCCCGGTGTTTCCAATCCTACTCTTCCGTTCCTGATACGCGTGGAGACACTCTCTCATCAGAGGAGATCCCGTGCGCAGAATTGGCTACAGTTCCCAAGGTCTACTGGGAATTACGGGAGGTGTTTAATAAGGTAAAGGCAACCTCACTTCCACCACATTGGCCGTATGACTGTGCCATCGAACTCCTCCCTGGAACTTTTCCACCTAAGGGACGTCTGTACTCCCTATCCAACCGGGAGCGGGCTGTCATGGATGAATACATAGATTCTTCACTCAAGACTGGTATTATCCGTCCTTCCTCCTCTCCCGCCGGTGCTGGATTCTTCTTTGTTGATAAGGACAAGACACTTCGTCCTTGCATCGATTACCGGGGGTTGAATGACATCACAGTGAAGAACAGGTACCCCCTTCCATTAATCGCTTCTTGTTTTGAACTGTTACAGGGGGCTAAAGTTTTTACGAAGTTGGACTTAAGAAATGCGTATCACTTGGTCAGAATCAGAGAGGGTGACGAGTGGAAGACTGCTTTCAACACCCCAAGTGACCATTACGAGTACTTAGTAATGCCATTTGGGTTGACTAATGCGCCTGCGGTTTTTCAGGCTCTGGTTAATGATGTACTAAGAGAAATTCTGAACAAGTTTGTCTTCGTGTACCTTGATGACATTCTCATTTTTTCCCCTGATTTAGAGACTTACATTGTTCATGTCAAGCAGGTGCTTGGCAAACTTCTGGAGAATCAGCTGTATGTTAAGGCTGAGAAGTGTGAATTTCATGTACCTTCAGTGTCATTCTTAGGAATGGTAATCGCTGAGGGGTGCTGAAGATGGACCCGGGCAAGATTCAAGCCGTGGCTGAGTGGCCTACCCCCTCTTGTCGTAAGGACGTTCAGCGATTCCTAGGATTTGCCAATTTCTACCGCAAGTTCATCAAAAATTTCAGTTCTATTGCAGCTCCGTTGCATGCTCTCACCTCTTCCAAGGTCCAGTTTTCCTGGTCTCCTAGGGCTCAGGCTGCCTTCCAGTGGTTGAAGGACTGTTTTACATCCGCTCCTATACTCGCTCTCCCAGACACCAACCGTCAGTTCATGGTAGAAGTGGATGCTTCGGATTCGGGAGTGGGAGCAATTCTGTCACAGAGGTCAGTCGATGATTATAAGATACATCCTTGTGCATTCTTGTCAAAGAAGCTTTCTCCAGCAGAACAGAATTATGATGTCGGAGATAGAGAGTTGCTGGCAATTAAAGTAGCTCTGGAGGAGTGGAGACATCTCCTGGAGGGTACGCAGCAACCTTTTATAGTTTGGACGGATCACAAGAATCTGGAATACCTTAAGGCAGCCAAGAGACTGAATCCCCGACAGGCCCGATGGGCTCTATTCTTTTCCAGATTTAATTTCACCGTATCATATCGCCCAGGCTCCAAGAATATCAAGGCTGACTCTCTCTCCAGACTGTTTCTCCCTGACAGAGACCCTAAAGAGGCTTCCTCCATCCTGCCAGGCTGCTGTTTCGTGGGGGCCATTACCTGGAGCATCGAGAGAAGGGTCAGGGAGGCTCTTCGAACCATTGAGGCGCCACCGGGGGTTCCACCTAATCGCCTGTTTGTACCACCAGCACTACGAGGACAGGTAATATCTTGGGCTCATTCGTCGCGGGTGTCATGTCATCCAGGAGGGCGCAGGACACTGTTTAGAGCTCAAGAGAGGTTCTGGTGGCATAGCATGAAGAGGGAGGTTACTGAATATGTGGCAGCTTGTGATATTTGCTCCCGCAATAAGACCTCCAATTCGCCCATCTCTGGTCTGCTGCATCCATTGCCGGTACCCCATCGTCCTTGGTCGGACATCTCGGTGGATTTTGTTACTGGGTTACCTGTTTCGGAGGGTAACAATACTGTGCTTACTGTGGTAGATAGGTTCTCCAAGATGGTGCGGTTCATCCCTCTGCCCAAACTGCCTTCTGCGAAGGAGACGGCAGAAGTTTTATTAAGTCATGTATGCAGAATTTTTGGTTTCCCCAGGAACGTGCTGTCCGACCGGGGCCCGCAGTTTGTAGCTGGTTTCTGGAAGGCTTTCTGCAGCCTTGTGGGTGCAACTGTCAGTCTGACTTCAGGCCATCATCCTCAGACCAATGGACAGACTGAACGGGTCAATCAGGATTTGGAGGTGGGATTAAGATGTCTGACCTCGAGGAACCCCACATCTTGGAGTAAGGTACTGGGATGGTTGGAATACGCACATAACACTTTGCCAATGCATCTACTGGCCTGTCACCATTTCATTGTGTTTTTGGATATCAGCCACCCTTGTTTCCTGCTTTAGAGCAAGAGGTCAGTGTTCCATCTGCTCTGGCCTTAGTTCGCCGTTGTCGCCGCACATGGAGTCAGGCTTGACAATCTCTTCTAAGGAGCTCCGACCTGTACAAAACAGTTGCTGATCGAAGGAGGAGGGAGGCTCCAACTTACCGAGTGGGACAGAAGGTGTGGCTATCCACGAAGGATATCCCATTACGAGTAGAGTCCCGTAAGTTGGCACCAAGATTCATTGGTCCTTTCCCTGTGTCCAAAGTCTTGAACTCTGTTGCGGTCAGACTAAAGCTCCCCGGGACTATGAAGGTCCACCCAACGTTCCATGTAAGCCGGATAAAGCCTGTAAGGGAGAGCTCTTTGGTCCCTGCCTCCAGACCCCCACCACCCCCCCGGATCATTGATGGTGGGCCAGTGTATACGGTGCAGAAGTTGATGGCAGTTCGTCGCAGAGGTAGAGGGTTCCAGTACCTTGTGGATTGGACGGGATATGGTCCCGAGGAGAGGTCCTGGGTACTGGCCAGGAACATTCTGGACCCAGACCTCATTCGGGATTTTCACCATCGCCACCCACAGGATCCTGGGCCGTCCGGTGTCGGCTTCTAAGGGGGTACTGTCATGTCCTAGTGTTGTGTGCTTATCTGTTTATGTAATGTATTTCATTTCCTGTGTTTTATTGTGAAATCACTAAACCCTGTCTGTGTTCCAGATTGTCTTCCTGCCCTGGTGTCTTTCCCTCCACTGTGATTACCTGCTCCGCCCTAATGTGTTCCACCTGTGTCTCATTGTGTTCCCTTTATAGTCTGTGTGTTTTCCCCTGTCCTGTGCCAGATTGTCTTTTCCTTAGTGTGAGCTTTCCAGTGTTTCTTTGTAGTGCATTTGATAGATTCTAGTATTTTTGACCCTTGCTTTGTCTTGTGATTACGTCTCTCGGATTTTGGACTTGTACCTTTGCCTCGGAAAATAAAGAACGTCAAAGCTCTGCCTATCGTGGGATCTGCTTTGTGAGTCCTTTTGCCTGTCCCTGACAATGCTAGAGCCAAAGCAGAGCGTTGTTTGCAACTTTTCTGAACGTAAATTTGAGTTTCCATGGCAATGGCGATATTAACCAACTGAAAAAGTGTTCTTAAGCGTGTCTTTCTCCAGTATTCAATATTTGACCAGCAGCCAAAAAGAAAGTATATTTTATAAAATGATTTACAAACAAGCTCTTGGAACACTACAATACAATTGTCTAATGAAAATGCTGTGTTTTGTAGACTGCTTGTAAAACTGTTTTACTGCTAATCAATGCTACCAGTTTGGTTTTTAGTTTCTTACTGCAACATTATTTTTTTTATTTGTTAAGATGCTGTGGTTGAGTCCCGGTTTTTAGGTCTGAAAATATAGTTACCCTAATTTACACTTACAATATGACGATGTGTTGTTAATGTTAATGATTTTTAGTATTTTACTATAAATTTTGCATCTTTTGCCCAAAACAAAAATGTATTAATGGACCAGCGTGAAGGCAAGCTGTTTCTGGGAGATATAAACCCAATGGCTCCACATTAATAGGCCATTACCAATGGCTAAGAATGCTCAACCGATGAACCAATTTCAGTTGCAAAACATGACAACCACTGTCAGTTCCAATCAAACCCCTTGGCGGGCCAATTTTGGCTCCCTGCCCCACTTTGAGCATCCCTGATTTAAGGTTTAGAAGATGTGGTTTCCCAATTGTCCCCAAGTTTGAACAATATTTTTCAAGGACTTGTATTTATGGCATTTTCCAAACTCTGAGATTCTGTATGTTGGATAATTGAATACGTGGTAACATTTAGTACAACCTTTCCTCCTGATTCACCTGTACATCCTCCTGCATGATGTCATCCCCTCCTCTGCTTCTCCACCTCTGTCGCTGCATCCTGCCTCCCTTCTGTCCTCTGTCTCATAAACAAGCGCTCCAACAGCTGGAAGTGGATTGCTTCATCCAACCTTGGCTCACTACCAACTTTCTCTGCCTGCTATTTTAGACTCTTA
>JALDNG010000148.1:342500-365000 GCA_024349245.1 Neodontobutis hainanensis | reverse complement strand
TACAAGAACACACTTGTATCTAAAACTAATGCATTCTGATCCCTATTAACAACAGCTAAGCAGGATCATTTTGATACTTGCAGAGTAATTGTTAAATACAGCTTTTGAGCAGACATAGACAGTGTGAGAGACACTGTAACAAATCAGCTGGGACATTACCACCAACAGTGTGTATAACATATGGCCTCGAATCTGAAACTGTCCATTCAAATATGAAAGTCCATTCAGTACCAGACTGTCTGTTCATTTCTATGTGGCCAGCCAGTGAATGTAACAGTAGCCTTTTGGCACACAGGGAGCCTACCTCTCTGCCTCTTTGTTGGGCATACATGTGACATGGGCACAATAGATTCCTGGACAATAGGCCACTTATTGAGTGACTGGCAGGGAGTAGGATACATGCCCGATCATCTGTCACTCGGCAGCCTCGTGCAACCAGCGGTTCATGGGCAGTGTCAGGTTGCACTTTGTGACAAAGAGGGGACAGTACTGCCATGTTGGAAATCTGGGAAGGGTCACACCAGTCAAAATGAGAAGTGAGAAATAATGTCAAAGCAGGACGGTGGTGTTTATCTTGGCCTCTATTTCTTGAAAAGTGAAAATAAACTAATAAACATTAAAACGTTTTAGAATATTTTTTTTTTTTTACAAGAAAGAATGTTGGTAGTCTACACAAATGTGACTGTTTACTCTGTGATAGTGTGTTTGTTTGTTGCTATGAGTAAAACAGCTGCAATCAGCAGCTGAGATTTTCCATGTTGTCACTGTCAGCTGACTATCATTCCCTGCAGCTAAGTTGATTCTCAACCTCTTAACCTTAAAAATGCCTAACATTACTTTCTGGTCCTGGTGACACATTTATGATGAAAGTCATGTTAGTCTGCAATCATGTACCTTCTTTAGCACGTGACATTAATAACTGGACTCATGCCACTCTAATAAGAAACTCTAATATACTAAAATAGGCAACAACTGCAAGAATTCCTTTTAATAAGAGTAGCCTTTATGAAATGGCCTAACACTTTATATATTGTAAGGCGGCATAATATAATCAAAAGGCACAAAGCTTCAAAATTTGGGTTTTTTACTTGACATAATGATGCATACTTATGAATAAATTGTGATTCTAAATTCTCCATGTATGTTGTCAATAGGCCTAGATTTGCACTGTCTGCGAAGCGTGTGGGCCTTTTACCCCCTGTTTTAGGGAAGCATGTTTCAGGAAGACAAAGGTAGGCTGTAGTCAATTTGTATTTTTTTAATAAACAGATTGGTCAACTTATGCTTAATTGTCAAAGTAAACTAGGTTCTAATAACCATTGTATTTGGGACAATGGAGCAGTTAAAATGTTATGCTCTACTTTTACAATGACTGTGTGCATTTTCGCGCCAGTACTGTCAGTGAACTTGTTTGCTCTGCTGCTCGTAGCCCTCGTATATTTTTGCATGAGTAGCTTACAACCTGCTCCATTTCTGAACCCGCTCCCTCGCTGCCTCTGTGGCTGTGAGTCTCTCCAGAGGTGGGGGCAGAGAGCTATTAGCTGCGCGCTGCAGACATCATTAGGAGGGAGACGCTTTCCACCGTCGGCGCCGGAGCAGAGCAGGGGAGCCCTGGCAACAAGGAGACACACCAACTCAGTAGCCCGTTACACCTTACAGTAAGTCACAGCAAACTATTGCTTTAGGACTCGTTTAACCAACCTGTCATTGCTTTTGCCGTGCCACTTTTCTCATGATGAGCTATGTAGGGAAAATGGCTGGAAGAACTGGGCAGGGTGGCGTTGACGCTTTGGTTTTTGGTTTACTTCAAAGCCTTAGGAAAATGTTTACTTCGCCCCTTGACCTATTTTTAAGTGACCGAACCGTAAACAATGTTACGGGCTTCTGTTGAATATACTTGTCACTTTGAGACACGAATGCAAAGTACAGTTTAAGTCGATGCAAAGGGAGCAGACGTTTGGCAGGATTCTGACCGAGAGAGAAGCGCGTTCGCCGGTCGGGCTGGTCTCAGGCACGCGGTGTACTTCCACCAACTGCGCCACTCGACCTCGGCTAAACATTTGCTCGCTTCCTACAGTTTTATCAACGCAAAACACTGTCTTGCACCACCAATTTTTCAATTTAAAAACCCTACTATTCTGTTTTAAACTCTTGTGGTGTCGACAAGCGGTGGCAAAGGCGAGTATTGCATTTTGTCTACGTTTTACTATCGCGGAAGTGCAAGAAGAGGCTAAGAACCACTGAGCACAGGGGTGAGTGTTAGTCCAGAGTTTGTACAGAGCACTGACATGTGTGTTGCGTGTTACAATGGTCCTCAAAAGCTGTTTTTTTTATTGCTGCGTACGTGTTACTATACAGTTTAACATGGGCGTCCTGTTGTATAGGACATAGGGTTTGTGATTGCTGGACTACCCGTGATGTCATTCATCCTAGCTTGGACCATTATATAACGGAACTGTAGGGAAGCCTGTGATAGCAGGCTATTTTTACTCTGTTTACACCTCGGAGTTGCACTCAGGGTAGGCTTTGCGTCCCAAGTGGTATAGACTGTGCTTTCACTCGCATTTATGAATTTAATATGACATCGAAATAAGACAATGTTATTGTTGAAGAGTTAAAAGACCAGCTTGTATCACTCCCCATTTTTGAAACACCAAAATCTATTCACCAACCTCCATTAATTAAAAAAATAATATTATTTCTGGAATTATTCACTTTTTATTTTGGAGTTATAAAGTGCAATATGGAAGCCTACTGTCATAATAAAAATAATAATAATAATAATAATAAACACTGTCCTTTTACTATCTCTGATTAAACATTACATGTTCTGGAAAAGAGGTGCATCCATAAAGTAATTATAAAAGTATTACTGACTACTACCACTGCCTACATTATCTTAATTGTCATTTTAATGTGATGGCCTCTTACTCATACTTTTATTGCACTTTCATTGTACTCATTTATTTATATATTATATATATAATATACTCATACACATACACATATTCATATACGCTGTAGGAATTCCTTTCCTGTGCACGTAACATTTGGCCTTACCTGCACAGTTCAGTATGTCTCAACTGTGGCATTGATTATTCTCACTCATTTTGCGACCAGTATCCCTCCAGTCGTTGGGGGAAACTACTGACACTATACAAATAATGGTCTTTCAAATTGTAAATCTAGAAAGTCCTTGGTTGGAGATGTTGAGAGTGCCAAAATGTTTTCTGTTTATAGCAGATGTTATAGAGGGATAACTGAAAGAGAAATGAAAAAAAAAAATATGCGGAAGGTGATTTAAATAGAATGAAGAAAATATGTCCACAGAACAGTAGAGGGCATAGTTGCAGTTGGCCACCTGCTGGAGTTTGAGATGAGATATTAGGCAATGGGTTTTTATTTAGACTGAGAATCATTTCTTTTTGGTTATACTCAGGGTGAAGGCCTAGATACTCTGCAGGTTGTCAAACAAGGTCCAATCTGACTTTTAAATGGTTGTCCACTATTGTTTATCAGCCTGTTTCATTCAGATGTGTGCCCACGTACCTACAGTACATAAACACACGCTCTGTAGCCTTTGATTCCGACTGCCACTCACTTTTAAATGCTAATGAGAGGCAATTAGAAGCCAATGTGTCCTAATCAGAAGCCATTTAACTGCACTAGGCTCATTTGTCACAGCCATATGGGCATATGGATACACTCATTTAGCCTCATCTTGCCCTTGGCTTTCCTTTTTGTTATTATTTGATTTGTAAGCATGGGCATCGTGTCTGTTACAGAGCAATAAGGAACACAGCAAATGTTCAGCAATTTCATGGCTGAATGACCTGCAGATACAAGAGGTGGAAATGAAGGGTGTCAGGGATAATATGATTGACTGTTGGTAAAAAGATAGTGTTTGTGTATGTGAACATTTACAGAACAATGTAGAGGGTCTGGTTCAGGAAAGACACAAATTATAGTCGTTTTAGGGCGGTCAGACTTCAGTATAACTCTTATACTTTATTAGATGTATTTGAAACTAGTGCCCACTTCTGCATGTCTGTCCTAACTGAGAAAAGTAGAAGAGAAGAAAAAACGTAAAGTAAGGCACAGCATGTACAGGCAGCGGTAGATGAAGAGATTTAGCTGTTAGGTAAGTGCACTTTTTCAGCCTTTTCTTTTCATCCTCTTCTATTCATGTATTGAGTATGCACATGTTTAAGAAAAAGGACATATTCACACTTAGTCAAATCAGTCAAATCAGTAAAAGAACATTCTGACATGTGTGCCTTTTATGCAGTTTCCTCGAGCCTCTTCTGCGGGCTGCCTATTGAACACTGATTAAACTGAACACTTGAATGTGTCATTGATCCTTTGAAGACTAAATATAGAATGGCCACTGACTACAAGGCGCCAATTGGAAGTATGTTGTCATATAGTACATCCACCTTTTTATTATTCAGTATTTCAGTTTTTTATTATAAAATAGTTGTTGTTAAATAATTGTATGTCAATAATTGTGTGTTTGTTTAAAATGCCTGTGTAAATTGTCTTTGTGACCCTGTTTTGATGCTCCCTAGCTTCAATTTGAAGTGGCAATCGATACTAATCTTCTGAATGACCAAGCTGTTCCTGTCTCTGAATGAGAATGAGCGAGCTGTAGAGGAAACAAACAGAGGCAGGGAGTACTAAAGCTACCCTACAAATTTTGTTACACTGTTTGGTCGATAAAGTGCTGCGTGGCTCAATAAGCATGTGATAAAAAGGAAGTTGGTTTTTGGTCAGCGGTGTGTTGGCTTGAATCTGCAGTGGTTGTCGCTGATGTGATATACAGCTGTGTATGTGTGCTGGTTACTGTAAAAGGCTAGACGACATTGAGCTCCAGATTGAATAAATGTGGTGATGACCGACCACATAAATAACTGTAGTTTCCATGTTGAAGATTTAGTCTAGCGTATTTTGAACTGAAGCAAAACCTGTATGATTCTTAGATCTTTTTCTTTAATGAAAGCTTTACGTGCTGTTAGCCGTCAGGCAAGAGTTAATTCAGTATGCAGCTCATCCTGTGATCTCACTGCCTTGATTTATATTTCATCATATTCCTTGCAAAGCCAACCATTTTAAGTGCTTGCCCTCTGAGGGTCAATGAGGTAAATGAGGGGAAACCTAACTTAGAACAACCCAGTCTTATGTCAAGTGTTTAGAGGTTTCCCTTTGTTCATTGGTATGATAACAGATCCACCCTGTGTTGCCCATGACTGAGTCCAAATTCAGATTTCAAATTATTCAAAGTTTTTGGACGGTCTAGGTGTAAGTACATTGTGAAATGACAATGTTATTTATGCAAATACAATTGGTCTTTTGTCTCAGGTTAATTAATACTGCAATGACTTCACCTTTTGGATTTGGTAACATGAACAGAGGGGCAATGAAATGTCCCTGTTTATTAATATTAAGGCTGCCCAAGATATTGCACATTTATTGTTATGGTATTTAATGTGCTATGAGTTCACCAATGGAAGTTATAGGAAGTTATGATAGCCTACATTTCTTTGATGCATCTTAAAAAGCTCTACTTAACCTAAGTGGATATTGCACGTCAATCATAAATGCAATGTTTAATGAGAACAAAGCATGATGGTCATGCTTTGTTCTCTTGATACGGGGCAGCCCTAACATGTGCTTGATTATGTTTTTATTTTTGGGGTTTAGCACAGAAACAAACCGTTGACTCTTTATTTATAAATACTGCAGAATTTCTACTGCACCTCATTTAAAGCCATGGTAGCTTTAAGTAATAAGCACTTGTTTTTTCCCTGTAGTAATTCTCAATTTGCCTGCTCCAAATATCGCCTCTACTTATCTTCCAACTGCTGAAACATTTTTTTGTGTCATGTACACTTCTGCCTCTGTTATTGTCTCCAGTCTTCAATGGCTTTGTGGCTTTTTTTACATAATCTTTGTGTCTCTTCCCTTCTCCTTGCTCTTCTTCGGCTCTCATGTTAGCCTATAGCAGCCTTATCCTTATCAGAGGCAGCAGAGGATTACTGAGAGGAGTTGACACTGACTGGCAGTCAGACAGCTCCTGCAGATTCTTCTTCCTCCCCATCGAGCTCCAGGCCTGGGACCGGGATAAGCTGACAACCTGGGACACCGCCAGATAGATAGTAATGAGGAGCAAAGATGAAAGAAGTATGTTAGGAATGAGGGCTAAGCATATATTGTGGAGTTCTGCTATTACCAAACCATTAGAATCCCATTCACTCGTAATGGAGACTTATTAAACATTCAGATTGCTGTTTGTTTCTTATGGTTGAAGAAGCCTCGAACCAGCTACAAAGGGACATAATCACATCTGTATTATCCCTGCTTGATGTTATGAAAGCATTTAGTGTTGAGCATTCTGATAAAGGCCTAAACAAATGACAACAGTCTATGGTCTGTGGTCAAGTCTGGGCACCATGCCACACAACTTCAGTGTATTACATTTGAGGAAATACATTTTCTTGTTTAAAAAAAAAAAGTTAAAAATTTACTTTGCTTACTTCTTAAAAATGAACTGTTTTTGGACAAATGATGAGCCTGCTACTTTTTTTTTTTTACAGGTTTTACATTTGTGTTTGTACAATTGGTTGCAACTTAATTGACACTAATGTAAGTCTGAGCCTAAAATAAACTTATTTGTCCCTTACTTTAGTGGATCAAAAGTGTGTAATCAAAAGTCTGCCTCATGGGGGCTCATTATGCACCTGTTAAGGCACGTTGTTGATAAATGAAATGGTCTGTTACTGCAAATTCATTTACTTTAGTTACAATAGAGCATGTTGTTCATCAATTATTTGGAGGTTTATTAAGCCCCCAGACCATATCCTCAGGGTACAACAATGATTTAAGTCTGAGTCAGGAGGATATGCATTGAAAGAAAGGAATTCAATAACAGGAAAATGGCCAGTGATGGAAACAATCCCTGAAATACCAAAACCCACCCAATGTTGTTCTTGGCACATGCTTGATATTCATTACTACTGTTTACTCCCGAGCATCTGATGTCAAGACACTGCACATACCATTTATTCATTCAAGTGTCATGTAGCACTCAGTTTTAATATAAAGGCATGTATTCTTGGACATGAAGCTCTGAGATCAAATGTACAACGAGGAAGAAAATATTTACAGGATATTTTTGAAGACTTCCATTATATTTTTTATGCTTTAAATTGTAATGGACCCTGGGTGCCATATTGTAAAAGTCAGATCAGTCAAACCAGTGTAACTAAATAACAGCAATATTTAAAAGTTCATGCCTGTAACTATTTTTGCCCTTACAAAGCTGTGGTGTGGCTCCATTTTAGTATGTTTCTGGATGTGTGGCTACATTGTTCGGTGTCTGACTGTCTTGACTGGCTGCTGGCTGCTTAAATGGTAGTTGTGGCTTGGCCCCTCTATCACTTTCTCTGGATGGCTGGCTGGACATCGGGCTGGATGCTTGGCTGCAGGCTCGCCGGCTGACAAGATTTCTCGATACACGTCTGGCTGAGTGACTCTCTGGCTGCCGGACCAGCTATTATTTCTGTCCTTTCTTTTAGCCATGTAGTAATCTTGTGCCACTAGAACAGGGACATTTGGCTTTTGTCAGTTAGAAAAGTGTGCTTAAACTACTTCAGACAAAGATAAGGCCAAGCAAGTCCCTTGAGGCCACTGCCAATTACAGTATCAGCAGTGTTTTAGAGAGTGCTGTTGTTACACTAAAGTTTCTCTACCACTGTTCTGCTTGCTCCTAACATTGTTATATGCATTTTTTGCTAAGGGCAAGCCAAAAAAATTAAATAATACACTCATATAATTCTATAGTGGCAGAACTTTCATTTCAATAAAGTCAATACACCTCCACCCCTAAAAAGTAACAGCCTAATTTCACAGCCATGCACTATTAAAATCTCTTTGTAGTTTGCTTCAAGACTCTAATTTTTCCAAAGCTGTTTGTATTTGATTATTTGGTGTTGGTGCATGTCTGTCACGGCTCAGGCTGTGTTTATCAGAGGCAGTGGCTCGGGTGCCAGGTGATGAGCAGCGGCAGATAACTGGGGTTAATATAAGGTTGCATTGTGGCTTGACCGGGTCTCCTACTCTGACACTGTCGTCTGCCATAATGCCACAGAGGGGGCAGTTACAGAGGGCAGAAAGCTAATAACCATGACTGCCCTCTATTTAACAACTATATTCACTGAAGCACTAAATGTTGTACAGTTTCCCAAAGGTTTTGTTAGAACTAGACCAGTTTTTTAATTTTATTTTTTAAGATATTATTTTGGCCTTTATGCTTTGATTTGATAGGCTGTAGATTGACAGGAAACGAGGTGCGAGAGAGGACAAATAGCACCGTAGCGAGATTTGAACCCGGGTCTCCCATGGGCTCTACTGACTGAGCTATGGGCGTCCCCCGAGCTAGACCAGTTTTAACTTTGAGATTCAGCAAATTAAGTATCAACTGTACAAAAACCTTTTTGTTTCTATGAAAAATGGAGAGGAAAATATAGCTTATAACAGCATTTTGTTTATACATTTTTGTCAATAGATTAGTGAGGATTTTGCATATTTCTTTATCCAAAGTACCCAGTGCACCTTTACCACCCAAATCCAGAGAGAGACAGGGCACAGCTGTACTAATGTTAGTGTACACACCTATGTGTAAGGGCTTGCCCAGGAAAAATACCTGTGGTAGAAGAAGAAAGCTGACCGCGCTGGAAATTAGTAGGAATACTCATCACAAATGGCTCTCTTTTTAGTGCATTCCATAACCTTGATGTCTTACAGGAACTTTCCAACTAAGCAGTAAACTGTAATATACGTTATAACACTAACTGTAATAGAAGTTATAATAGCAAGTTGGAGAAGCTCTCAAAACTCACCAAAAGACAATATTTTAAATCAATAACCACCTCCTTCCCCTTCACCCTTCCTCCTTTCCTCATGCTTGGGTTTTTTGATGGCGTCGAGGGGCCAGTCAGCTTGGTTTAATGCTACATGACGTGCCATTAGCTCTGCCAGTGATTTGGCGACCACGCTACCTCTAGCACAGCTGCCTGAGATGGATGGCTGAGTGCATTTGCAACATGATGGGAAACACCAACTAACTGTAGCCTTCTGTTGAAAGAGTGGGGGTTAGAGAGTACGTGGGGAGCGTAAACCTTTTAAGAACCACTTCATGGACACCATTTACACTTACTTAAAGCAGTAGGACAGGTGTTTTGGGGGAAAAGAAAGTTTGGATGTAGGTCAGGGACGGGTTTATTATGAGTGAGTGCATGTAAAATTCATGTTGTTTCGGGGCATCAAAGTGGAACAAAATGCACTTGTCACAAGATCACTTGTCGACACTAACGCACCACACATCTATTTGCTATATATGTACAAAACCTGGGTGATTGTTAGCCTGGCTCCGCCCTCCTACGTACTTCCGCTCAATTTCATTTCGCTTTAGTACTTAGTCTGGGATCGCTGTATATTCTTAGGTTTCCAGAAATCAATTTTTTGTAGGACCAATCAGCGAACAGAGGGAGTGACTTGTTGTTTCCGGTCGGTTTCGGCGCATGACATATGTCACGACCACACGTTAGCGATTGGCTATGGCAGATCCTGAGTGACTCTGGGCAGATCCAATAGTTTTAAACTTCAACAGAGTTCCCGCATACAAGGAAGTAAACGCTTGTCAATGGAGCGAGGCCAGACTCTCTGTACAAATGAAATGTACGAGAGTCTGGTAGAACCAGGCTAGGTGATTGTAGCACTAAAACACTTTTCAAAAATACAGCACAGGAGGATTTCAAAAGAACTTCAACATTCATTCACTAATGTGTCATATTTTGTCAGACTGACCCAACCTCTGAGACATTTGACCTACAGTACAACAACAGATAACTACTTTCAGCTTTGTAAAACATTTCAAATCAAATGTTTGCCCCATGTACTCCATAGACATGTCTTTTTTCCCTTTTTCAATTGATCATCCCTGAATCAGAGCTGTATTATGACCCGCTAAGTTTTTCTTGGAAGTGATCATTCAAAGTATTGCATAGACTTTATTTGGTTGTCTGGTATCAGTGTCGAAATACCTCCTTTTTAAGAAAATGATCAGTCCAAAACCAAACTCTATAATCCACCAGTTCAAAGTTTCACGTTGCAAGAGTCTTACAACCAACGGGCCACAACATACAGGTCCCACATCAATCTATTCCTAAGAAATCCTGCTTAGAAGCTGCAGAATGTGTGAACTTTTTATGTCAGTGTTTGCCAAGTGCACAACAACTGATTATGGTCCACCAATAACACAACTGCACATTTGAGCAGCTTGGCAGAGGAGATTTGTATGGTTTATATTGTTTACTTACGTACTCTTTTAAGGCAGTGTTTAGCTGTGTAATTCTCTCATAAAGACAGTGTAAAATAGCTATAAGAGAGACAGAACCCAGCCTCAGTAAATTCCTAGATTCTTGTGAGAGAAAAACAATGAAAAGTAGTTTGAAGAGGTACTAGTTAATTCTGACCAAGTGCTATGAGTCAAGGGACATTTCCAGCCCAGTGTACAACATTTGTGCATGAGTCAGTGTGAGTCTTAACTGGCTCAAAACTGGCCATATGTTAGAGTCTATTCAAGGATTTATCTACATGGTAAGTTCTTTGATTTTATTGCACATATGCAGGCCTATACATCTGGCTAGGAGTTTCCTCAAAAGTCTAACGTCTGGTTACACGTTGACACTTCATAGAATTGCTAAAGCACACACACAAATTCTAAGTGAAAGGCTATATTTAGTTCTCAAATATTAACTAATAGTTCGTGGGTCAAAAACCGAATGTCCAAATGGTTTTCTGAATGAACACTAAACCTTTCTATTCATATCACTGCTGTCTGTTGATCTCATTCAGACATTACTTAACCACCTCACTCATTAACTGAACTTTACCAAGACTTAAACAAGTAAGTACCATATTATTATTATTTTTTTCTTTTTCTAGCTTTCCAGTGTGTGCCACTCAGGGTATAGGCCAAAGCAGCAAGGATGGATCCACACCAAAGAGACATAGATAAGTTGCAGGAAGGCACTAATATGTTTTTAAATTTTGTCATCTTGTCCGGTCAGTCCCATTAACCGCTTGGCTCCTGCTCTCTTTTATTCCCCGCTGCTTCATCACTCAATTATTGAACTGTCACTGGTCACAACTGGTGCTAATGTGCGTGTATGTGGGCTTATTAAACTGCTGCAGTGATTCTCACACAGCTAGAGCTATGCGCTTGGCCCACTTTCTTTCTTTTAATCATGTATAGACACCGGGGGCACTTCTGCTAAGTGTGCGTTTGAGTGCACATGTGGCTGATGTGTAACACAGTATGGTACAGTATTCGTCAAAAGAGATTTAATTTTGGGCTCCCTGACCTCAGTTTACCCCATGTATTTGAGTGTATGCTTTTAAACCCAAGTCATCTTTGGAATAAAAGAATCCTCAACTGTGATTCATTGCACAAGGCTTATTCGTGCTTTGGAGGCTACACGTTTTATTTGCCGGCCTGTATAATAGTGTAATCTCAGTCTGACCTTGTAGTGGTTTGTAGCCTTGTGCTGCTCATCCCTGTGACTAACACCATTTTTGACCGAGCACTAAATAATATCGTTTTAAAACAAGCTTCAGCGTGACACTTAGTTCATGCTGTTTGGTTTAACCTACAGCCTACATACTGTATTTTGAACTAGAGCATGATTATTATTAGATCTTGCCTCAAGTATGAAAAATATAGTTTTCTATTTATTGGACAGCAACAGCAGCTGCACAATTTGAGAGAATGACTTTGACTAAAGCCCCAACTTTGTCCATTAGGTTAAAGTGACACAATGTACCATAACATATATATATTTGCTTCAAACCATTTAATTCCATTTTTACACAACACTTTTATGGAAGCAAATGTTTCATCAGATTTTGAATTATAAAGGCATGTGAATCTAGGGTTTCAGTATCTCATTTTCGGTTTATTTTTAGTGACTCAAATTTCAATCTTTTAAAAATTTTAATTTATATATTTTTGAGTCCTAAAATTTGCTGTCAAAATATTCACATGAAACATCCACAAAATGGAGGCATGAAGTCGAACCAACCACCAGCCAATTGCGCTCTGCTTTTATTTTTAAAGACTTAGTGATATATTATCCAAAACACAAAGACTATTAAAGACAATACATGTATGTAACTTTCAAAGTACTTTACCAAAGTGTTAGTGGTGGTTGGTTCAACTTCTATGTAGTGTTGCTTTTGATTGTGTAAATGTCTTGAGTGCTCATGATTCTTTATGCAAAATATGAGGGTACAAGGTATGTAAATCATAATTTGTTCTAGTATTGCCACATTGTAAAATACTTACTGTGTCTTACAATAAGCGAGAGGTATTGTGTTTTAGGTTTTGGTGGCTTTCTGTGGAGAAGGCACTTCACATTGAGATGTCTGAGCCTGGCACCTGGAGCGAGGGCAACAGAGTTGTTCATCTCCAGCCTGTCAAGTATTGACAGTGGCTTGCTGTGGAATGCCAACAGGCAGAGAGGCAGGGTGGGGCTACACCGCGTTAGCTGCACTGACCTTATGACCTTGCTTATATAACTGATTGTCAGGCATTTGTAAAAGCCCAGAGAGTACAATTTTTTACAATGTGACCATGTTGCTGATGGGACAATGATGTAACCTAAAGTCACAAGAAGCACCTATTCTCACAAGAAATGCCACTTCTGTCTCACTTAATCCACTTTATTGGCTTCTTTTGTGATAATTTATACAAGCTTCTATCTCTTATTTAAAATTGGCTCCAGGGCATAAAAGGTGTGCTGTACAAACACACACTAGCACTATAGCACATGTGCTCATGACAAATACACAGAACTGGCAGTCAAGGTTAAACAAAGATAAGCAGACTTTATTTAGGTTAAGGACAGTGAAGTACTTTGGAAGTGAGCCATGGCTGACACACACACACACACACACACACACACACACACACACACACACACACACACACACACACACACCTGTCAGCATTAGCTCAGCCCTACTTCTTGTAGTTGTTCTGTTTTATTGTCCTCTCCGTTGTGGCCGTCAGAGCTCAAGGGACAGCTGGTGGGGCAGTGTGAGCACCTGTGTGTACGTATCTGTGTTTTTATTGGTATCTATGCCTATCGCTGGACCTGGGTGCAGCCATTAGCCTCGCCAAGTTTCTGCATACCGTGTGTTTTTGGTGTGGAGTGAGCACCTGTGCTGCCAGCAGGACCTGCCACAACCGCAGTGCTTCATGACGTATGTGTGTCACTTCATAAGGTCACACTGCACACCAAATAGTAACAGTTTGTTAGCTGGACCTGTGTTTTGAACTAAAGACACACTCAAAGAGAATAATGATTTATCCAGTTATAGATCACAGCACCAGCCTCAGGCTGTTTGGTGTAACTCTTTTCTCTATTATCTCTTAGCATATTTTTAAATATTTTTTTTGTTAAACTTTGTGTCCTTCAAAGTTGAACCACACCATTTAAATGCATTCATTCTGTCAGCATATAGTGAACAATTAGTTTGTAAATGTAAAGTAGGTCAATTATTGTATCAAAGCCAATCTCACATCTCTTTACTTCTCTATGCTAATGTCTTTAGTAAATATCAATTTAAAAACCCCAGTAGTTTAAAAGGTAAATCGCTTGTGTATTGGCAGGCTTCAGAATATCCAACTTTGCAACAGTCCTGGACGAATAGTTGTACTCTAATTTGTGTGACAGTTATTACTCTTACTGTTATTACATTTGAGTCAAGAATACACAGAGGAAGGTTTGAGTCTTGTGTGAGGTTCGTCAGTTAAATGTTCTTTTTTGATGGTGACCTGACATGATCAAGAGATAGGCTTTATTTAACCGTCAGAATTTGTATGTACGGCTTGTACAGTATGTTATGAACACATCAAAAGCTGTAGATAATTGCTATGCATGCGTAGGCAGCAGATATGCCTTTAGAGTGTTTAGAACAACTAAGCAGAGCTGTGAATGTGTGTGCACCTTTGAAGATGTGATGTGAGCCTGCCCTGGTCCCTGTAGACCCCCTCCCAGGCAGCGCATTTCCCATCAGCCATGTGTTGGGGATCTTGAGGGGGTGATCAAAGCGAGGCATCCTGCAACTAGCGGGTCTCTGGGCCCTGTGCTCTAACGTGCTATGATGGAGGAATGCTGAGTAATTCCCCGGGTTCCTCCTACACTTATGTTAGAGCCTAGTTACACATGCTAACTTGGTATTAAATTTTCTGCAAAAACAATGCACAAAAAGAAACATGTAATAGTTTTATTATCTACTGCTTATCAACTGTGCTTATTAGCCATTTTCCTCTGTTTTCTGTTTCCATGTAGTGCTCACTATAGTCTGTACTAATGCTGCTCCCTCCCACCCCTGTCACATGTCATGGTGATGTTGTTTGTGCTGTGTGGCCCTGGAGAATACTAGTATCAGAAGAGAGTACATTAGAAGTGAAGAAAAAACATTAGTGGAGGACAGGTTAGAGCAGGAAAACAAGAGACAAAAATAACAGGAAAGGTTTCAGAAGTGTCAATCCAAAGCTCTTCAGATAACCTTTACGTGCAAATGACATTACAGTGACGATGAAAATGTTTTTGTTTCAAGGAAGACAATAATATTAATAATGGTAAGATGTCCATGAGAAGAAACATACACAAACCGTGTAGCCCTAGGTTTGACTTTGTAGTGTAACAGCTCAATCTCCACAGATTGCAGGTCAGTTAAAGCAGTTGTTAGGCCTGCTGCTTGTATAAGATTGATAGTAGATGTGTGTTAATTATCAGCTGGAAAAAGCATGCTCCTCAGGTACACTGCAGTATGTTTACAACAGATCTTTGAACTTTGACCTGTAGTGATACAAAAGTTGCATAACCATATCTTATCCTTCTTTTGTATTTGTTCTCAGTGCTTGTTTGATATTACTTCAGTTTTATTAATATTAGTTTGTTGTTATAGTTTTGAACTGAAAGTGGGGCTGCTTTAAAAGAAGATGTGCAGAGCAGTTTTTTTTTTGTGTAAGTCTTTATAGGTCTTTTAACCTTATGGTCATAATTATTAAGTGGTTTGTTCACTGCTCTTTTGCTGGTTTGTTTATATGCGAACAGTGAAGCCAGAGCCCGCAGTGCAATTTAACAACGCTGCAGTTTCTCTCTTTCTCAGAAGCCTCCACTTGTTTGTTCCAGTGGATCTGTTGCAGAATTGCCCAAGTATAAGCAGCCAGTTGAATTTACTCCCTCCTTTTGTTGTTTACTCATTTCTTGAAACACTGCATTATATTACATAGAAAATAATGAATGCAATGCAAATGCAAAAATACATTCTTTAAGAGAACAGGGCTGCCCTTTGCTACTATAGATTGGCTTTGTATCATATCATTAAGTTTCCTGAAAACCTAGACAGCCCGGTTTTCTTATGTTGCTGTGTCAGTGTGAATGTTGTTGGTTGTAACAGAAGCATTAGCCAGACAAGCTGGGTCAGTATCTGCTCCTCACTTTATAGCACCAAGGCTACAAATCCACATGTACAAACACGCCCTGACATAATGCTCACCAACAGCTGTTCATATAGAATTCACAGGCCTTTAGGCATTATTCGTCTATAAGCCAGCTCACGCCCACATCCGCTACAATATACTCTGCTGCCACAATGCTTTAGGTCTACCCTTTCTATAGAGTTTGTGAACTAACTGTCATCCAGTATGTGGTTAATATAATGCACTGTCTGTGGATTAAAATGAGCAGTGCTGTGTCATGTTCTTATATTTGTTTTCTCAAAATACACACAGGAAGTATTAG
Organism: Neodontobutis hainanensis; assembly: GCA_024349245.1. NCBI lineage: Eukaryota > Metazoa > Chordata > Actinopteri > Gobiiformes > Odontobutidae > Neodontobutis > Neodontobutis hainanensis. The sequence continues at coordinate 349,125 of JALDNG010000148.1, read as the reverse complement.
CAGAAGTGATAACATGGCCTTTCTGGACTGAGCTAAGCTGACTGCACACAGTGAGTCTAATGTGTCATGCCAGCTATGAGATCAGTGTTTTCATATATTTGTGTGTCCTTTCTGTTTGTGTGTGGTGTTGGGTCGTTGCACGATGGGCAGTGCCTATGGGACCATATCTAGTACAAGTGTGCATTAAGGGTGTAACAATACATTTTTAAGTCAATACAATAAGAACCAGTATGTAAAGAAATCTACCTTTTACACCATGTGCAAAGAGCTGGTGAAGGTGATAATGTCAGTCAGTGAGGAAGTGTTTTTGTGTGTGCAAAAAGTGTGATAGTTACATTTGAATAAGGATTGTTGTTACATTATTCATATTCTTATTTTTGCTACAAACCATTTGCAGTCTTGTATTAGATTTTAGCCCTGTGAGGAAGTACTAGTTGGACACTTAGTAATTTGATTGTAGGAATAGAAGTTTCTAAATTCTTACATCCCTACCCTCTACTTTGTTTTTTTTTTCCCATCTGCATGCTTGCGTGTGTATATATTTGCTGAAGCTGTGTGAGTACAAACAAGGAAAAGTCTGAATTAGTATCAGTTTCTGTCCCCTAGGCCCTGCTTGTCACATGAGCATCTGACCTGATTTTAGGTTGCCACGGCAATGCCTTGTTGCAGGGTTCAACTTTAATGCTCAGCTCCACCCAGTGACCTTGGGACATGTGCGTGTCACCATGGTAACAGCCTCCAGGGTTGGTGTATGGGAGGAGTGAGTGTGTAGTTCTGCATTACATCTGACGCTTAACTATATTATGGTTTGTGTGTCATGTCTCCAGCCCAATAAAAAAAGGCTTTCTACTGTTTTCTAAACAAGTGTCTTTATCTTTTATTTCGCTTTAAAGGGATTTTGACTCTGACTGTGAGCACCATTGCTTTGTTGATACCATACGTACCCTGTTCATTTCTCTTAAGGTAATCACTTAAGGTTTCTGCGGGCCTCCATAGCTCCTTAGGCTAGTTTATTTTGTTGACATCATTAGTGGTGCAGTATAGGTCTTGATCTAATCTTGACATTTTAAAGATGTCAACAAGGGCAAAGAGGCAAAATGTTTATTTATTTATTTTAAATATATATAACAAAAACCTAACTTACATTTCCTGTGATCACACTATTTGGTCTTACCCCATTTGGATTTATGGCTATGACTGATCCTAATTTTAGCAAAGGTTATGTTTTGACCGTAATATACAATTATTCTGACTTAACATGAATGTTGCAGATGTTGGACAGTACATCCATTAACACCATATACAACACTGTAAAAAGACAATAAGCAGCACCTCTCACCCTGTGTTACATTAGCGCGAACAACACCAGCTCTGTCAGGCTTTCATCAACGCACAAACAGCAACAAACAGTGTACTGTGTGGCACACTATTTTTATCATCTGTTTTGAGCTCCATCGTAATAGCTCTCTTCAACCGGAGGCATTAGGTCAAAGTGAAACATTGTCCTCAGCAGAGAAAGCTCATGAAAGAAACCTAAGTGCTCCCAAATAACCATTTACAAAGGAGGACACCGGTCTCCAACCGGTATCTCATGTGGGTAAACAAAGTGTGGTTGTCATGGTGATGTGATGTCTAGGTATAAATAGTGCTGGGGTTTGTTTTTTAATACTCCTGAGAATGGAGCATTGAAAGGGAATTGGAGAAAGATAGTTGGGCAAGAGAAAACATATGTACAATATCAAGGTGCGCAGTAAAATATTAAATGTGCTCTCAGTTTTTTATAATATCATAATAACACTTTCAAACAAGTATATGTTGAAGTATAACTATAGTCATTATGGCTGTTGTTTCATTTAATTTCACACCATTGCAAAAAAAAAAACATCTTAAAGAGCCTTTTTAAATACTTCTGTTATTATTAACATTGCAAAATTACTTAACTTTAGATCACATTTACAATATTTAGAATTGATGAATAATTCAAATTTTCTTATGATGACTTATGATGACTTTATCTCTGTTGTCTCTGCAGGGAATGGTGACAGCACCTGCAGACGGACAGACGTGGACCAACAGGGCAGGCACTTGGGAAGCTTTCCTCCCATTGTTGGACAGATCCAGACATCTCCTCAGGCAGTGTAGCTCAAGGTATTTGTCACCTCTCAACTGAGGCTCCACCTACTCCACCAAGGAGCCCCACCTTCTCTGCTCAGGTATACTGACACTATTTCTACTGTCTCTCTTAACATGGTGTTTCTCTTATTTTTGTTTTGCCGTGTTTTCGTCTTCAAAAGGCCTGCTTTATGACTGCTCTGATTCTTGGTGTCCACCCAGGCCCCAGTGTTGGCCTTTATCTGCGTCTCACCAGCTGTATGACAGCGCTCTGTTCTTTCCTGTGAGGCAGACTTGAATAAATAGAGGGGCTTACTGAGGACAGTAGAAAAGCCAATCCCTACTTCTCGTCTCATTGAGCACATCCCCTTCTTTGCTATGACCATTTGTCCTTCTATCTAATGCCTCCAATGGGCTGTTAATTTGATCCTAACATTCAAAAGTAAAACTTGTTAAAACTCTTCTTTTACTCAGCAGTTGTAGCATACATTTTCTTTATTAGGAATTACTTAATTTAGGATCAACTAAACTTCACAAGTCATGTTGCCAGGACCACCAGGTCCTGTAGATTCATCCTCTACAACATTAGGAAAATTAGACCTTTCCTATCGGAGCACTCGACGCAAATCCTAGTTCAGGCTCTTGTCTTGTCCAAACTGGATTATTGCAATGCTCTTCTGGCCGGACTCCCTGCCTGCACAACCAAACCTCTGCAGCTGATCCAGAATGCAGCAGCAAGAGTGGTCTTTAAAGAACCGAAGAGAGCGCACGTAACTCCTCTCCTCATTAGGTTACATTGGCTCCCGGTTGAGGCACATCTTTACAAAAATCTTTAAAAAACGCTTGAAAACCTATCTCTTTTGTCAACACCTGACTGACAAACACTAAATTCTTAAATTCCTTCTATCAATTCCTTCTTTAAAAAAAAAAAAAAAAAAAAAAACTTTCCTATCCTTAGCTTTGTATGCTGTGCTAGGTTTTAACTGACTAGTTTTTGGTGCACTTATGCTTTTTGTTACCTTGTGTTGTTGAAATTGCTTCCATTGTTTTCCTCACTTGTAAGTCGCTTTGGATAAAAGCGTCTGCTAAATGACTAAATGTAAATGTAAATGTAAATGTAAATGTAAATGTAAAAAGTTACACATGTGTGGTACTTTGATGTGCTCAGGATCTTTTTTATAGAAATATTTTTTGAAGAAGAAACAAATGAATTAAATATTAAATAAATTAAACATAATTTCCTACAAGGGATCGGTTTAAATGTTCACATTGCCTATTGTGAATCTAATTAATGATTACTATTAAAATCATATAGTTTTAAAATCATAATACTTGTCATCTTTGTAGTATCAACAAAGAGGCATACTGGGAGACAAAAAAGAGAGACTTTAAATGAAATGTGCACAAATGGTAAATTTAAAGCAGTTTTTTTTCAGATAAGGCTTTTCACTCTACTTTCTAAAGATAATTTGGGCCCCTCTCCTCCATCTCCTTGCTGTCTCCGCCTTTCTTCACCCATCAGTCTCGCTGATTGAAAATTACACATTTCACTCCCCGGTCTTTTATGTTTCTACTGTCTTCTGCAAGTTTACCATTGACAGTTGCATTTCTACTGAGCAGAAAGCCTCAGAAATGAGCAGATGGAGAGCTGACAGTCAAGGAGCACCAACAATGAAGCTGGGCGGCGAGTCGCTGCACTCGGCACATGTCAGAAAATAGCTGTTAATAGAGGAGCCACATATGTACACACTTATGATCATTTGCATGCTGTAGAAGAACTGCCATTTGTGTGTCGGAATTAAATGTGGGCATGCTTTTTACACATGCCCTAAGTTTAATGCCTGTGCCTCAGCAACTGACCAAGCTTGTGTTTTTAGCTGCCTCACATTGATGCTAATGAGAAACTTGCTCATGATAAAAGCAAGTCATACAGAAGGTGCTAATGTGGCTTCCTTATTACTTGTGTCTTAACTTTGTCTGATGCTCTAGCAGCAGTAATGTTGTTTAAGACAGAGTTATTTGAAGCACTTGTTGTTATTGCAGGGAATTAATAGCATATTATACACAGTCAATACAGATGAAGTCCAGTAATGTATGTTAAGCCTACGAATGCCATTTTCAAGCCTGTTTTCTTTTGACAGCTTTATATGGATTCAGTCAATTTAGAATATTTTTTTTTCCCCCGATGCTCAACTAACTCTCACCCACTCAAGCAGCCTACAGCAACTGCTCACTGTAATCTCAAAGATGTCAAATTACCAATTAACCCAGTCATGCTCTGTGTAATGAAGCCTCTTTTGAGACTTTGGATGTTCAGCGCTGCCTGTGGCATCTGTACTTCATCGAATACTAAACTATTATGATTGTTACTAATACTATATTATGATTGTTGTAAAACCAGGGTCATATTATAGACTTGAAATGGTTGGCTTTTTACAATGCAAAATGTCAATCATACCTTCACAATGATATTCGGCCTTGAGGGGGTTAAACAGTCGGGGTAAACTTGGAGGTTGTCCCGTCTTAGTGTGTGTGCTTGGATTTCCCCTTCTCCATTTCCTGGTAATAGCTGTGCTCTGCTTTATTTGATCCGGGCCCCCACTCTCATAGTAGGATTGAATTGGGTTTGGAGAGCAAGGGAAACACATAAACCTGGGCTTGCCAAGTGCACCAGCAGCAGTCCGAGGAGAGATAGTCAGAGGACGAGGGGGAGGTGGCAGTGGGATAGAAGAGGATGGGGTAACTTTAAGGATGCAGACAAGGGAAAATAACTAATTAAATTCAAAAACAACCTCCGTTGTCAGCCCTCTCTAAATGTCATTCACTCATATTGCCTATTTGTCTGGCTTTTTGTACTCCTGTATCATGATGGCTCTTCATAAATGCACTCTACTGCGTGCACACTGGCAGTCTGTGCACACTAAACACTTAGTTAATTGCTTTGCAGGGTGTTGTTGGGTTCACCCAGGAGGCAGGCTGTGGTTGGATTGCCATGGTCTAAAGAGGAGACTGATGAAGTTAAGAGCTGGGATTTGCACTTGAACTAAAAACTTAGCTGCAATAGATATTTACAACATACACAAGCTTATACATTGAATAGATGGATAATTTGTTAAATTCTATTATCTATTTATTTTTAATAATTTAATATCGACAACACAAATACATTGGACCAAACCAGATGCATTGTTTGAGTGTTATAGCACACAAGCAAATTTTCAACACATGTCCATAGGAGAAGCTCTTTTAAAGGAGCATTACGGAAGAGCCCAGAGTTTTAGTACTAGTGTGCCACCTCTGGCATTAGCGGTACTGCATCCAGTGTTGTTTACACCGTGAACACATGACACTGGATGAACAACAATAAACAACAACAAAAGAAGAATCTTTCGGTTTTGAGTGTGCTGGAGGCCTGTCTCTTCCCTGTGTTCACAGGATTCAACTTTGCTGCTGGCGTTACTTAGTTTGGTTTCAAGGTTCACAAACCCACTAAGAGTTTTTATTAGTGACTTTTCAGATTATTGATCCATTCATTTCTACAGTTCATGAAATTGATTGGAATTTTAAAATTAGGAACAAGTCTTCCGAAACGTAACTCATTTTAAAAATTGTAAATAGTATTAATAAAGTGTAATATGAAGATACATTAGTGCAACAGTAATACAGTGCCATTTTCAGCATATTAACAACAATCAAAGCTCTGCATGTTCACTCAAGCTGCCATCTGCTTGTTGGTGCGACGCTGAAGTGATGCTTGTAATCACACAGAAGGTCCAGGGGCCTGTCCCATCGGCGCTAATCATCCTCTGTTCCATTACTGCGTCCTGATAAACATCACTATGTGTGCTTACGTGGAGTGTTGTTTCTTTGTGAGAGAATGTCAGCTCTTTTGTTTCTCCTGCCTATAGTTAGTCTGGTATATGTAAGTGCAGTGTAATATAGGTCTTTTATATTAGTAACCATTTGTTTTAAAGGAGTCTTCAGTTTGATTAATCAAGTGTCCTTTCTAACTCTGACCCACTTTGTTGCTCTTTTCTTTGTTTGCTCAGTGGTTTATAGCATTAAACAATGAGTAATGATGAGTGACATCATCTCTGGCTCGGCTAGTGCCAACTAATTGGTCAGAGCGATTTGATTTCATTAGATGTTATTCCTTTAGGGTATTCCCTGTCCTCCCCCGCCTCAGTTGTGAAAGATATCTCTCATTGTTCTCGCCGAAGCAACATATTGCTTTTGTGTGGCATTTGTTTGTGCCTTATTGTATTCATAGTGCATTCTCTAACTGGTTGTAAACATTCTTGAAATTAGTCCTTGTGATTTATGGCATGCGTAGTCAAACCTGAAAAGGAAATAATGTAAAAAACAAGTCGAGTTGTGACTGCCCCTGTTGATGCCAACACTTTCATCTAAAATATTTCACACAATACACTGAGAATATTATAAATGCAATATGGGATAATAAAGCTCTTGACTGATGGGACAGGATAAGAAATAAAGTTACTTTTTTGACTGT
>JALDNG010000148.1:92500-337500 GCA_024349245.1 Neodontobutis hainanensis | reverse complement strand
AGGTGGCCCAGATCAGATCTGGTCTGGTAAGGTCAGTTAATTATCAGTGTGAACAGGTCACGCTTGATCTGATTAAGTCAAATAATAAAACCATCTTTGGTGAGAACAAAGCCCAAGAATCCAATTGCTCGATATCACTTGGAAACAGACCATATGCCAGCCTTTGCTAATAACCCATCAGTACTCACTGACATGTAGCAACTGATGGGAAAATACTTGCACATATTCGCCTCTTGTTCAAGTCGTTTATTACCTCAGGCTTATCGCTGACAGCGCCTCTGCCCTGGCTTTCTCTCCCGGCCCGTCACACGCTGATAGATAAGGCTCCAGAAATGGGCTGTAGCCTGGTTTACGGTGGTCTCGTTTGGTGTCATGTATCCATACTTCCTGCCAGGTCAAATACAAACCTGAGTGTCGTATAATGGAAGGATATTGTGGTTTAGTGTTGGCAACACGAGCGAGTTATATCATGTTTTTACAGCAGAGGTTGATGAATGGTGCTCTTAATGCATGCTCTACAAGGAGTGAGCGCGATGCCGGGAATGTTAAATAGCCATTGTGTCTTTGGTTGATGGTTTATTCTCTAAGAGCTGTACTACCTATTGCTTCTGTCATGTATGCATTTGCCTTCTTGTGCCATATTCAACAAACAGCATGTTGAGTCACCTAACAGTACATTAGTGGTTTTGGTATCCCACCTGGTTGACAGTTGACCATTGTGAATAATAGCTTGCTTAAAGAATACCTATTAAGATATAATTCACAGTAGGCAGCTAGCATGCTTGTTAACTAAAGTCCCTTGCTATCACATTGCTGTCAATTATGAAAGCACTACTTTGCATTAACACTTTCACCAATCACAAGTTAGCCCTGGCAATGGCTAAACGCATCTGTACTTCTTTAAGACTCATTTTAAGAGAATATCTCTAGCACTAGAATTTTTTTTTCACCCAATCTTTTTTATTTTGGTTGGTCTTTTCTGTCTTCAGTGTTGATATGAAATGTCATTGGTCCACTTATTTATCTGGCCGCTTCCTTGTACTTTCCATTGGCTCTATTGCTAAATTCCTATCGAGTCAAATATAATCCAGTGCAGTCATACTAGTCTGGTTTTGTAGTCAAAGATAAATATTCCTTTAAGAGATATGCACTTACTTGAATGTTTCACTTGTTCGTTTTTTGTTTGGTCTTGTCCACCCCCCCTCCAGAATTGCAGCCAAAGACTCCTTCCCATAACCTCTCTAGACCTGTGTGTGTTTCTGCACAGTGGTCTTAAATAAAAGACAGATCGAAAGGCATGTAGGCGTAAGCATTGAACACACTCACACTCAAGTATACGCTCACAAACTGTAGTGTAGCAGCCACACACAAGCCTCATTACGCCAGCCCTTGGGATTTGGGTTGGGACTATTTCCTGTTAGTGTTAGAGAGCGAGGGGAAGTAGTGGAGTATGACAACAGCAGAGGTCTTCCTGTGCATGGCTGTCACCCAAAGTTTACTTTTCCACAGTCATTATAGCATTGAACTAGCCTTTCTAAAGTATAGTTCCCTCCAGGTGGTAAGAATATATTCAGGGGTGTGTCACTTGTGCAGGCTGTAAGACATGTGAGTAGTTGTGTAAATATATACAGTAAAGAGTAACACCTAGAATTTCTGAAGGTGTGAGAGCTTGAAAGGTACAGTTCCTCTTGTTAGACTAATAACACTCACAGACAGATTCGGTTTGTTCATTAATTAACACATAGTTACTTCCATTTCATTGACTATATTCACAGCTGGGATTGATTTTACCTTGGGTTGGTTTGATAAGACATGAGCATTAATCCATTGTGTTAAAGTATATAATAATAAGTCTAGGAAATAATGAACAGTGATAAGATAGGTGATATCTGGATATAATAATACAAGAGGCAGGACGTGTGCGTCAGTGACATCCTATTTGAGATGCACACTCCTCAGATTAAGACACAGGCAACATCGTTCTTCCTCTGAGAATTGTACATGTTAAAATGCACATACTGTTTGTGCCTTTGTATCTTATGAGTGCTTTCTGTACAATGTGTGATTGTTGCCAAGAACCTGGATTATTAACTCATTAAATTATCAGTGTAAAACAGACCCTAAGAATAATAAGTCTCTGTTAGGCATTTTTATTGATTTGAAAATTGTGGAAGCAGTGAAGACAGTATAACGGTAAGAAACAAGCAGCTGAATCCTGTAGCAGGTAGTTACAATGGTTTCTACTGCAATTTGTCTGACTCTGATAAATGCAGTGGGAAAAATATGTAACACAGATATTCTTAAAATAGACTAGAAAGCCATGCTTTTGTTCACCATAGCAACAGTTTACTGTTGAGCACTGATTTGAGTTGATGGAGTTCATTTTCTCAACATATTATTTGTGTTTGTGTGTCTTCACTATATGGTCTGCTTAGTGTTTGTCTTTGTGGACGAGCAGTTTCAAATTGTTTGTTTGTCTGAATCAATCTCCATGGAAACTTCTGAAAGGCTCCTGCTGAACCGCAAAATAAAGTCCTGAGTTTGTATTTAGCTGTGACATAAAGAGTACATGCATATATCTTTGTTGTAATAACTCAGTGGAAACATTTGTGCTTTGTAATGGCAGTCACAGTTAATACAATCACTATACAAGCTCGTACCCTATTAGCTTCCTTTCATGCATCATGAACTAACCTACTGTAGATGACGCTGTATCTATTTGTGGCTGCAGGCTGGACACAAACATTCACAGACACAGAGTGTGTAGCGCGAGGCATGGCAGGGGTTGCATCTCTCCAGATGGCAGGAGCCGCCCACACGCTGCCAGTTGTTATACAATATGTATTGTATAACAGTAGAGCGCAACTGGCCCCCTTCCTGTGCACAAGGAATAATGCAGGTACACATTTACAGTGAAGTAGTAGTGCATGTTTGCTTAGATTATGTTGGGCAGCATTTTGTTGATACTCATATTACATCATAAATCTCTCTGTAGGTGAACTCATTTTTAGGACGTCTACACTCCTCAGTACCAATAGACATCTAACAAAGAGCCTTAACACTTTGAGTATCCGGTATCATAGTCAGCAAACTGCCACTTATCCAGACAGCCAGATCAGTGAGTACTTCTGTAACCAGGCTTCTAGCCAGTGAGATGGTTAATCAATGTGCCTGTTAGCCACTTGGACAGCTGTTGAGAAAAAAGAAGTCTGCCTGGTGTAGCTTACATCTGCAATTTAACTGCTAAAGTGTTCATTTTCTCTGAGTCATTAAAAACATCTAGTTCTCCATGAAAAATCTGCCCAGGTGTGACCAGTAACATGGAGCTACAGCTACAGACTAAAACCTGTGAATGAACAATTACCACCTTGCATATTTCTTTCTTGCTTACTATTATTCCAACACATACAAGTCACACTCACCTCAAAGGCGTAACAAAAGCTTTTGTTTGCACAGTCGTATGACTTCATTATAGTAAATCCACAATGACACACACTCAGCCACTGTTAACCTTGTCTCATCTCTACTGTGTGTACAGTAGCCCGTGTGTTTTTGTGTGAGCGAGCCCAGAGCTCCATGTGATGATGTAATAAAAGACGAAGCAGAGCAAATTGTGGAATCCCCTAAACATACTCATACTTACATTCTAAATAGGCTCTCAGTGTTTTTTTTTTATTTTATTTATTTTACCACAATGGTTTCTACCCATAGAATGATAAAGACTTTTAAACACTGCACATTTCACATAACACACAACAAGACAGAAATAATACATTTTGGATAAGAATTTCAATGGAGTAAATAAAGAAAATATCTGAGTGGTAAGCGGAACTGAGTGCTTCTGCAGACACAGCTGACACAAACTGGTTTTCTCTGTATGCTTGTTGTAATTCTTGCACCATTACTATGTGTGCACCACTACTGCATTCATCTAACATGACTTTTTAACTTTGACTAGCACCCCACACCCATTATTTCTGCCCTGTCAAACCACACCTGACTGTAGCCACGTCATTTGTCCTCACTGTGCCCACATGCAAGTCATAATTGTAGCTGTATGTGTAGTTCTCAAAAACAGCAGGGTTATAAATAGAAGAGGCTTGGCGCCCGTTACCTGTCTGTGTACTTACTGTCAACATTAGCTGCATTGCTTGACTAGAGGTATGTGCCTGCTCTGTGATAAACTATATTTTTACTAAGTGACTTACTGTAAAACTGTGTGTTTTACCTTTATCACACTGTACTTGCACTTTTAGTTCAAGTGATTTCACAGTAAAATTTGTGAAAACATTTTATTTATATTTATATTCTCAAAAGTGTTTTGTGAAATGTCATTAGGTGACTTGTGACCTTCAGGGCCACCATATGAGCAATTCCTCTTTGTATTTACCGCTGTTGATACATGACAATACATATTTCCATCAAGAACATTGTGTGCACAGTCCGTAATGCTCTGTCAGTTTTTAAATTGAGTGTAGAATTTAGTTGAATGTAAAACATCTCAGGAGTGCAATAGGCCACACATGAGTAGACTGGGGGCAACGTGGGTAGGGCAAAGGAACGAGGAAACAAGGGAAGGTCAAACAAGGGAAGACAGACATCCTTAAACAAAGTGCCAACGCCAGAATGGCGGCGATAAAATGACAGCAAGAAAGACAGATGCACAAGGCAGCTTCAAGACAAACAAAAGGAAAATGCAGCAGAACAACACAGGCAAAAATATTATTAACCTAATCGGAGAATTCTCAGAATCACAGCAAATAATGAGTCCAGTTTAATCAGTGGTGCAGACTGGCCACACATTTTCACGCCGTCACGTCTTGTGACAACAGAGAAGAGTGATGTTTGTTTTTTTGTGTTAATTTAGCTCAAGGCACAGGGACCTGTTTACGACGTTTAATCACAATGTGTGTGTGTTTGCTAAGCTTGAGCGGGGTGTGGTGCTTTGGTCCAAACAACTATGATACTGCAGCTTTTTCAAATCCTTTTATCGTCTTTGTATCTATCTGTTTGTGATGTACCCTTACCTCAGTAGTGCAGAGCTTGTTTCACAGCAGGGAGTGTAGATGTGCATGAGTGTGTGTGTGTGTGAGCGTGTGTGTGTCCTAGTGTTTGGTACAAATGTCTCGGGAATACAGTCTTTGAAGATCTAAGAATGAAAGAAAAGGAGAAGTAAGCACTTGTTCCTTTTTTAACTTCCTTCATGTCTTGTTTTTTGTGTTGTATTTCTTTTATTCATTCTCTGCCTCATTAGCCCCCACCCTCATTCTGCCACTGCATTTCCTTTATTTATGTCTTCATATTATATTTAAGTATATTTATTATTGTATTATTGAATACAGTATGTTATGGTACTTTGACCTAAATGTCTGTTAAAAGAAGATACGGCTTTTATTGAAGAAAATGGCAGTTGTAACCTCAGATCTCACTTCTTAAAATAGCAAGGCCACTCCATTTATAAACTGGCCTTTACTGGCTCTTACTAAAACTTCTTATCTATTATATTCGCATGACATTAGTATTTGGCATATACTTAACCTACACTTAAGACTACTTTTTACAGGCCTTGGTCTCGTCTCACAATCAAACACATTTTACTCAGCTCTGGACACAGACGACTTCCTTTCTTTTTTCATTTATAGAAATAATCTTTTCTACCTTTTAAATCTCACCAAAAACAGACCTTATTGGTTGTGAGTACTTACAGTAGTTAAAACTAAAGTTTCTCCGTCCAGGTGATACCAGAGCTACCAGAGTCGTGATTGGCAGCAAGAGGATTAAGTGACGTGAGCCTAGTATTTTTTCTCCACTTCTCAATGGGAAGTTACCTGAGAGGTGTTTAGGTGTGTAGCATGCATGTGTGAGATTAGTAAACCGATAGGGCTCCGGTAAAAGACGCATCATCTTACGACTCAATCTAAGCTGCTCTACTATCCAGGAATAAAATGCACTTGATCTACTTCCTCATTTGAATTCGCCTTTAGACGGCTAAGAATGCAAAAAGTTAGATTTTAAAGTTTAGGGGAAAAAAATATAATGGGATACCTACCATACAACAAAAACAATGGAACTGAGACTATGGAAATGATCAGAAAGGATATTTAAGGACTGTCAACTATAATAAAGCATAAATACAGTACATGGTGTCTATAGGCCAGTAGGCAAAACGTAGATGTCTAAAATGAAATAAAACAGCTGTCGTACTTTGTGACTGCTTGTAAATCTCATTCAGTGTATATCTTTTTATTGGTATATAAATGATATATTCATCGTGTTTGGAGGCCATTCATTGTGTCATAGTGTGTTTTAAACAAACAGAGCAGACGTAAAGCCTAAGGAAATGATGAATGAGTCCAACATCATACTGAGTGATTTTCTAACATGTTCCAATGCCAGATGTACAATAAGAGTCTTGTAACATTAGAGGCAGTGATTACCCAGCAGTGTCTGCTGCTTAGTAGTCAACATGAGAACAAGGCTGTTGTCCTCTGTGTGTGTGTGAAAGGCAATCTGCTGCTGTTTGTTGAGCAGTCACTATAGAGACCTCTATATGTATGTAACCCTTATTTGTTGTTCTTGTTTCTCACTAGTCCCTCTCACAGCTGTGGGTTAATGCTGGTTATAGGTTACTTTCTAAATGACACCAACAAAGCAGGACAGTATGTAGCCACTTTTATTCAGACATACACACTCCACGCCGCTCTCTCTTCCCTCTCCTAACAGAGCTGTACAGTGAACTACCACTAATAGGAACCAAAAGGTAGGAACTGAAGTTGAGGACATAATGCAAAGTAGATAGTAAATGAATTAACCACAGTAATACAATACATTGTTTATAGAAAATAAGTGCTGTGACAAATAATTTTGACCAAACCTAAATAATAAATCAAAATATGTTAAGCGTGTACAAGTGTGAGGATGGGTTAATCTGTCTGTTTCATTCTGTCTTTGATAGAACAATGCCCTTTCTCTGACCTTAAAGGGATTTTAGTTTTGTTTGTCTTCAGTTATCTACACAGGATTGCAGTATGATAAGATGTTTGCAAAGCCCTATAATTGTCCAATAATGGTGAATATATGATGTCTTTTATGATTTGCTGTGTATACTTGATCCATTGTTAAAAATATTTTATGCCCTTCTACGCACTACAATATCTCCCGACCCCATCTAGTGGTACACAATAATTAATCAGACAAACAAACTTCTTTTCTTTTTTTATGTTGTGACGATCAGATGAATGTCCTCACTTTCCAATTTGTACTTTTACTTTCTTGATGATACTTTGGTCCTCACGGAATGGCCTCTACAAGAAACCCTGTGCACAAACACATAGTGGCAAGGTCCAATTGTGTGGTTGCCGGGCAATGAGCTCACAGCGGTCAAGCGTAACAACCCCTCTCTCCATCAATCAGCCTCAGAGTGCTCTGCTCTAGTAATGATGTCATCACACTCACAAATATGCACAGACGCAAACACACACACACACTCGCACCAGTGACCAACCACACACTCCTCTCAGCCTCTTTGTTTTTGACCTTGGGTTGCCAGTAGACATGAATGTGTGTCCAGAGTACAAGAGGAGTGAGCACTGATTGTCATTGGCTGCAGTATATCACTGGGAAAGATGCCGTGTGTTTCTGGTAACTGCATGAATTTCACAATCATGTCTTCTCGTTTAAAGTATTTTTTTATTTTTTTTATTTTTTAAACCACTTTTTGAAAGGGTGAATTCTAAAGTATTTCTCTGAAATGCTCTACAGCACACTCTAGTGTTTTATCCCGGTCATAATTACTGAAATTAGTCCACAGTTTTATCATTGAAAATTAGAGAGTGAAATACTTTTATACATGACACATAAATTATTAGCTCAAATAATTATTAAGATATTCAACAAATTTCAAGCTTAGAAAACTACTATGGCCAGATGTCTAGAGATAAACTAGTAATGGACTGTATAGTTTATGAATGAATTCCTGTGACTGCTACATCATCGACTCAGATAGTTATATTCCTTTGAGATGCCTGGCCATTGAGTCACATTTTTTGTGATGCTTGTCATACTACAAGCTGCACAATTAAAGGAGTACTGCCTTTGCTACAACACATACCATGGTGATGTGTTGATAGTGCTATACTACTACTTGCTTACATTTTGTCAAAGGTACAGTCAAATGTAGCAGCATCCATACATAGCCTTAGATTAGAGTGCCACTTTAGAACAAGCACACACTTGACATCCTTGGTATTTTCCACTCTTCTTTTGCCCCTTTTAATAAATAATCTTGACTTACCCCATCTACAGTGAGACTGAATAGTGACCATATAAGCTTTCTATGCACAAACTTAAAATGTATTATAGTCACACACAAGCACAGAGATACAAACTCTTAAAATAATTACTGAGTTGACACACACACACTGTTTGTGGTCCAGCTGTGTCTCTGCCAGGCTCTAGGGCAGGGGGCCAGCACAGTGAGGTGAAGAGAGTGGCAAAAACACTAACTGGCAAATCAGTGGCCAATTAAAAACACTCAGCTGTGTATGTGCATGTGCGTCGGGTGTGAGCTTGTCCTTGTGTGACTGCCAAGGAGAGGCTTGGCACAGAAAGCATGCTTCCTATTCTCTCAGCATGGCCTTTTAATGCACCAGCTTACACACAGAGACACGCAGCCTAGAATTGGTTTTATCCTATTGTCTAATATTGAGGACAAATGCAATGTCTTTCTGTGTTTGAGCTCTTAGTTTGTACAACAGCGACTGCGATACAGCTCCACCCGTGAAATGGGAGTTGTATAACCTTAAACTCAAGACACCCTGCCCTTACCACACTTATTACATTCAGTTCAGGAGACAATGCTATGAATAGACACTGTTGTGAAGAGAGAAGGGTGTGTTTGTGTTGACTGAGTGATAGTTGTTATGTTGGAGACACCTTTTTATTTTTTATAAAGCAATCCTCCAGACAGCTGACGTCACTCCCTCCTGATGGTTTTAAGAAAAAAAAACTGTGTCAAATACTAAAGCATAGTTTTAACCAGTGCTGCCCTGCCTGTGGCATATTCATCTTTATTCAGTAAACAATCTGCGTGATCAAACCACTAGTGGTTACTGTCAAAGTCAGATGTAAATGCACACAATGGCCCTGAATGAGTCCTCTCATTCAGCCCACTCAATTCGGAGGCAGCGTGGACCATTCGCAACTGGAAAATGTAAAAGAACAATGTGTCTTGTTTTGCATTGAGACCTGCTATTTTTCAACAAAGGCTATGCTCATTTACGTGGGACTGAACAAGGGAAGGCGCTCTGCTGATATCTGAGGTGTTGTTTTATAAAACAAGTAATGCAATTATTAATCCATTCAACCTCAAAGTCAACTTCAAGTTCAACTTTTACTGTGACCTAAATAGAACGGTCAAATATTGTCATTGTGCTCTTCAACATATTGCATATCTCACATTTTCCAAATTATTGTACAGCCCCATTTTGAAGACTGAAACCTCAATTTATGTAAATTTAATTTAAATATATCACATAAAAGTGAGTTACATGATTGGATTCCAAAAGGGAATGGGTCTTTCTTTAGCAGTTTAAGGTTATAGTCACAATGCTGCAACAGTGGGCTATAAATCAGACCAGCCTCAAGTCATAGCCATCTTTTTATGATGTAGTTTGATAAATTGTCGCGGCTTTGAGACTTGATTTGTTCCGGATTTAAAAGGCTAATGTGAACAAAGTTAAAGCTGATAAATGATAAAAGATAGATGACATAATAAAATGGATTATTGGCATTGTATTAAAGTAACAATCTTCTTTCATGTAACAGTATATTATGTATCCAAAATATGTTATGTTATGTAGTAAAATAAGTGTTGTGCCACATTGTTCTCTCCATTAACTAAACTGAACAAAAGTGTGCAAAAAGAAAGATGGTTGATAAGTCAAGGACACTAGTCATCCTAAAAGAGTGTGCAGCCAAGGTAACATTCCTTCTTGCTTTGAGCACCATAAACCTTCAAAAGAGCTCACTCATCTCCTGAGGCATGTCTGTAGGAAAAAGGGGCTGCGGTTGAAGAGGCATTTCCCTTACATTACTCTGATGGTCAGTCAGTCTCGTACTCACTCACACATGTGTACTGTACATTCTTCTGAGTCGACCAAACAGCTGTCAGACACTACGTCAGTCCCAAAAGCATGTTGTGTGTGAAACAGTGTATGATAAATTATGAGTTTTACTAGAGCAAATGCAATTGTGACATTAAAGATGGCACCAGCACTTGCAACTTATATTTATTAACTAATCTGATCTGAGAAGACCCATATAGAAACTTTTTATTTTGTGTCTAAAAAACAACAATGCCTTCTTTCACACTTTGTTTTGTCCTTTTGTTTGATTTGACTGTAGTATTTCTGCAAACTTCAGCTTATTCATGATTTTGTAATAGTGAATGTGGATGCACGTCTACACTTGGGGAGACAGAAGGAAAAAATGCAGACACTGATGAAGTGATGGTTGACCAGACGAAAGTATTCATACTGTAATCATGGCGGTGTTTAGTCACGTACACAGCTACAGAGAACAACTAGACATGTTAAATACCACTAGCCTTTTGATATTAAAGAAAAAAGTGAAACACATCTTCTGTGATGTATCTAATACAAAATCAAATCAAATGAAAAGCCCTACACACTGTTTACTCGAGCTGTGTGCTGTCTACTTCACTGTTCTTTAAATTCAGTCAGTTGTTCAACCTAATGTGGTTTACTCTGAACTGTTCCTGACTCATTTAACCGGCCGCTACTCTAGATTGGACATGATGGAATGAGACAAAGTGTCTGTATTTGTGCATGAAGAAACACACTGTGTAGTCCCTCATATATCACAAGCTGCTTAGTGGCGTCTGTTTTAGTGCAAACCCAAAACTGTGAAACAAATTTTCAACAGTAACTTATTGCGATCAGCCCTAGAATGAATGCAGTGAATGAATCCTCCCCTGCCCTCCCTTTCACCCTCTCATTTTTCAGTTTTCCATACTTCCCACTGTGCCTCGTTGCCTGCCTCTTTTCTGCTACCATCTGCTTCCTCGTCTCTTTCTCATTTCCTTCTTTAACTCGCTGTCCCTTCTGTTTTCTTCATCTGTCTGTACAGCTATTCTTTACACTTTGTACTTTAGTCCAATGTGCTTCACAGTCCATGGCATCATACCCCTGTGACTTCCACATACGTGTCTCTGTATTCTGGGGGCAGCTGGGATGTTTTGTGGCACTTTTATGTGCCCCAGTATGTGTGCATGCATAGCTAGGTTAATCCTGACGTTACACTGCAGCCCACATTTATTGATTTTCCTATGAGCTGCCATTCCGAACATTCCCTCTTTATTTCCCTTGTCTCTGGCCACCATCATCATGTCATTTCCACAATTCCTCCCATTCTTAGTAATAGAACTATTATGTTTTAAATAATTATCAATGTACAATATGTAAGTCACGTTAGGTCGCAGATACACTATATAAATATACTTTGATGTGCATCACTGTCCCCTTAATAATTTGTTTTTTTAGTGGCTTACAATAATTGTCTTCTTCTGCAATTTGTTAGGCTTCAATATCAAAGTAACACTGCGTAACCTTTCAGAACTTTCACCATCTAAAGAAAAGTGTCTGCAACTACCTTCTGCAAAGTCACTGCACCTGTCTAGGGCACATATCACGATCAGATGTGAGTAGCGCTGTATTAACTTGGTGTTCTATGAGATGGTAACATGCCTTGTCACTCACAGTTTTATATGCAGGGCTTTAAAGTGATTTTTAGGGAACTTCACTGTGACTTGGAGGCTTCTGTGATTTCAAAGCTTTGTAAAGTAAAGAACTGATTACCTAACCCTAACCCAGATTATATATGTTTTTTTTTAAGTTTTCATAGTTTTAATTTAACATGTTTTTGTTTTTTTTTCTTCTCCCCAGCAGGGAGTTTCTGAGTCAACACACGGCATTCTGGGAAACTCTGGGCCCCTCTCCATGGGCTACACCACCTGCTGACAAACTAGGGGAGCTCTTGAATGAGGTGAGATCCCAGATACACTTCATATGTTTTAATATAGAGCTAATAAACCACCTTGGTAACAGCAGCTTAGTTATTACTGCAAAATCATTACCGACAGTGTACTTCCGTATTGCTATTCCAATCATGAAGCTTTTAGTTATGTCGTCATGTTTAATTTGACAATATTATTTCTGACATCAAGGACTTTCCAGCCTTGTGGTTTTGTCGTAGCCAGAAGCCTTGTTTTGCTGCAAAACCCGTCAGACTGGAGTTAACGCGGATGCATATTAAGTAAAGTGCTTTTGATTTTGAAGTGGCAGATTGTCCAATGAAAAAAGTGTTCTTGTCTGTAGAGGATGATTTAATACCAGAAGATCTGACGTGATGCCCGAGACTGCTTGTGAGGTGGTGGAGTAGTCGCATGATGACACATTTAGCTCCCAGTGAGTGAATGAATGACCAGAAAATGGAAGCCTCATTGTCAGTACTGGGAGTGTAAAAAGGACTCAACACAAATAATGCTTCTGACATCTTGAGTAGGACCATATACTGTATATACCTTTCTGTGAGTGTGTCTGTGAGTCCGGGTACTCCGCTTTGCCCTACAACATCGGAAAACATGGCGCCCCCTGGTGTGGCTCCTGGTGTGGCTCCTGACTAAGAATTTCCCCAAAGGGACAATAAAGGGATAAAAAATATATATATATATATATGGCAGTTTATTCCTTTGTTATTACTTACTGTGTGTGCTTTTCTTTGCATTTCAAAATTAACCACAAACAAGCTAGTGCCACTAGTGATTTTTCTCTGTGCAATGTTTTGTAGTATTATTGATTCCCAGAAGAGAAACATTTCAGCCCTTTCTTGAGAAAGTTAAATTGCTGGGTCAAAGAAAGCACCTCTTCGAGCTGTGGACGATTACTTTACTCCAACACAGTTGAGCAAAGCGAATGCTCGAGGTGAACAGTGTGACCCCATTTGATGCATAGTCTCTCTTCTCGCTATATGGCATATTTGTGAGTCATGGCAAATCAATATAAACAGATATGCAAGCTAACTTTTGTGTGACTGTGTGATTGCTTTGGATGTTTGGAGATGTAGTTTATTCTCTCCCTGGGGGATATTCTGCATTTCTGTTTACTTCTATTGTGAGCTATAAACAATGGATATACGTGGCTATAATGACTAATGTGCTCTGTGGGAGGGTCAAGTCTCCATCTAAAGGACTGTTGGGATACTAATTGGCAGACTAGGTCTCGAGGCAGTACTGATCAACCCACATGTGTGCTGCTAATATCTCAACACAGAGTAATTAAAAACTTGGCATTATTGCATTGTGCACTCCTCAACAATGAACATATTGTAATATAATAGCTGATGTAAGAGACAAATCCTTAACCGACTATAAAGCCATTGTGACATTCATTGCTCAATACATTATTTTAAACAACAAAGATTTAATTTATCAATCTCCAAAAATATGGCTTTGTAATATCAGTTTTGTATCATTAAATAAAATATAAAATTCCGTTAAAGCAGCCCATCATTTCCTTTTTTTTTCGCCATTTTTGTTTACAAGCCGGCAAGCTTGCAAGATATAGAATGTTTTCTGAAACAGTAGGTCATTTAAGTGTATTTTGTACCAATAGGACTCTGCTAGGGTCCAGTGTATTGGCTTATTTTCTTTATTATATGCGTCGTGTGGTAGAGTGTCTCACTCACTAATCTCTTGCTACACGTCTCAGTCCCAGGGACAGAAAAGTTACATTGGAGGTTTCTCTCCACAGTGTCAAGCTGAGGGTACTGTGTCAGTCAGATAGGCAGGATTCTACTGATCTCATGTCTAGGGACCTTCAAAATGAATTTCAGAATGTTTATTTTGGGCTTAAAGTTACCCAGGGCATATGCATCCACATTTATCAAATTCATATATGCCTTATACTTGATGCAAATGCTAAAGGCAAATACTGGAACACTTCTTGCAGTAATGATGTCAAAAACAGTGGATGATAAAAAATCTACAATGAAGAACCAGTGAAAGAAACACAAGTTTATCAGTGACCCCAAAGATTGTGTTATGACCCTGAGAGCACTGCTGTGTGCCTTTGGAGACAGATTATGCTGAGTAACAGCCATGTTGTAGCCTGTTTTCTGTTGGTTGACATTTGGATACTTGTAATGGGAGTAACAGTACCCTTAAGGCATTTTTTTGGTTTTGTTATCTGGCCATACAAACAGGCTAGTTGTTGTTTTTCATAAGGTTTAATAAAAAAATACAAATAAAAAGTGTCTTTTTGAGTACAGCACAGTGAGTGCATCCCCCTGCTTCACACAGTCCCCCTCTTCCCTGTCGAGTAGAAAGTGTGAGGCTTGTGTGGGTGAGACAGAGGAGAGGACTAGAGAGAGAGTGTCGCTGCTATTCTTGGCTGGTAGGGAAAGTCTTGGCTCCCTGGCGTATGGGAAAAGTGCTCTTGGCAAGTCTTGAACCCAGGCATTCCATTATGTTGTCCTCTTGAAAAACACAACACATACACATAAACTTGTTTTTCGTCACTGCAGAACTTGGTTTGCATTAATTTGATTTACTCCCAGTGGATAAAAGTCATTCATAGCCTCTTAATACGTTGAAACCTCTCCTAAAACAAATCTTCATTCTCAAGTCTGTCCCACATACAACAAATCATTGCACTCACACACATCTCAAACATTATAGGCCCCAAAACACTGTCACTCACATTTAAGTATACAGTATATGTAATGGATAAATTAAGGTTGAAGTTTAGTTGTGGTTGGTGAAAGTTGGTAAATGAATGGAAATGTGAAAAGAGCACAGTTGTTGGCTAGACGGCTGGACCTTGAGCAGTGTTTCCTTATTTTGTAAAGGTTCGGCAAAGGAATGTCAGTGAGATGGAATTTCCTTTCATCATTGTTTGCGTGTTTGGACATTGATATTGTCGGCAATAATGATGTTGAAAGAAAGTGAAATGTTTTTGGAGAAGTGAGACAAACAAGTGAGTTAACTGAGTTGGCCTCTGTCAGCTTCTGTTTGTCCGTCTCAAAGTCTTGTGTGCCAAAGCAGCTTGTGCATCATGGTCACTTTGAGTGTGACCCTCAATAATTCAGTGGTTTGCTGGTGTGTCATAATGGAAAAATATGCAATAACAACAAAAAATAGACTGCAGTTATTAAGTGTGTGGAAACATGGCACAGGTTTTCAAAGCATACCAATATTTTGAGTAATTTGAAGTTGTGAGATTTTGATTGTACATGTTGCTGATTACTAGCCTGGTTCTACCAGACTCTCGTACATTTCATTTGTACAGAGAGTCTGGCCTCGCTCCATTGACAAGCGTTTACTTCCTTGTATGCGGGAACTCTGTTGAAGTTTAAAACTATTGGATCTGCCCAGAGTCACTCAGGATCTGCCATAGCCAATCGCTAACGTGTGGTCGTGACATATGTCATGCGCCGAAACCGACCGGAAACAACAAGTCACTCCCTCTGTTCGCTGATTGGTCCTACAAAAAATTGATTTCTGGAAACCTAAGAATATACAGCGATCCCAGACTAAGTACTAAAGCGAAATGAAATTGAGCCAGGAGCCAGGCTAGCTGATTACCTCCACCAGGAAAATATAAAACACAGTCCCTTTACCCACAATACAATGTTCAATTCCAGTGCCACTTTTTTCTCTGACTGAGTAATTATAAACATTTGCTGTAGAATGAATGAATGGACATGCATAGGTGCTGGTTGTATTTTATGGGTCTTCTGTTGTAGAGGGTTAGGGCTGTTTGGCCAGACGTACTGCTGCGTGTGGACGCCTGTGTAAGTTGGGAGTGGAATGCATTTGTTTGGACGATGGTGGAGTGTGTGCTGTGTAGTCTCGGGGGGGCTGGTGATTGCGTGGAAGTCTACATGCTCAACCAGTGCTGCCCTCCTGTCTGACATTTTTGTCTTTGTAAAGGTGGACGGCATTATTCAAAGACAAGGACACCCGCTGAGCGGTCTCCCACCTCTCCTTCATTCACACAATGCCCATTCAGCCCAATTAGTGCCCGTCTGCCTTCCTGCCTATGAATATTGAATAGATGCTTCACCTTCAGTGAACAAAGCTCCTCTCTGTCCTAGATGTGGACACCATTTGTCTCGGCAGGCGTTCATTTCAGTGCCATGCTCCCTGCAGCCCTCCGAGTGACACTTCCCACACCTGTCAGCCCCCTCTCAACCTGACTTCAGCCAGAAATACATGCACTATTGTCATTGCAATCTTTTTGTCATGGTGAGTTCACATGGAGGGTTTGATTGACATTAAAAGGCATTTGCTCTGAACAGGCAGTTCATATGTTTAAAGAAATAGCTTGTGGCTTACTGGGTTATATTAATAAGTCAATGAAAGCATGGAATGGAGCCACCCTGAATATACCAAAGGCTATAGCAATTTAATGAGTTGACTTTCTATAGCTTTTATTAAGGGTCAATGGGACTGGGGCCTTAGCAGGGACAGGGTACACTCTAAATCAGGTATTTAGCGAGTGTCCATGCCATTCTTAGAATGTTTTTTGCAAAGATTAATACAAACAACATTTAGTCTGTGACTAATTTAGAGTCTATAAGCAAAAATATGTTAATCAAAATCTCTCCTTTGACTATAACATTGCAATGTTACATGAAATTTACTTAATTGAAATGTCAGTGTACACTTTATTGACTTGACACCACAGATATGACTCAGCCACAAAAGTAAAATGAGATGACACAGCAATCTTTTTCCTTTATTATGACAGTAGAGAAGATAGTGCAGTTGAAGGCTTTCTTCTGATGTGCATTACAGCAGTGGTGAAATATTTGTAATCTACAAAGAGCAACTTATATCATTGTCTCAATAAGACATGAAGAGAGATTTCCAAATGCAGTTTTCAAAGTGTAACTAAAATAGGACATCCAGGATGTTAAATTTAAGATAGGAGATACATTTTATTAATAGTGCATCAATGAAATTTACAACTGTTTTCTCTCTCTACATCTTGTTTGGCAGTAACACAATTACTATTTGTAGGATTAAACATTGTCTCAGATATAAGAGTGGCTTTGTCTACTCTTCAGTCACTGTATTTGCAGGACTGCTTAGTGTGGAAGAGCACTGTGTACTTATGTGAAAAGTACTTGTGTCTGCAGCAGTGGTGGAGGAAGTACTCTATTCATCTACTTAAGTACAACTACAGATAAAGAGGTAGGTAGCAATGTTGGTTGAGGAATAATCATTCATATCAGAGTCACATGTGGACTGTATCATTGTAGCTCATAGGAACATGAGTGGAAGTACTGTTCCTTAATCATGTCTTTTATCACCGTTAACCTCTGTTTGCAGTGTTTTCTGAGACACATGCTGTAACCGGATCTGAATAATTAAAATGAACTGATGGTGGATGAATAGAAACTAGCATCACATTAAGACCTAGTTTTACAGGACAAAGAGGGAACAGAGTATGAAAATTAAACATTTGGCACAAGGTTCACGAGCACCTGGTGAGAATCAATTGTCTGGAGTATTTTCCAGTTTTTACTCTTTCTCTTGTGCCTCACCTTTTAACAGTTTTTTGTCAGATCTTTCAGTGCCTAAGGATCCTATTAATTCATTATGCTACTAATTAAGATGAAGTTCTCCTTTATGTGTCTATTTAATAGTTGGGCAGATCACAGACAGGGGAAAACACAATTATGTTTAAATGTGTTCTTATAGGTGCACTATAGGTTAGTTTAACATTTATGTACCACCAAGTTACTTTTACTTGTGAAGCTAATGTAAAATGTAGTGGAGAAGAAAGTACAGATATTTGCTCTAAATAAAATTGGAGCAAAAGTCAAAATACCCTCTTTTAAATCTACATAGTAAAGTACAGATACTTAAAATTATATTTAAGTACAGTAACAGTATTTTTACTTTGTTATATTCCACCACTGGTCTGCAGGCACCTTGACATATTTGTTGCATGTGTGTGTACACTCAGCGGGATTATAGAGCAATAGAGGAGCTTAGGAGTGATTTGCCCATCCATTCCAGTCCTTCCCTAATCCTGCACACACACACACACACACGCACGCACACACACATGCACACACACATGCACGCACACATGCACGCACACACATACGCACGCACGCACACACACATGCACACACACATGCACGCACACACATACGCACGCACGCACACACACATGCACACACACATGCACGCACACACATACGCACGCACGCACACACACATGCACACACACACACACGCACACACACATGCACACACACACACACATGCGCACGCACACACACACACACGAACATGTGCACGCACGCACACACACACACACGCACACATGCACGCACACACACACACGCACACACACACATGCGCACGCACACACGCACACACACACAAACACGTGCACACATGCACGCACGCACGCATGCACACACACGCACGCACACACTCACACGCACGCACACGCACGCACGCATGCACACACACACACACACACACATGCACACACACTTTTTTGTGAGTGTGTGACTAGCAGGAATCTAACAGTGTGGATGTGGATTAATAGGTTTGTGAATGGGATTGGGTTGAAGTAGCACAACAAGTAAAATGCCTTGTTAAAATGTCTTTTTAAGTGATAAAAAAGCAAAAAAAAATTAAATAAAACACGTGCAAACATTCAAAATCAGATGTGTTATTGTAAAGTAAGTATTTTGTGGCCTATACAGTACACAGTAGGAATAGTAAAACCATGGGACATGTCGGTGATGATGAAGCTTGTGTGGATTGGCGGACTGGCTTAATGAAACCTACCTCCTGTTCAATAAATGTCATTTATTATTGTCAACATTATAGTTTTCATCTCATTGTGTGTATCTGAAGACTCTTTAACTCATTGTGTGTATCTGAAGACTCTTTAACTCATTGTGTGTATCTGAAGACTCTTTCTTGAGGTTCTCCCTTTGATTCACTATCAACAAGAACCTTCATAATAACAGGTCATTCCACTTTACAATACCTTGTGATATTAGAGCTTGGAAACATATGTGAATGAATGTTGCAATAATAATAATTCTGAATTTAAAAAATATGCCTTCATGTACCCCCATTTGAGAAATTCTGCCCTAGTCCTTTGCAACGCCATTTTCTTTTCAATTTGCCCCAATCCAGACTCTCTGCCAACACTTTGATGTTCATGAGTACACTTACGCCTGTTAGCATAACTAGCTATATTCACTGTAGCTACAGTTTACATCATGTTTCCTGAACTAGCCTTTTTACAATAATCCCCTTTGGCTGTGTAAACTCAGTCTGCAAACATGTCTTTGTGAGTTTATATGGATGACATCATAGTCTTTTGGTG
This sequence comes from Neodontobutis hainanensis, assembly GCA_024349245.1. NCBI lineage: Eukaryota > Metazoa > Chordata > Actinopteri > Gobiiformes > Odontobutidae > Neodontobutis > Neodontobutis hainanensis. The sequence goes on along the minus strand of JALDNG010000148.1, from coordinate 318,055 downwards.
CACTATTGTTCTAGTGCACCTGTCTTTGTCACAGTCGCACATCTTTCGAGACAGATGGAGAGACATGGATAAACAAACGCTGAGACTTTTGCTGACAGAAGAAGGAGTTTTGGGAGGCAGGGGGCTGCCGTTGTCATAAACGCAACGTCTGTGTGCGTGGGCGACTCAGCAGAGAGTATGAGTGAGGGTAAGAGAGTGAGAGGAAGCAGAGCAGTGCGGTATATGTATATGAACGTGCTTGTGTGTGTGTGTGTGTGTGTGTGTGTGTGTGTGTGTGTGTGTGTGTGTGTGTGTGTGTGTGTGTGTGTGTGTGTGTGTGTGTGTGTGTGTGTGTGTGTGTGTTTATATGTACTGTATATATAGAAGCTCTTCATCAGTTTCCTTAGTGACTGGCTGCGAGCCTGCGACTGAGTCTCGCTCTCAGCTTTGTAGACGAACGCAAGAAATGAAAGGGAGCAATGCAGAACACAACAGCTTTTGGTGAATACTCCTTCATTGCTGTTAAGAGTTTACAAGGGCAACACATTTGGATTTGATTAAAATGGTATTTAAGAACATCTTTTTGTGCTTTAATTTGAAGTAATATAGAAACTAACATAAAAAGGCAGATTTGTTTCATTTTGAAGAACGTACAGAGTATTTTTTCATTTTGAGTAATGAAAAAAATACATTAGTAAGTAAAGTCTGAAGAAAATTGATTTTTATGTGACTCTTCAGTGAATGTGTGGGAAATGGAGAGTAATTAAATGGCGTCAATCCAGACACAGAAAGCATCCATCCACCTTCTTGCACTTATTCAGGGCAGGGTCGTGGGGGCAGCAGTCTAAGTAGAGATGCCCAGACTTCCCCTCTCCCCAGACACTTCTTCTAGCTCCTCGGTTGGAATACCAAAGTGTTCCAAGACCAGCAGAGAGACATAGTCCCTCCAGTGGTCTTCCCTGGGGCCGTCTTCCAGTGGGACATGTCTAGAATACCTCCCCAGAGAAGGTTCCAGGAGGCATTCAAAACAGATATCCGAGCATCTGAGTCCTCTCAATGTGGAGGAGCAGCGGCTCTACTCCGGGTCCCTCCCAGGTGACCAAGCTCCTCACGAAAAAGACAAATAAATCTGATTGACAAGAGCTCTGACACTGCCAACATCAGAGTCTGTAAACTTTTCAAGTATAGATGCAGACTGCTGGTCCACCCCACAATGAAGCAACCTTAAATGACCTTTTAAAAATGTTTTTTTCCAGAGAGGCCAGAGGGTTTGAGAAGGGGGTGAAGGAAAAGCCTTTTCTGAAAAGAGGAAGTGGCCTCAGATTTATATTGCTCACTATTTACAACACTGTTCTGAAACCTAATTTAGATTCACTTTAGAAGGACAACAATACCTGAATGTTGAAGTGTCACTAACAACTCCCCTGAGCCTTAATGAGTCTCCCATCAGGAGTCACACTGCCCTTTCATAGCTAACCACTATTAGACCAGAACAGCCTGGTCCCATCAGGTTTAGTTTCAGGTCAAAACCCCTCCCTCTAGAGATATAAGCGCAGCTCTCTTAACAGTTAATCTCAGAATTGAAAAGTTTCCTGGAAACAAAACGTCTTCACCTTGAAAATTTAGTTCAGGTGCATTTGCTTTAACCTTTTCTTTCAAAAAGTGAAATCTTTCCTGATTGTTTTTTTCTTTGTGTTGGTTCTGCAGCAGCTCTGTTATGTCTGCCTCCCTCTGTTGTTCACTTGACTGCAGATTGTAAACAAACCCACACAAATGAAGTATGATTAAATGCGAAGTGGCTCCAATTAGCTGCTGAAGCAGACGAGTGTTGCTGGCCCACTGAGGTCACCTGACACAATGGGACAACTGTGAAACAAACATATAGTATGCTCTGCTTTGTTTGTGTTTGTGGATCTAAGCGTTGTCCATTTCTTTATCCTTTTAGAATAAATGTAGACTGCAGATGTTGACAAATGCTTTTGCAGCAGTTGGCATACAGATTCCTTGTGTGATGATAAAAAAGGTTTAGTTAAGTAACACCGGAAATAACAAATCAGGAACTATATTTGAAACATATTACAGCATAGCACTACTTGCATCAAAGTGTGCTTAGATAACACTTGGAACTTCCTTGTGAAATTCTTATGTACCAAGTGCTTTTGGTATTTGTTCCTTTCTTCCCCATGGCGCCTGAGCTTCTCTACTCCATGAATATCTCAAGTTAAACACTCCGTACAATTCAAGCTGACAGGAAGTCCAACCAACACAAACAGGATGACTCCTCAGTGCATGTTTAGATCCATAAAGTCTAGTGGGAATCAAGACCAACGATGAGTTTTTATAAACTCTTAGTGCAAACACTCCTCTCTTATGGAGCAGCCCGTTTAATCTATATTTACATCCAAATGGGCTTTTAACTAGGTCAGTAACTAACTGAAATAGACTCCTGGTCTCTGTTGTTAAGATGAGCAGTTCTGACATCTAGTGGCTAAAAGACAGCAGTGTTGTTTTGAATCAGAGCAATGCTTTTCACAAATAGTGTATTTTACAAATCACAAATATTGCATTTTCCTTCGTATTGGTAGGTAATGTATTTTATTTCGTTTTCATGAGCGGTATTTTTGGATTGTAAAATGTCTTTGTTTAGGAACCTTTTATGAAAACAAGTATATAACTATTATTTAAAGCTGAGATAGTTTAAGTAGCAAAGTGGATCAATAGTGGTTAAGACTAAACTAAAGTCCGAAATAGTTTAATCACAGTGAAAATACTGTATCTTGAGTTCTGTAGTCATTAGTGCCTTTATTCTGTAACATTTAGCTCTCAGAATATTTATGAATCAACAGAAAATAAAGAGATCTGTTGTGTTCCATGAGTATCAGTGCATTTCCAATGTGTCACTTTTTTACTTCTGTCTCTAATCTCTACTGCTCTCTCCCTCCTGCCTGTTTCTCTGCCCTTCCCACAAACACACTCTTTCTGTGCTTGTAAGCGCGGTCCGGGCGCGCAGCCAGCTGGCGTATGTGTGTGCGTTTTTTTGAATGAATACCTGATGGAGTTAGCTGAGCGCACTGTGGGAGGGACTCTGGCTGGCGTTCAGGCGCTTGCATAATCCACGTTGGAGCAGTGCATGCGGGACTCCCTCCCTGTGGGCGTGTGTGCGTGTGTGTGTGTGTGTTATCACCTGAGTGCCACTGCCAGTGTGGGAGCCTCCTGCGTCGCTACTGTCAGGACTTAGTATGTACAGTATGTGTCAGGAGGGGTGAGAGCACACTACGCTGGGATTTTCCGCCCGGAGACAGACAGATAGTCTTTACAAGGCACAGGGCTGAGTGTAGACGGAAGGAAAGAATGAAAGAAACACGAGAGGGAACGAAAAGTGGGCTACTTCTGCTGCAGTGGTGAGTACACTTTACACAATTTGAATGAAGTGGTCTTGTTGAGTTATGACATGAATTTGTAAGTGCCCTAGTTTTTCCCACAGTCATTTCTGGTGAAATGTTTGCTCTCTCCCTCTCCGTGTGTGTGCGTCTGTCTGTTGCCCCCCGCCTCTCGCCCCCTAACACTAAGCACCCATCCGAGCACAGCACAGATGAGGGGTGAGAAAGTGCAAGTCATGCAATGCTGCTTAAGAGTTTTAGTGGTCTTCTCCTTTGCTTTTTCATCAATCCTTCTTTTAAACAACATTATCAACAAGAGTAATATGTATATTTGTTAAATACTGATTGAATGGTGGAAGTTTCAGTTTTTACTATATTTGACCAGTCGAAGGAAGCCAACGATGAACCTGAAGGATTCTTATAATAATAATAATAATAATAATAATAATAATAATAATAATAATAATAATAATAATAATAATAATAATAATAATAATTAATATTTTAAATCTGTAAATGTTGCACGTAATAGGATAAGGTGAATATCAGTCATGTTTCATTTTACATGAATTATGTTTAATGAGCATTTCATTTAATTGGTTTAATTTTCCCAGGCCCAGAGCTGTGTCTGAGTTCTCAGTCTGGGAGCTTTGCCTCTAACATTCACATGATCACAACCAGACAAACACATAAAGCAAGCAGCTGTACAAACTGTCTAAATTCCAAAAAGGAAGAAGCAGCACACAAAGGGGAAATTGTAATTCAGCAGAAACATTGTACTTTCCAGTGGAACTATATTTAGCAGTGAGATAACACATCACGTTGTTCTTATCCCTTTGATCATGATTATGATTATGACTGAGCACACATTCACACACACTCAAAGTGCAACACAGTCTGCTCCATGGCAGTGTGAATACTCATATGGAGATGTTTAGTTGCAAATAAATCTGAGATCATGGCTTTAATTAGAATATAACTGTCATATTTATGGCTCTGTTGATTGCTTTAAAAGAATTTAAGAAATACATTTAAAGATTCATGTATTTAAAGCAACACTAACTTTTACATAAGTTACATAGCCTTAAAATGCATAGCTTCAATGAAAAAGGAAGCATAATAACTTAACTCTGTAACTCTGACGTGGCATCCTGTCATGGTAACACATTTTAAACCTTAATAACGCCACCTTTTACATACTGAGCAGTGCCACACTCAGATATTTGTTCAGTAGTAGCTGCATAAGTGCTCAACCCTGAAATGCTTAATGTTTTATTTTCATTTTGTTATTGATATTGTGTGGGCCCATCTCGGTTGTAAAATCTTTCCCTACCCCTCTACTACAACAGCAACAGTGTACAAGATCAGTTAGGTGTGTCTCTCAAAGCTGTAAAACCTTAAAGCAAAAAAAGAACGTTTGTGAAACTTAATCAAAAAGAGGAATGGACCTTTCAACAAAACACTTGACCTCCATCTGTCGAAAAACCATTGGATTAACCTGTAAAACATGGAACAGAAACATGAACAGTTTACATTACGTCATATGAGTTTTTTTGTCTAAAGATCTGAAAACAAGTGAATGGGACTTAGGTTAAAAGACACTTGGACAGTTTTGACTACAGAAGCACAAAGGAATAGTTTGTGAGTGACCAGTTTGGGTTACTGACTCCACCCTCATACATTCTTTTACTATGTCTCTGTCTCGAGAGCAACATGCACCAGATTTAGAAAGGTGAATCATTGTGCTTGAGTGTGTGAGAGACTAAAGCACATGGAGGGCAGATATCTTGGGTTACTGTGATCTGATATCCACTCGAGCACTCATACTACAAACTCAGCAAGATTCAGGTGACAGTGCTTTTCAGTGAATGTGAGTTTGAGTGTTGGTTTCAGGGAAGAGATACTCTCTCTTTTTCAAATGTAGGGCATGTGCTGCTCTTGCTTTGAGACTATGATTCCCATAAGCATTCATTTTCTCATACAACTTACATCATTAAGAATGTTTTACAATTCCCTCCACGTTCTCAGATCAGAGATGTTCAATCAGTCAATGTTCTCATTCATCTAGGTCCATTTATATATATATATATATACGTATATATATTTTTTTGACAATTTAAGATTTTATTAGATTTCTTTCACTTGCTATCCAATATAGAAGACAAGCCAAATGTAGTTGTATCTTTTAATTAAAAATATTTCCCTTTCTCCTTAGGTTTAATGCCTTTTTGGACCCTCTGTCTCCATAGAGCAGGACTGATATAATTTGCATTAAATTTAAATATTAAATCCAAGCAAATCATTTGCATAACTCAACTGTATAAATTTTTGTCACTTGTACAAAGCCATGCCATTACAGAGGTCACAGGACTACATTTCTCTGGTCATTACTTATTGTCTTAGGCATCTGTAGTCACTATGGCTGTTGATGATGCTTTAAGCACTTGCAGCAGTACTAGCTTTCACACACTGGACAGCGCATTTCTTAGATGAAAGTGTTTATATTAAACCAGATTTTGTGATATAACAATTTTTGTTGCGCAGATACATCAAGGTTTTACTTGATTTTAATTTTTTGTTACAAATCTTCTGCATTACCTGCTCTCTTCATTTAGCAAAATAATTTGGACAGTTGTGCCCCAACAGAATGATCACGCATACCCTAATACACAATAAGTATATTTCCTCGTTGTTGTTGTTCAAGACATTTTTATTTTGTCATACCAGAGTGAACTGTCAAGAATGACAACTCTGCCTCTGAAGATAAAAGCTCTGAACACTGGCAGCATGAGACGATCAGTAGCAGAATGTACAGACAGTGTGAGTGTTTGATGTGACAGCTGATATGACATGTCTCTGATCTGAGAGCTCACAGAAACACCACATTCCTCTTATCTCACAAGTTTTTATTTCACCAAGAGCTTGTTGAGAGCATTGTATGTCCCAGCTTTGTGGTTGTATTGTATGTGCAGGATGTGAAATTCTGTCGTTGAAGTGGTTGGTATGGAGACTCACTATCGTAAAGAGGCCTCTAAAAATCAAACACATTTTTACGGTCTGGGGTTTAGGTCTCAGACCTGTAGATTTTTTTTTACAGCTGTTACTTTTTATTGATAGCACAGTGGAGACTCAGGAAACTTGGAGACAGTGTTATGAAAACAAATCATATTAGTGAGCCACCATAAACTTGACATTTTAAATCAAGACCACAATTACAGACACAGTGCACCTTAATACTAAAAGGTTGCAACAACAATATTTGAGGACAATGCATGTCTGAGAGTGGCTTTATAGAGCAGAGGACATGTGCTCATTGTGTTTGCATCTAGGCTACAATAAAATGCTGGCTTGAGCTTACATATGCATGCAAATGTTCATGTGTACATGGATTTGCATGTGCAACACACTGCCTTAAATCAAAGTTCTTGAGATAGGATTCAACACCCACAAACAAATACAGACAGTAAACAAATTACTTGTCATTACAATTAGAAGATTATTTTAGACTTGGTTGCAGAGAAATTCAGATCTGTCCCATTACAACATGCCATTCTGTATTGTCCATTTTTGCAGTTAAAATTGTCCATTAACCAAAGAAGTATGGGTGAACTACATTTACAATTGCATACGGTTGTGCTCGTTCCCTGGCAGAATTTATGATTTTATTTGGCCATTTTTCAAAGAATATGACTGATAACACAAAAACCTTTCTTTCACTCATAGTTTGTGGTTGGGTGAATGCCATTTGTGGCCAAACAGCTGTGTTTACTCTTTTTAAATCAATATGACAACAAAAACTACCCAAATGACTCTAATCAAAAGTTGACATACCCCAGTTAAAACCATGTATTACTAGCTTGGCCAGTCCAGAACATTCTGAGAGGGTATGTAAACAATATACAAGAAACTCAACAAAACTAACTTTTATATTACTAAGAGTAAATGAGCTACATTTTTTTAACTGGTTAAAATAATTGAAATAAACATCTTGCTGAGTTCTTTCTGTTTAAGAAAAAGCAATATGTTACTCTCAGAACAAATTTTAACAAGGATAAAGCAACTTTCTCTCATTTTATTAAAGATATATTACCTCTAATAAATCAACACACATTATGATCTGCTTTCCTTTATGGCCGAAAATTATGTTGTGAATACAAGACTAGATCTGTTCCTCTTGCCCTACTGAGAGTTCTGCTAGCTTTGCACATTTGCTGCGCATTTGTAGTGTGTGAGTCACTGATACTCGACCCACTTTACAAAGAATCTTTAACTTAGACAAATAGACATGTCACTTTATGTACGCTTGTGCACTTGTTGGTATGTGTAAACTTTCAGAGAAGAACGTGTCGGCATAAATGAATATGCCCAGGTGTCTGTGTCAGACTGAATATGGAGAAGTACATTTGCAGGCTGAGCGTTTGCTTGAAATACTTGTTCATAATTTATGGGTTTCTCACTAAACTTTCCATATTTTGCAGCAGGGGATCCTCTTTAACAGATGGTACAACTACAAACATAATGTAACTCTGGTACACACAACATATTGAGGATATGAATATGTGTTACTGAAGGCCAGTGCAAAATTCCAAATGCTGAAAGGGTGGTACAACATGTGCGTTTTTTAAATTTCACTAAATGTGTTTAAGACATTTTTAACTGTTACATAAACTTTACACATTGCAAATTTTTTTTATTATTGGCTGTTATTTCAGATTATTATTTAGATAATCAATGTATGTACCAAACCCAGGCCTTTTCTTTTAACCATCTCCTTGTCTTTGTTTTGCAGGATTTCTCTGTGTGTGGGCAGACTTCCTTTTGAAGTGAAATGATTCCACATGAAGACCGACGCACTCGGCCCCCCGTCGTTCTCGGCGGCAGCAGCAGGTGTGATGTCGTGATGCCCTCCCCCGACAACACTACACCCTACAGTCACTAAAAAGCCCCAGGGCCCAACAGATCACCCTTTCTTTCTACCTGCCTCTAACTACCCTTTATAGCGGCATCTAAATTTTTCACCTTGCTTTCTTGTGGTGTAAAAGACCTTACTGAGAGACAGGCGAGGAAATATAGTTAACCAAGGACAAGGAAGTTTAGGAGAAGTTAATTCAAGCTGTCGAGAGGGGTGAGTTGACACCAATATGAAGTCCAATCAGGAAAGAAGTAAAGAATGTCTGCCTCCAAAGAAGAGGGAGATTCCTTCGAGCACATTACCATCTGATCGGCGGCCATCTCCCACCATGGGTCCTCCTAGTGAGAACATGGCCTGGCTTGTGGCCGGGAACAACGAAAGTAGCATGGGAGTGCACCGAAGCACCACTCAGTATGAATACAAACCCCTGAGCTCAACAACAGACTCTTCAACATCCTCTTCCTCACAGAGGCTAGTCTCATCCCTGTACACATCCTCCCAAACCACAGCTGGAGGAACTGTCCATTACAACCAACTGAGTCCAAATCTGCAGTTCATCCCCTCGCCCTACACCACATCTTACCCCAGCTACATCTCACCTCAAATTCTCCCCCCTCCTCCTCCACCGCCCCCAAGACCCTCCCATACAGAGACAGCCCCTTCCAAACAGGACCAACATCGGTCATCCAGCGCACGCACCTCTATGCCACCGCCACCTACAGACTCTATTGTCCCACACCATGTACAGTCACGGACTGTCCTTTCGCCGCATCACCAAGGAGCCACTCACCATCTGGCCCAATCACTGCACTCCCAGCATGCATTTGGGCATGGTATGTCTCAAATCTTGGTTCAGTATGCAGATGGGGCCTCCCGAAAAGAGGAAGAGGGTTCCAGAGCTAGACAGGTTCATAATGGCGAGCTGGAGAGGGGGCGGCGGTTTGGAGCTGATTCTAACCGCGGGAGCAAGTTACGGGATTCAGGGTATGAAGCCCGTCAGCTGGTTCTGCATTCTGACTATGCTACCCATGATCCTTCAGGCCTCAGGACGTCTGTTATGCTTATGCCTAATTGCCACAGTGACCACCAGTTGGCCAGAGGTAGCCCTGAGAAACAATCATCTGCTTCACATGTGGAAAAAGGTGGCATCGTCCTGGGCAAACCAGTCAGTCGGACCCCTTCTTCTTCGAATAACACCTCCTCGTTTACGTTCCCACCCCCTCTTAGTGTGGACAACCTGAAAACTGCCGTTAGCACTGGGTCCCCACAGACTGTTATCCAAACTACACACAACTCCACCGAGCCACTCTCAATGGGGCTGGCCTACCCCCAGCCGCCCATCATCGGCTATATCGCAGGGGGCCAACACACGCCAATCAGCTACCACACCAGCCTCCAGCAACACTTGCTCATTCCTGGTGCCCAACCGGTCATCATCCCAGTCAGCGGTGGAGTTACAGCACTTGAAACCGTAACATCCCATGTGACGTCATCCACCCAGGCTACACCGTTCCCCACCACGTACATTGCTGCCACGACCCCCAAAGGAGACTCTCTGGACGCCCCAAGTGGCTTGTACCATCAGGCAGGCGCAGTTGTTCAGGGCCAGCTTCATCTCCCAATCATCTCTGCTTCACCAGGACTAATCCCTTCTTCTGGCCCTCCTCCTCTTTCTGCGTCCAATACAGCAGTACCCCACTCGCTCCCCCCATATTTCATCAAGGGCTCGATCATCCAGCTGGCCGACGGGGAGCTCAAACGGGTGGAGGACCTGAAGACGGAGGACTTCATCCAGAGCGCCGAGATCAGCAATGAACTAAAGATTGACTCGTCCACCGTGGAGCGCATCGAAGGGAGCCACGCCTCACCAAACTTTGCTGTTGTTCAGTTCTCAGTTGGTGAGCACCGAGCACAGGTGAGAAAATAGCACTTTAATTGTGGCCTAAGGTTACATAACATTTTTAGACCACACAGGTGACATTTACTAATATATACAAAATAAAATATAATAATGTTTTTTTTTTTTACATGTTTTCATAAATGTTTTCATCTATATTTTTTTAAAGGCAATGGCAACAGTGCACAGTACAGTTTTCCTACAAGTCTATTGAAAATAAGCAGACCAGACAAAGCTCAAAATTAATTGCTTTGTAGATAAATGAAACTAAATCCAGATGCTTACTTTTAGACTACCAACCCTATTAATACTCTGCCACAATGTATTATAGTCATTCTTGAGTTGTTCTGTTATAAACACATTTGAGCAAACCCCACCATTTTGAAATATACCTTACAGAAACTTGACTGGACTGCAGACCAATAAGAAACCGTAGATATATTTTCTTCCTATTTCATAATTATTCCGTGTTCCCTTCATACACACTCAAACATCTGCACAAGCTGAAATACCCAAATCCTTACCAGAGTCTTAAGTTAAAGCCTTGTTAATGTATTTCATCTGTTCGCGCTGCGACTTGTCCGCCCACGTCGAACATCTCCAAGCACCTTTCCCGCCTCCGGCCCCTCTTTGATACTGTTTCCCACAAAAGCTGACCATCTTTCAAGACTTCTCTTTAGTTCTCCATCAGTAGCTCTACTTACTTTTTTCTGAGAGGTGGTTGCAACTTTGAATCCATCCTCAGTAGACCTACTCCAAGAAATCCAAAATGATGTAATACAAGAGGAAAAATATTGTCTAGTATTTAATATCTTTCACTTGAATTATTTTTGACACTGTTCTCTCTTAAATTCCTCTCCTACCCACTCGCTCTTATCATCTTTGTCATCAGCTTTGGTTTCTCACTTCTGTAAGATTACTCAGCTTTTTGTTGTCATCATGCCACACACAGAAATAAAAACCTCGCACTCCAATCAGAGAAGTCATTTATACTATTTGCACAAAATACACAGCCACATATATAAACACATATATTAAACACAAACTTACACATATGAAGTTCTCAGGTCACAAAATACGCCATAGTTAGTCCCGGTAACTTCTTTGCTGTTAACTATTATAAACTATTAATTATGGGAAAATGATTAGTTGCAGATTCCAGGTATGCCATTCACTTTATTCAGTATAAAGTAACTTTAAGTGTAATAAAGTTATTTAAAATTAGAAATGTATAAACAAAAATCTGTTTTTAAGCTGTCTTTCTGTGCTTAGTATAGCCTTAAATTATCTGAATTCAGCTAATTTTGTGCTGAATTAACACAGCTGAAATGAGTGTTTGCTGTCAAAGATAATATTACAGAATGGTTCTTTTATCTTCTCCTAAAGCGCTCATACTTTAATGTTTTTTCCAACTACAATAGACAGACTTGACAGAAAATCTTTAGTGTGATTTTAATAACCAGCTATGCCACTTTAACCAATATTAATGAGGGTTACATAATGGAAAATTTGCATGTCTCAGAAGTCTCCTACAATGTCCAACCAGCAGCCATTCATCTGTTCCTAAATGAACATAGATCAAACAGAAAAGATTAGTGTTTCTGCATTTGTAGCTGATATGTTTATCCTGTCTTGTAGGTGAGTGTGGAGGTTTTGGTGGAGTACCCCTTCTTTGTCTTCGGCCAGGGCTGGTCTTCGTGTTGCCCAGACCGGACCACTCAGCTTTTGGAATTGCCTTGCACTAAACTGTCTGTCGGCGATGTCTGTATCTCGCTGACCTTAAAAAACACGAGGAATGGCTCGTTAAAGAAATCTCTGGAGCTTACCAGCCTTTCCCCAAGCCACACGCCTCTCAAACCGCCAAACCGAGCCACCCAAGACATCCCCCAGAGCTCCAGGCCTGGTGAGAAGCAGAACGGGATCAACCAGCGGGGCAGCAGCGGCAGTGGGAGCGGGACTGGAGGGAATGTGGAAAACGGAGATGTAGGCCAAGTCACGGAGAGTGGCTTAAGAAGGCAATCTGGGGGCCGTAAGAGGAGGTGGTCCGCTCCTGAGGGTCGCAAAGTGGAAAGATGTCAAGAGGAGCCTCCCCTGACCCTACCCAAACCATCATTCATTCCTCACGAAATCAAAGTCAGCATCGAGGGGAGGTCAAACATCGGCAAGTGAGGACGGATCTGCAACATAAGAGACATCCAAGGAATAAACACCCACTTATTTTTTAGTTTTGTTTTTATCTGTCTGTCTGAATACTGTACTGTAGAGGTTATGTTAACCTACAATGTCACTATTGAGGCGTAAGTCGATTAGTTTAGAAGACATTCTAGAATTGATATTACAAATGCAGTCAGTGGTGGGTTCTTGACTTATTGATTGACTATTAGGGATTTGTAATAGTATATTGGTGGCTGTGTGGCGCTCAGGAGCAACACTTGATGGCTTATAGTGAATTAAATATTATGCAAAATTTTAAACCAAATCCTACTGAAACTTATGGCTACCATTCACTCCTTCTCCATTTGAAATGAGACATCCATCTGTTTTAATTCAGTTTCATTTATATAAAGTTATTTGACCACATCGTTGAGTCATGGAGTTCCACAGGCCTGGATGCTTGGACCCATACAGTTTACCCTATACATGCCAAACCTAAATTGTATTGTCATCATGTTGCACCAGTGTGCCACACAATAGACAAGAAACACCATTAATTCAGATATCTTTTTTCTTTTTTTTTTCAGTTATTTTTTTAGCCCTCACCCTCTATCACTGTATATAGTTCTTTTCAATGATTGTCAACACTTTAATCAGGGGTCATTTTAGTCCTAGATTGAACCTAGGAAATACCTGAACCTAATTTATACAACACACTGAGATGACATTTAACAATCGTCATCATATTCAATATACCATTATTACATTATTTTCAATCAAAACGGTTGCAGGAGAAAGCGAGGGAATTTCTTGCCTGTCATTCTCACTGTGCAGCCTACACCTTTTTATTTACTTCTTTATTTACACAGTACTGTATGTTTTTAGGTTTTCTTTTTATGACAAGGGTAGAAAGTAGCAACAGCACTTTGGAAAGTCACTTTGGAAAGAAAAAGTGAAGGCTCTTTTTATTTGGGTGAATGTGGAAAACGTGGGAGCAGATGTGCCATGGGATCACAAAGAAAGGGATGGGAAAGACATAAATCCCGTTTGGTAGGCCTTTAATGGAGACAATGGGACGACGGCTTTAAGGATGTGTTTGAACAGACCGAAAAAGTGAGGGAAAAGTATTGGAATGTGATTTGAGTGTTTGGTAACTGGTGTGAGGTTAATGGTAGATTTCCCAGTGATGAATAACAGTTTAAGAGCAGGGATCAGGTGCTCACGCCACAGAAATTTGAAGGGGGTCATATTGTAATACGAGTGGCTGTGCTCGAGTATGCACGGTGCTGGTTGGTGTCTCTCCACACACACATAACAGTATCCCTTCAATTTATTTAGCATAAAAGACACTAGTGAGCTGACTTTGATAACTGTCTGTATGTACAGGAAGTGCTCAAGTGTGTGTCTGTTTGTGTGTTTGAGGCTATGTACTTTGAAAAGAATATAACAATTTGATATGTAGACAATTCTAAATGTCCAGTGTTCCTATAGTAAGAGTCTTTTAAGTGAGTCTTGCAATTTGCACATCGTCGGGAGGATGGAGTTCAGTGGAGACTTATATTTTTTTTTTCTCAACGGCCTTGTCCTGAATGGAGCCCTAGACCGTGTAACACACTGGACAAAGAAAAGGCTTGTGTTCCTCTGCCAAAAGGCACATTGTAGAGGGATAAAACACATGTAAGGTCAGTTACACAGCAGAAATACGTCAACTATTCTGTCTACTGAGTTAAAAGACAGTTGTTGGAGGATATTAGGAGAATAACTAGGAGTCCCATGTGTAGAGGCTAGGCTCCAGTTAGAAGCAGGAGCCACTTGTGCTTTTGGCCAACTGAAACCCTGATTTGATAAAGATGTAGCAGTTACCTCAACAGATGTGCTTGTTTGATTGGCTTTGCACACAAGTAGGACAGATGTGTAGAATGAATGAAAGTATAGCTTTTGTTGTGAGCCTCATGTCAAAGATGTAATGTGAAGTGTGTTACCCAGAATGCAGTTTGAGTCTCATGCTCAGAAAAAAATAAAATGTTTTGTCTATTGCTGCCTTCAAATGTAACTGATGATACAGGAAGTTGCTACTCAAGGAGTGGTAACAGTAGCAACACAACACAGTTCAATTTTCTCATTCTTCTGGGCCAGCCATATTTTAAGCAAAAAAAGGTGCATGTATGCAAATGTTAAAACTAATTTTGGCATCAAGAATATACCTAGACTCACAAGTTAACTTCACAGTGCAATGCTCATACCAAAAAAATCAGTCTTTGAAAAATCTTCTTTAACCATCTCAAAAAATTGAAAACTAAGATTCATGAAAAAATATAGCTCATGTTTTTTTCTTAAATAAAACCAAACAACTTTTCCATTGTGCATCTTCAAAAATCCTAATCTAAGTTTACTGTTTGAAAGCTCATGCATCAGTGATACATTTTTGAATACATCCTGTGTTTTTATTTCGCTGTCTGTGGTCGATGGATTATGTCAATCAGTGATGTAGTGAGGGACAGTGTCCACAGTGCCATGTAACATTTTAAACGTCTGTCATGCTGCATATGGTATGTCATACGTGTAGTTACCAGTTTGCAGGGACAGTAGTGTCAAGAGATAAATACATGGGGGGCGCAAGCTGTTGAGTCTCATTGGGTGTGTTGGAGATTTGCTTCTAGAAGGGGATGAGCAATATTTGCATCCCACTGACATTGTACGCAAAATGTTTGTGGCAGATGGATGAGTGAGTATATTAGATTAGAAGGTTGCACAGAGATGAAAATCCTTTTATTTTTTGTAATGCAACAGGTTTTTATGTCACCACATCATTGCATTTTCTTCCTTTCGCTATTGAAAAGTCATGAAGAGTAAAATTGAGCTGTCTGTGTGTGTTGTTATCGTCGTAAGTGGCTGTTGTCCATCCTTAATGTCTACCCACTTAAATGAACTATAAGCAAAATCTCAGCTTTGGATCTAATCTTTCCAACCATCCTATCATCAGGTTCAAAAAAATATTAACATGAACCAAAGCCAAGTGATTTTGTTGGTTTGGTTACTTTAGAAAGCAATAGTTTCCTAATAATGTTCAGGCTCTTTCACACACACAACTGTATACACATTCCACTCAAGTTTTCTGCAATAAACATTGAATAATATCTTTTACAGTAAAACCAAAACCTCCCCATAGAAAAATAAATAAATATTTGAGCTCTCATCATGTTAAATCTTTAGGGAATACCAGTAGTATTTCAGGGAAGTGTCTGATATATGCAGTAACTAAACCCAAAACCCAGAACCTCGTGTGTCGCTAAAGTGTGCCTCGTTGCCACATTGTCAACTCGTAGTGACCTCGTCTATCTTAACTTTGTTTCAGGTACCCGATCGTACAACCAGCCTCAAAAGCACCTTGTCCTCCCTGAGGACAAGCAATCAATTTACCCTCAAAAACAACCGTTAGCTACCTTTTTAATGCAGCCGGCGCTGCCTCTCCCACTGTCACTACTCATTCAAATCTTTGCTTAATAAGAGACTAAGCAATCAAGCAATTTGGGGAAGGGAAGGAGCATAGACAGTAAAAATAGTGGATTATGGGATCAGTTGTTCTTTCATGTTTTGAAGTGTTGGCTAGCCCCAAAAAGCCTTTAGCTAATGATTCCTATTGAAATATCTCAAAATAAGTCCAAAAGCTTGCATTTCAAAAGTGATGTTAACATAATACAAAAACAGACAATCTTACCAAAGACAATAAGGTTAGGACAAACCCTCTACCAATTGTTCAAAATATTCCTTTGAAGGTAATCGTTAATTTCATTTAATAAAGTTCAATTGCTAGACTATGCTAGATGCAAGTTTATTCTATTCTATTTGCTAAAAAGTAGCAGCGGCAAACTAATCATGGTTTGTGCTTCCCAAAAGACTGACATGTTAGTAATCACTAAGAGCTCCACATATGGCCAACAAAATGCAAAAAGTACTGTCTTAGTTACCTCTATTTTTGCTGTCTATAGACGCGACACCTTTTTAGAAATTCTTTAACATAATCCTAACCCTTTTACACCCAAAAAGTGTATTGTGCAATATTTTCATTTGATTCCCCTTCTTTGCAGTGCCAAGTGTATGTAGCAGACTTCAGTAGTTTGTATGTATGGAGTCTCGATGTTTGTCTGATTTACCCCCCTGTTCCCTTTTTCCTTGTCCCAGGCTTTTAGTGAGTGTTTGTGTGTTTGCACGATGTGAGGTGTGTTTGCTCACCCAGCGCAAATTAGTATGATTATGGTTATTAGTGTCTATAATCATCTGTGAGTTCAAAACCCTGACCCTCACGGTTCACGGTGAGACCCACAGAAAAAAAATAACCTCATTGCTAGTGGGGACCACTTTTTATAAAAAAGTAAAAAGAAAGAAAAAGACAAAAAAAATGAATAACAATAAACCAACAGAGATGCACATGTAAGTAGTTCTAAAAGACTTGATAATATTTCAGCACTTTCTAATCCTAGGATAGGCTTTGGTCTGGTCTAAGCCCTCTGTTTCAGACTGAGACCTTCCCTAGGGGTAACATTCATTCAAACAGACAGAGAGAATGAATAAGGGGGTGAATAAGAATGACATAAAAATAGAGGTGGCTCATTTAATGTTTTGCACATCACCTGCCGTAACCTTGTGTTTCTCTGTCTGTGCTCCATCTCACTTGGCGCCCGGCGCGTTCTTGGGTCCAACGGGTCGAGGTGTTAGGTGGTTCCTTGGTTCTTTTGTACTAGGAATTTCTCATGGAATGCATCCCTTTCTTTTGTCAGGTTTGTCTGGGATCTTTTTACCACCATGTAGAAACCAGACTGTGCCGTTTATACAATCTCGTCCCTTTTTAATCTGGCGTGTCGGCACAGTTTGGAATGCAGTATGAAAACAGTGCACTCAAACCTTCTTTTTTGTTTGCATTACATTTGGTGCAGAAGCTTTTTATCTGGTTTTGGTCTCCTTGTAGCACTCAATATAATGTCAGGGGACTTAAAACTATGTAGAGAATGTGTCATTGTTGAGTTTCTATGACAAGCTTCCTCGCTGGAGGAAACACTGCTAATGTTGTCTTTTTAAAAAAAAATTGGCTTCTTGCACAACTTGACAAATAAAATGAATGTTGGTGTGTGAGCTTGTGACTTTTCGATCAGAAAAAAAAGCATGTGTGCTCTTTATTTCTTGATGTTTGTACTTTCATTTTGCAAAAAGGATGTGTTTTGGCACTTTGTTATGTTTTTAAAAGTGAACAGAATTTGATCAGGATTCCTTTTCTTTCTTGTTTTTCTTATTAATGTCCATAGCGCTGGATAACCAACTCAGGCAGAAAGAAAATCTTGTAGAGGCTCACTTAACAGTTTAGTGTCACCCCAATCAATTTAAATGGTGGGCTGTTTGATATGGGTTATAAGATATGTAAATTTCTTACATATAATTTGATTAACAAATTACATTATTGACAATAACTATATAAATTATTATTATTATAATATTCTGTGTAATATGCTGGAGAATGGTTTGGATTACCCTTCATTGAACTCAACTTTGGGTCTGCCGCTCTGCAAGGCAACAAACACATCAGCGAGGGACAGCCTGTACAATGTGTTTGACCTCTGACCCCGCCCACTGCCACAGAGGGGGTGGAGCTCATGTTTTGGATGCGGCTCAGTGGATTTGTCCCTGTTGTGAACACTCAGCCCTAAAAAGGCTACTCTGCGGACATGTTCCTCTGCTAACCTGTGACACTGGACTGGACGCTAAGGGAGCAGAGAGCAGAATATCACACAGTCCTGATCAGACAGTGTGGCCTACAGGGGGCGCAGCAGCTCCCAGCCAATGTTTGTACTATATTGTACTCACCAAGTCCCTCTGTCTCACCATCTCTTTGCTCTAGAGCAATGGAGAATCCTTGTTGGTGTATGTATTTGGCATCTGTACAAATGCACCTCTTTGAAAAAGAAATGAAACCTTGACATATCTGGAATAAATGGGGAACTTGTGTTTTCATTTCAAACTGACAGAAAGGTATTTTAACAGACTAAAACTGCCTTCACTAAAACAAAGATAGCTATAAGCTATGAGTGCAGAATTTAAGCCAAGATCAAACAGCTCCCTCTAGTGTAGGTCTTGATATATTTTCACTGTATTGCATATTTTTGTACTTAATGTGATTATGACTAGTGATATACTGTATCTCATTTTAACTTTTTATGTGTCATGTTAAGTTTTATACATGTCTGATTGCAATAGCTAGTCCAATATAACACAATAAGAACTGAACATATTATGGTTAAGGAGTAAGAGATGTCTCAGGCATTTCATTTATTGATTTAAGTTATCAGATCAAAGCATTGTTATCCATAAAATAATACACTGAAATGCTCCAGACAAAAAAACAACAAATATTATAAAAGAAGATCTCACTAGAGCCACACAGCAGACTGTCTGGAGCTGTTCATTCATGAATCTTGTCTGCACAGAAGTCAAGGTGCACCTACAAAGCAGCAGTTGTCATGGCAACTTTGTCCCAAGATTTCATGATGTTAAGCAATACAATATAAATCAATGAATGGACAGAAGACCCAGTACTACGCATGATATTAGCTGCAAATCCTGCATAAAGTTTATTGCAACCACATTTTTTCATTGACACTTTAAGGAGAAATGCCACTTTGTTTTGCATATTGAGTTGCATATTCATTTCCAGCAGTTCAGCACATAACAAATCAAATTACCTCAGTAGAGATACAGTCTGGCCTCTACTGCGGTTTATGTTTACATTAATGTCTCACTATTTAAATACTCAAAGAAGTATCCCATTATTCAGTCTACTATCTCACGCATATTTACCAACAAAAAGTATCATTGCACAGTGAATGGGATTGCAGATAAGGTGACTAGAGTCAAACTCTTGAAGGAAACAGCAGATTTCCTGAGAGTGGCCATGTGGCCGTAAATTCTTCCTTAAACTAGATCTGTCCCAGCTTTACATTCAGACTTTTATCACAGTGCAGTCCATATCTGAGTTGATGCATGTGTGTATAAAGCATGCATGGCTCACTAGGTGAACATATGGCTTGACTGTTGTGTGACGCGGATGAATGTGGTCCTTCTGCTCAGTTCTTTGAGCTTGGCTGCTCCAACATACGTGCAGGTAGAGCGCACACCTCCCAACACATCACGAATGGTGTTCTCTACATCCCCCTTGTATGGTACCTCAACTGTTCTGCCTTCTGATGCTCTGCAGGACAAGAGACACATTCAGGTGAATTCACAAGATTGTGTATTTAAAATGTATGTCATTTAGTTTAGACTGTGACCTGTAATCAGCAACCCCTCCCACATATTTCTTCATGGCTGTGTCCGAGCTCATGCCGTAGAACAGTTTGAACTTCTTGCCGTCCTTTTCGATAACCTCTCCGGTGCATTGGTCATGCCCTGCGAGCATTCCCCCCATCATCACAAAGTCTGCTCCAGCCCCTGGACAACACAGAGGAGGTGAAGGGTAAAGTTGAGTACATTTCAAACACTGTAAAGTTAAATCAAGTTTAAAAGAAATGATTCATTACCAAAGGCTTTAGCTACATCTCCTGGGCAACTGCAGCCTCCATCCTCAACAGAGAAAAGAGAAACAAGTCGACAAGAAGCACCCCATGGAATTACATTTTTATAAGCAAAAAAAGTAAAGCATTACAGCATGAATCAGTGCAGCTTACAGAAATAATGTGTCCTTTTAGTCCATGTGCAGAGTCTGCACACTCAATAACAGCACTGAGCTGTGGATAGCCCACTCCAGTCTTGATCCTGGTTGTGCACACAGAACCTGCAAAATTCAGAGGGAATGAAAAATACATCCTAAATGTAGCAAATGTAACTGTGTAATAAAGTACTTTTACTTTTAAAGGTCATCAAAATATACATCTGCTAACCTAAATACTAAAGTATGTAAAATGTGGGTACACTGCTAATACTGGTGAGGTCTCATAGACTCACCTGGCCCGATTCCCACTTTGATAATGTCAGCCCCAGTTAAGATCAGCTCCTCCACCATTTCTCCGGTCACTACATTACCAGCCTGAAACAGACACAGCAACAAAACTCATCTGTATTTCACATCAAACCTTCGGTATCCAGTGAAGCCATAACAGCCGGCTCTCATACCATGATGGTGTGTGTAGGGAACCTTTCCCTGACTGTTTTCACAAACTCTACAAAATACTCAGAGTAGCCATTGGCTACATCCAGACAGATATATTTGATGGTGGGAACAGCTTCCAGGATGGCACACAGCTTCTCGAAGTCTGCTTTGCCGCTGCCTGAGCTGGCTGCTACATGCTGGGATCAAAAGGCTGTGATAAGTTTTTTATCAAAAGATTGACAGCTGTATAAATTGCTTTCAAAACTCTTACCTCTAAACATTCTGGATGATTAGCTGCAAATTTTTTCCAGTCTTCTACAGAGTAGTGTTTATGAATGGCTGTGAAGAGTGTGTGCTAAAAAAGATTACAACCAGGTAGTAAAAAAAAAAAAACAATGAGAAAATAAATGCAGACCTGTAACTTTTGGTAAAACTAGATAATTGTTCTAAGATGTCTAACGACTTCTCTAGAATTGATTATAGTCAATTTTTATTGTTCTTTGCTTTTTTTCTGTGAAATAATTTTGTGATTCAGTTTCTATGGTAAATAAAGTAAACTAAACACACATTTATTTCTGCTATCCAACATACTGACTTTGCTGAGGACCTGTGCCATTTCAAAAGTCCCTGTGGTGTCCATGTTGGCAGCGATGATGGGAATGCCAGTGTAGGTCTGTTTGGAGTTGCGGAATGTGAAGGTCCTTGTAAGGTCCACCTGAAGATAAAGATTAATGGTTAAAAACAATTCTTTACTAATGAAACTTTCATTGTACCGTTACAGGTACAGCGCAGTAACTGTAATCAGCTCATGTTCTGCTTTAACGGCCCTTTAAAGAGCTTGCACTGAATCATTTACATCCAGTGGCTCACATGTAATGTAATACTACAGTGTGAATATTTATTTTGTTGGTAGGTTTTCATCTTAAGTTCAAACACAGTGTTTAAGATTTTATTAACACTGTGCAAAACATTTTGAACATTTTTGTATGTTCCCAAATTCTTCTGTGAGAAATTTTCAGCGCACATGCAGCGTCTCCATTTGTGAAGATAAAAAGCGTCTCCATACGTTTCCTTTTTTGCAAATCCATTATAGCGTCATCTTTCAGTGCAATAGTCTGACTCAGCAAAATATCCAGTTATTAGTAAATCAAGCAACACTTGGTAAGACCTGCTTTTTACACAAGTCAAAGGCTTCTATACACATCTTTTTCAGACTCTTTTTTGTTTCAGCAGAGACTGATTATTTTTGGATGTATGTGTAGTAAAGTAAAAATATCCAGAACCTAATATCAATTGATGCTTCTGGAGTGGGCGGCACTATGTTGTATTATTGTGTATAATCCAGTCTACACAACTTTAAGCCATGTAGACATGTTGTTTACTACCGTTACTAAGTATATATTTCACAGTGTGTTCTTTCCATTCAATCTGTTATCTGTGTGTTTAAATATATCTGTATATGTTAGCCAGTGTTGTCCGTGGAATGTGCTCTGCCTGACTGTAACACACTGCTCTATTTTTAAACAGGTTTTCTGAGAAGTCGCCAATGTCTCATGTTGCGCACTGCCTCTCAGAAATGCCACCCGCGTCTACTTCAGTCCAGTATTGACATCTTGGGTTGTCTTTATAGTCTTTGATCCCGTGACACATTGCTCACTGAGGATGTTGTAGCAATAAAAAGTAAGTTAGTGAGTTTGAGTTGTCCCCAGGATGGAAGGATTCTTATTTATGAGCTCTCCTAGTTAAAACAATTGTTATTAAAAACTGTGAATAAATATATTGCATTCTAACTTTCACCTTTTGTTCTATCCACGTCAGCTATTTCTCTCTGTCACCTTTAGGAAGGTCATGCCACCATTGCATTAAAGACCATTTACAATAACACAAAAAGGAGTCTCAAAGATAAGTACCATCTTCAGAAGAATAAAGGAGCTTGCTGCATCTTTAAGTATGTTTTTGATAATAAATGTCTTGCTGCTTAATAATGCAGCCTTCTCCCTTACATGTACAAGTTTACATATTCCTGTTGCGTCTCCAACCGAAAGGAGAGGGCCATCCTGAATGCACCAACAGGCAGATTACGTTCAGTGTCCTACTGCAGTAATGAATCAGCAGTAGTTTAAACACACAATTACAGACTATTACTACACTGACCTCTGAGCGACTCTTAAGGCTGCTCCTTTTGGGTCTGAAGAGGACATCTTTGAAGTCCAGTTTGAGGTCAGCGTCCACACGAGGCATCTTTGTTGTTGAGAAGAGTGATGACCAGGATGAAGAAGATGCAGAGGAGACTCCCCTGAGCACAGCAGCAGCAGCAGCAGCAGCAGCAGTAGTCACTGGTCCCAAACCCCAACCACCAAACCCGAACCTCCAAACGGCCAGCGTATTTATAGCAAAGGGGGGCCCAACCCTGCCCCGGCCCCCATGACTTTGTTTGGGCCTGGACTCCTTTCCCCCTCTCCTTGAGCAGAGTGGCAGCAGCAGCAGTGTCCAGGCTGTCACTGCTGCAATGGGCTGTGTGCTGCAGTGCTAAAGAGCACACCTGCTGTCCAGTCAGGGCATTACTATTAGCAGGAAGCAACATAAGACTAACCCACAGTGCCAACGTGCATCAATCATACCAACAAAAAAAGACCCAAGTTGAGCCAGTTCACAAGCTAAAATGGATCAACAAGTTTAATAAAGGCAAAAGGCCTATTCAACTTACGTCCCGGGCTACCTCAAAATCATAAAGATGGCTTCTTGACATGAACAGGGAAGCCTTCCATGAGAGCAATTCATGAACATTACGCTTTAAAACGTTTATAATAAGTTTCTCGATAGGCAGACGTTTTTGTTTAGCAGTAGACACAACAATGTCGCTAGATGGCAGCACACACGAAGAAAACAGCGGCCGTGCTAAGAGCTCCCAGAATCAGAGCCACGCGCTTGATTGGATTGGTTTCCTGGCAACAACATGCTTTTGTTGATAAAGGGGCTCGAAGAGCCATTTAGGGGCCCCTTAAAGTTCTTGCAACCAGCGACCGTTTTGAACAGAAAATATGAAGACATTAGGCCTAAATATGAACATTTCAAACACACAAACACACAAATTGAAAACAATTAACTCACATTGTGGTCCAACATGTTACAACAAGTCTAAAGAGCCTACTGCTCTTTAACCCTTGTGCACGTCACACTAAACTGCATTGATGACAAGACGCTGTCAGTCTAGCCCTAAGACGCCATAAAGGACATTAAAGATAAGAAAACTTGACTTGAACTCTGTGGACTCGGCGTAGGCACAGTCAGACAGTCACAGCTGGATCTCTAAGCTAAGGTTTTAGCACAAAGTAAGGCTAGGTTAAGGTTCAGTTGATCTGTCAACTTTCCCATCTTTACATAATTAACTTAAGTTGTGAATATGGTTATTGGCCTAACGTTATGTGGTGTTTTGTATAAATAGCCTATGATTCAATGAATAACCATATTTTTTATCTTTTGACACAAAAAGACCAACAAAAACCGACTGTGTAGTCCGGTTAAAGTGGCCAGTAAGATGTAGGGACGAGTCAGGCTCAGGCGGGGGACATTTACAGCAGACAGGTGCAGAGAAAAGCTGGTGCCATCCCTTCAGATGGAAGTTTGAGCTGCTGCCCTCTGGCCGACACTACAGAGCTCTGGGCTTTAGGACAAAAAGACTGAACATGTCCTTTATACCAACAGCTGTGAAGCACTTCAATGGCACCTAGCACTTTATAATCATTTGCACAAAAAGAACTGCTTGTTTGCAGATTGTATACTGTATGTTCATGTTTTTAATCCCATTTTGCACCTGTTGTTTTCATTATTGTGTTTGTAGACATTTCTGATCCTGCTTGATGAGTCTTTTTATGATGTGTGTTTTGAGAGCATTTGCCGCCAAACTAATTTCCCCAAGTGGGACAGTAAAGAAACTTTGAACTTTGAACTTTTGACCAAGCAGCATTAAGTGAGTGATGCCCATGACACACTCACATCACATGATAAGGATGGAGCACATTTAGGCTGTTTTTACACTGGTCTATGGTATGGTATGTAGGCTACTCACAAACGCAAATAGGATTGCACTGGATGCCACTATCCAACATTTGCTTTGTGGAAAAACATCCACATACAGCCGCTCCCTTTATCTGAATGTCATTAGAACCCAGCAGATGTAAAAGCCACATGGCAGTGGGTGGGAAAAGATGGCAAAAATATTTGATGTTTACTTCTTGGCATCACTTGAAATGACGAGTCCTTGAAAATTCTGTTTGTTTCTCTTTTTGAGACACAGGTGATACAGATGAAGAGGAGTCAGTTCCATCAGGGAATCAGACCCACTTCTCTTTGCCGTCAGATGAGAAAGTGCTTCGAAAAGTATTCATCAAGTGACATACTTTCCTGTTGCGATAAGCAGGCGGAAGTGTAAAAATGACAAAAACAAGCTCATTCTCCAGAGAACTAGGTCAAATGCCATTCAGAGTTAGTAATGACTAGTGCTATTAGTCTGACACTGTTTATTGAGTCATGTGTCAAGATGTTAATTTTGGACAACACTGTCAACAAAGTAAAATCTGACGTTTTCCTGTCAGCAAGGTCCCGCTTATGACATAAACGGAGTCCAAGTTGCTCAAATAGTTACATATGTAGCAGCAGTTTCAGAGAGAGGTGTAAAGAAATGTGGCCTTGGCTCTCAGCATGTGACCGGAGATTAATTCAACATTATTTTGGAAAATATCACCTTTTCTGGATTTTCTAATCCAGCAAAAATTCTAATGTTCCAACACGCTGCAGTTTCATGAGCATTTGCTTTTCAAGGATTTCTTTGGCGATATTTACCAAGCCTCTAAGCTTATTAGTTTTACACTCAGGACATTTTGTTAAATATATTGCTCTTCAGGTTACTGGGTCAGAAGGAGCTATTGCTATTTGCACCAATTTGTTAAAATATATTTCAGGGCTTCTCAAAAACAACAAAACTGATCTTTACTGTCCTCACAAACTAGTCATGTGATGCTTTTGTGGCTGTACCTTGCCCCATTTACAACTGTTTTATTTTTATGTTAAAGTTTAACTATTATCTAAATGGTGCCCGCTTTAGTCTGGAGTACAGCTTGTGTTTTGTATGTTAACTAGCAAACACATCTCTGCTCTTCAAGTCTTTCTTTATAACATCCTTGGAATTGAATCCCATCTAGAGTGCTAGAGGTAGGAACAAGTACAGACTAATCAATATCTGTGGGCTCAAAGCTCTTATTTTAGCCCGTCTAATCACAGTCCAGTGGAGCCTGTCATTCCTCATCAGCAGATAGAGGCTTTTTAAACCTCAAAGTGTCCTGCATTCAAATGACATGTTGACCTTTCACAGAATAAACCACCTGGAGTTCTACCTCAAACTTAGTTAGAGCGAGCACTAAGTGTGGTTTACATTGCAAAATACAGTCCAGACGTTTAAGTTTTTTTTTTTTTTTTTATTAAAAAACTTTATTAATACTTTCTTCTTAGTTAAAAGCAGAATATACAAAAAGGATTCATTTCTAGGTTATTTTTATTTGATAAAGCATAGTTGCTTTTGCTTCAGAAAATAGAAACAAATTGCTACTTACACACAATGTGATAAAATAAACACACTTCCCCTGCAGTGACTGAAGCAACAAGATAAAGATTACACTTCTCACTAGAAAAAGTCTGCAGAATGTTTACAATAGACATGGCATCACTGCTACATTAAGGCCAACCTCCCTACAGATGATTGGTAAAGTGACAATGTAGTTCTTTTTAAATATAGTTTTTGAAATTAAATAAAAAAAATAAAAAAAAACGCAAATGAAAAGCTTTTCAAAAAGCGATTAAGTATTGCACAAAACAGATCTAGTACCCTTTCAAAATAATTATTAAAACAGGTCTAGGACACCCTGGAGAGGAATACCAAAGCGGAGGTTTTACAAAGACAGCAGCTGCTGCTCGACAAAGACCTATTTTGAATCAATAATCTTGATAACTCTAGTCTTAATTTTAAACTTTGTGTTGGCATAGACATGACAAAATGTGTGTGTTAGCAACATACTGCTTTTGGCTTTATGGTCACAGTTGTATCAGCACAAAAACCCCTTTGAGACCCCAGGGTCACAGCAACGGGACCATATTGTATGTTGTGTCTAATTAGTATGCAGTGCTACACCCAGGCAGAGCTGCATAGCCTCTAAATACCTCCTCATTGGCATGGAAAAAGTTAAACATGACAAAACAAATAGGAAATTAAATAAAAAAAAAAAAAAAAAAAAAAAAAAAAAAAAAATTGCATCTTACTTCATATGCAATAAAAATGCAGATCAGATAAGTTTTAAAATGTCAGTTTTAAAAGTGATAAAGGCTATGTACAAGTGTTTAGCTGGAGTTGTGTGACCATGGGCCAGACATACAGTATATATAAAAAAAATAAAAATAAAAAAAATAATTCTAAACAAAAATATTTTTGTATCAGGTCAACTGATGCAATAATTTAACAAACAAGGACAATAAAAGACTAATTTAAAATTAAACTGCTGCAGGGAAACTTTGAAAACAAAGGTGTCTGTACAACACTAGGAACAGTCCATCGAGCTGGTACAGAATGAACAGAAAGGGAAGACGGAGTGGTTGAATGGGAGTCTTGGGTAACTTTCAAGGCTTGTTGTGTTTGGTAGTTTTTTTTTCCTATGTGAGGCAGAAGTGTCCACTGTAATGTCTGGTGACTTTGTCTCTATATTTGGAAGATCTTGTGGTCATACTCTGTGGTTGAACAATTGTGGGGCGAAGCCATGTCTCTGTGGATGGGTGCTGGGATGCTGCTGCGGTGCTGGTGGTTGTCAGTCAATGTCAGGTTGAGCAGACTGGTGCAGGTGGGCAAGTAGACGTGCTGGACGTGTTCGACGTCTGACCGACACACAGGACACAACTGTGAAAATAGAAGAGTGTACTTAATAATAATAATAATAATAATAATAATAATAATAATATTCATATGTAAAATACAACTCTAAAAAGGAATGTTCCTGCTAAGATGCAAAAAAAATAAATAAGGAATTTCCTTTAGGTCACTTTGCTTGTCATCAAGTTTTAAAAGCTGCTGACTGACAAAGCAAATTGGACACTGGCAAACACTATTATTGAAGGTCAAACCATAGATGCTTTTACTTTTAGCATCTATAATAATTGTTAAAGCTACAAAACAACTCTCTAAACTTTTATGCCACTTCTTCACAGGGCTATTAGCCAGGTCACATTTTCCATTCGGTAATGGAGAGAGCTGCCTGGCTGCTATAATCCTTTAATAACACAAGCACCATCTGTTCAAAGACGGACATCATTTAGCTGATTAAGTCAGTGACCATGAGGTTGGCAGAATTTCTGTTTATAGTGCTCATATGTTACATTCTTAAAAGAAGGTCCATTCTTTAACTAAGGGCATACAAAATAATGTGTACAAAATTCCTGCGTTAAGGTTCAGTAATAAGTCCCCTCCGTGTATTTGAAGACTCTCACCTGAAGCTGGTTTGCACACGTCTGACAGCACACCATATGGCCACAGGGACAGAAGGCAGCATCAATCTCCTCCTCACAGCAGAGCATGCAGAGCAGCGCCTCGCGAAGCTTCTGCAGTCTCTCCTGGAGCGCTCGGCTCTGCTGGCAACTGCCACAGTCCAGCCCCTCCTCCAGCTGGTTGTCTCTGGTTGGGGAACGTGAAGGAGAGGAGCGCTCCCCGCTGTTGTTTTGAGACACCAGATCCACCACTCCCGAGTGGTAGAGCGCCCGCCGGGCATGGTCGTACACTTCCTTAGAGGTGCGACGAATGTCAAAAACATATTTCTTGCCCAAGTTTATGTTTTCATTGAGGAAGAGGGACGCGAGATGACCCTTGAAGTCCCGACTGTATTGCATCATTACTGCATTTGTGACTGTGTCACACCTGGAATTAGAAAATGTTAGATAAAAGATTTTTAGTTTAAAATTGTTTTGAACACAAAGTACATCAAACAAACATTCTGCAGACTGCAAGCTAAAAAGCTGAACCAAAACAGGAAAGGGTTGTGTCTTTTGTACCTTAACACTATTGTCACTGACAAATATTTCACAGCTCAGCTATTTAAACTTGCTTCTATGTGTATAGAAAAAAAAAGCATGCAGAAATGCTTTGTATGTGGCCTATTGTGTTGTAAACAGGTAAATGCATTGTTTTAATATTGACCCATTTATGGAAGAGGACTGTGAACAATAAACTACTTCATGTTAATGTGAACACAACAGTGCTTCCAGACCGAGCAAACTGGTCAATGATTAAAAGCTGCTACCAGGGTTAACTATGAGGTGAGCTAGTACATGGCCAAATGTTAAAACTCACCATCTAACGTTAATCTAATATTCCTGGGCCTCACCTGTAAAAGGCATGCGTCTCTGTGATGGCTCTGTACAGTCCACTGGCTGCTCTGTTGCTTATCAGTTTGAACATCAGCACCACGCTGTCACTGGTGTCCTTGGTAACCGTCAAATACACACTTTTGCCCGACTGTGTGGCAATCTGGATGAGCGGATAGCTTACTCTGGGAGGAGAAAGAGGTTACATTTTCATTTGTTTCAAAGCGTTACAATCATATAACTTCTAATGTGAAAACAATTGCTATTTTTGCATTGATGTCCAACGCTTCTACCTGTTAACTAAGCTGAAGTCCTCTTTGCAGATAGCAATGCCCTCAGGTCCGACTCCTATGGCTAGTCGCTCACCGTTGGCATCTCGAGCCCAGTGCCACTCAACACCATAGTGCTCCAAAGACGAGATTAGCTGCAGAGCCTGGTACTCCACTGGGGCTTGATTTAGGCCCTCTAGACCTTTGTGTCTGGCCACAATACTGTAGGAGATAAGAAACAATAGTTTTAGTGTTCTGCCAACATGTCCACACCAAAGTTATTACACAGCAACAACTTTATAGAGATCTTAAATCCCAGAGCACATACAGCATTGCAATTGTGCCTAAGAAATACAATACTAGAGTGAGTTTTGGATAAAACTGCTAAAAGAAACTCCCAGGGGCACAAAGCGACAAGTTGTCCTACTGCAATTGTGACAGCTAGATTTTTTGTTAGAACTTCCTGTAAATGTCCTAGTTTGAAGTTTCTCTCATGTATTGATCAGCAGAGAAGATACTTTTGCATGCAATACAAGGAAAACTAGTAAATACAAGAACACACATTAAAGTCTAGGTTGAGCCCTATGTAGGCACCAGCTTAGTTTGAATGTTTGTATTTGGGGCAAGCACTGCAACCCAATGGCATCCATATCCAAAATTTTACTGATTTTATTATGTCCACAGAATTATCAGTATAAAAAGGGTAGAAAGCAATTGTGCCATTTTGGACATTAAAGTAATTACTGCACCAGCTGTGGATCTTTTCATTTGTCCTATGCTTATAGCCAACACAGTTGCCATTTACTTTTCTCCAGATCTTTATAGACCGTACAAATTACTCTTGAGAGAACAAAGCTGAAAAGGGTCAAAAGGTCACACTGATAATGACATAAGCAGGGCCATTACATAAGGTTTAAAGTACAACATCTTGATGGCTAGACTCTACATATAGTACAGAACAAGGGCCATTTAGGGCAACCTTTGGAGTCAGTGTGCTGTATTTTGAAGATTGGTCGAGTGTTGTACCTGTTAATGGTGGCAGTGCTGGGCTCCTCGCCACACAGCTCAGAGTACCAGTACTGGGCCGTGTTCTGGTTGTAGTCCCCAAACTCCGCTTGTGCCAGCAGCGCACTGAGCTCCACTGCTTGATCCGAGCCCATCCGCAGATGACCGTTATGCAGGTCCTCCTTCACGTGCATAAAGAAGAGGTGCCTGAGGGACGAGAAGACAGACAACTGGTTAGGACTCAGAAATAAATTCTACCAGAGAACTTAAAACTGTACTATTTTAGAAAGGATGGCTACGGCAGAGCCAGGCCAGAGCAGGTGGGTTTTATCGTGTGTCACCAACACACTCACTCAGAGGAAAAAAAATAAAAACACTTTGTTTTTCTACTTCTTCAATAAGTAGGTGTCGTATAAGGTTGGCGGTTCAGATTTCCGCTCTCCCCAATTCATACTTTTATGGTGTTCTTGGCCAAGACACTTCACCCAATGTGCCTCCAAGTGTCTGAATGTGCGAGTATGTCTGGAGCTTGGAAAGTCCATAGGAGCAAAATGGCTGCCACGTCTCCACCATCCGGGGAAGGACTGGAGTGAATGAAAAATGGACTCTGAATAATAATAATAATAATAATAATAATAATAATAATAAATTATGATTATTATTGCCTGTTCAGCCTCATTTGAGCTGTTCTTACTGGGCCAGCAAGTTAACATGCTGCACTAGACAAGTTTAACAATGCAAAAATACAATTTACAATGCATGGTACCACATTGCTTCCGATAACCATTCACAACTTTTAAAGAGCCTAACAATCCAAACACTTGACTCTTGGTCTGCCCAAAGAATACAACTCAATTTTCAACATAAATAAATCACAATCCCTTTCTTTGTTTAGATGTGAGGAGCTGACAAAGGGATAAACACCCTCCATCTTTACATTGGACACAAAACTGAACTATAGTAACCTCTGTAGATCCTTCTGAGGAATGACCTATGGCCCACTAACCATAAGCTGATTGAAGAGCTACTTGTTATTCCAACCACAAACCTGTTGGACAACTTTCCACAGATGCCCTGTCCTGTTTTGTTGGGCTGTTTTTACATCCAACATCAACAATCAGGTTGGATTTCATATTGTTTTTTGGTACAGCCCAAAGAGCTCTAGGCGGGTTTTTTTTTTTGCTGTGAATATTTTGTCCTGCCGCACCCTGATGTGTCAGACTAAAAGGCAGACTGAATCAGCTTGTTATTTCCGATTAAAAAAATTGTGCACTGGCTAAAGTTCTCTTTGTAGGATAATAGAATAGAAGTTTTTTTCCTGCTTCTTGGAGGGTATGTCTTGTGGGATCAGAGAGGACACGAGAGCGAGCCAAAGGTGACGTGTTCGTCCAGGTGGAATTGGAAGGCAGACTCTTAAGGGAGCGGGTCGCACCTGGAGGCAGACTATGAGCAAGTGTGTGTTGCAACTATCCAATAACAAACACTCTTCTCCCGAGTCTCATCCACTGCTTCCAAACAATTTCAACAGAAGCAAAAAAAATAAATAAAAAAAAAAAATGCAGCTGTGAGGCACACGATCTCCACCTCTGACAAAGACCATAACAACCAGGCTTCGTAGCCGACTGGCCTCAGGCATAACAAACAGCGCTTTGATATGGTGTTAACATCCCCGTTCCCTTCCACGAGCATGCATACACAAACAGTGTGCTCCATTGTGTCAGGCCCAGCAGGCGTCATTGATGCGGCGGTTCTAGTTAGCTACCTGCCTGATGCAAACAATAGGGCCGACTCAAATGGAAGGTTACTACGGGTCGTCGAGAAAGGGTTACTGCAGGACAGGCGCCAGAAGTTGCGCTAGTTTACACAAATTTACATGAGGAATGACATTACATTAAAACTTTACCATCACTTATTACACATTTAAAGAATGTGCATCAGCGTTGTTGTAGTTGACTAACCATGCGCAACAACAAATATTTACTCTCTGTGCTTACATGCTTTCAGCTGTAGTGTATGATTAGCTGAGCTCAGGGCATAATTCCAGCCGCTGTTGAGGGAAACAAAAACACACACACACACATACACACACACCTATTAACCTGTGCTGTAAAAACAGGTTGATGCAGACGCAGAGGTAACTTGAGTTCATTGGTAGGCTTTCCCTGTCTGAGATGCAGAAGATATGGGTTGACATGACTAACGCAGCTGCTTCTCACAAAAGCAACTGTTTGTTCAAACTAAGACCCTATGAAAAAGTAATGCTGTAACCTTACTGGTCATAGCTGCTGCATTATGGGGATGCTTCAGGGACAGTTGCTCACTCCTCAACTGTCGGGGTCCATCCTTTCATCTAATAAAAATGAACAACACAAGCAAACAAGCAACAATATTCAGCCATTTGTTTTAAAGATGCTAGTTACCGAGGTGAGAAGAATGTTAACATGAACAGAATAAACGTCCTCTAAACTGGCTTTCGGTCTAGTGTGTTAAATTTACAAGTATTTCCATACGCAAGTGCGCTCCAAGCTCTCCAGGCATTATTGCTTTTCTAACCCAAATGCCAGTCACACCACAACTAAAGTGGCCTACTTTACATCTGTTTACATCATGCTTAGTCTTTCACAGAGTTAAAGACCAATAAACTCTTAAGAGGCTCATACAACAGTTATACATCAGTAATACAAAACAGTGAGGAAAGAGATGCCGGTCAATTTTTGGAGCTCCAGGAATGTAAGCCTGGCTGAAATAATTCAATTATAGCTGGTCTGAACCTTGAGAAATAGGTCACTGCCTGCAGAGCTGGGTGGTTTAAGATGAAAAAGATTGTCTTAAACTTTTAAATTAAAAACACAGCCTAGGATCAATACATGTCTTCAATGGTCTCTCTTTCAGCCTTTGAAACAAATGCACAAGAGGCTCATTACCAAGTCAACTCTCTCCAGTCTGTTTCCACCCACCGATAAAACCATTGTGGCATTTTCTAGCACTAACCCAACATACATTTCCTAAAACAGGCAAACTGTCAACTGAAAGAAACAAAAAGTTCCCGTGAACTGAAATACAATGCCACAGCCTAGAGACTGTTGCTCACTTGGCCAATCAGCAGAGGAGTTTGCTATTCGCTCTGAACAATGTGGTTTGTAAGTTAGTCAAATAGCTCAGCCTGAAGCGGTGTGGTGGGAGGTTACTCTCAGTCAATGAACTATAGTGACCTCCACAGCCAGGTCCCAAGAGTACAAGTTTATTAAGTATCACAACTAAACACAACTTTTAAGAATTTTATTTTATTTTTTAATGGAAAGCTGCAAATACATTGGAGCTTACAGAATAGTTTTGTGCACCAAGCTGAACTGAAACACTGAAGACTATAAAACAAAGAAGCTGTTTTATGCAAAGTGCCTTGTGTTGTGGTCTGGTGCTCTATAGAGAATGGCAAAACTGTAATTAAAGTTTGGTATTATTCTTTTTTAGATGCCAAAGAAAAACAAGAATGCTGACATTTTAGGATAAAGTGCATTCAAATAAAAAACACCCAAAACTCATTAGTGTCAGTGTTGTCAAACTGCACTGTAAATCTGTAATCTGTATTTATCTTTAGGTTTGGCCATCATCCTGCTAAACATTTGGTGGTGGATAGGTCACCCCTACAGGCAGCTTTGTATCAAGCCTTTAAAACCAGCAAGAATTTGAATTGTCTGTAATTGCTTAAGACAGAAGAAACGGTCAGGAGTAATTAAGCTCTGCGACTTCAAGCAGAGAAGAATTAAGTGCTTGCAGTATTTCAACACAACACTAGCCTGGGTGTTTTGCCACAATCCATCTCGCTTGTTGTCTGTCAAACTCACCTATTTTGAGTTGCTGAGTCGGTATGATAAAATAAGATTAGATAAGATTTTGTCGTCAACAATTGTTAGTTAATGATTTAAAAACATAATGATTTAAAAAAAACATAAGAATTTAAAAGGTCTCCTCTTAATTTGTGGGCCATTTGGTTTGTGTTTTGACTTTAAATTAAAAAAAAAAAAAAAAAGTTGGGCTAAAGGGTTAATGAGCAGGACTTCTGATAAAGCTGTGATAGCTGTGCCCTCTGAGGGAAGGGAACACAACATTTTCCTGATCAGAATGTTAAATACTGGAGCTAATGAAGGGGAAACATTCACGTATTTAAACCCAGAGCACATGTGCCTAATGATGCAGATAACAGGCTGTTGTTGTAGTCCTTCAGTCGACACTAAACTAGTGTTTTTCTACAAAAATCGGAAAGAACAAATGAGTTTGCCAGGGACGTGCAAATGAATGCCAACTGAATGTTTTAATTAGAATGTCTGATTTGTTTCGCTAAATATCAGTAAAAGTAATTGTTGGACTGCAAAGGTATGTTGTTCCCTCAACTCACAGACAATGTGCTTGAAAAATCTGCTGCATGTACGTGTGAACAAACAAGTAACCTGCCTGGGTTTACGTGGCAGCAGTGTACACTGTGGCTTATATAAGCAGCTCCGAGCACGCTCCGTCCAGCGGTGCTTATGTAATACATGTATAGGAAGGGGCGTTCAAAAAAAGAATAAAAGGCCTCTGTTCAGTGTGCTCCATATTCTGCAGGAAAGATTTGTTCCAACTTGCTACATTTGCATGCCAAGTCAAACATATGGGTTAGATATGATGAGAATGTGATGCATTTAAATCCAGAGCACTTGGAACATTGTCTTTTAAAAGAATAGTGTACAATTAGGATAATACCAAATAAAGTTGTACGCTACATTAAAAACCTGCACAAAAACAGTAAATATGTTGATTCAGAAGACAATTTAAAAAAAAAAAAAAAAAAACAAAAAAAAACTGAACATTCAAAAGTCAATACAAGAGTGGTTTCTGGACTTGTCCTGAGGTGGGACAGTTGCGTGGAGCGTGCACAGTCAGAACAAGTCGTCTTGAGATAGTGGTGCCCTAAAGTAGGTCAAAGGTAACAACAAGCCGTGAGTGAAACAAGACTCTCATCTTGCTTGGTCATCATTGTGCGCTCATGTGAATAATGAGCATTCCTGCTGTCGTTTCCTAGAAGAAGACACGTCTCCAAATTTATTACAGACCAAACTTTGCACTTTGTCCTCACATTTAAAAGTTGTTTTTGCTCACCCACCACTCAAATGATCACTTCAGAGCAGATGGATGGCACCAAAATTAAACACTTTGACAGTGCCGTTTCGGGAGCCAAGCGTGAGTATTTATCAACAGCCACCCTCCATACCCTAGCATGCCATCTCACTTCTTTAAAATCACCTTTTTAGCAACCCCTCTTACCCCCGCCCTGCACAGGCCTGTCGCCAGCCATCTGTTGATAACCCCTGCTAATCTCGGGGAGGTCAGAGCCAAGTGTCCTCCACGCTCACACCCCCACTGCCTTTCACTTTCTTCATCAATGGTTGCAAAATATAGGCCAGAGTTGGGGGAAGTAGAAGGAAGAGTGTAAGCAGAAACAGATAATTAAAAGTATGGCTAAACACAACAAAGAAAGGAACGTGTGAAACAGCTGAAGCTGAGCAGTTGTGGGTGCCAGACCATTTTTGGCCAAAACCAGTTAATCTTGCTTTAATTAATAAGCCCAATGGCCTGCTACAAAGACACCCTCCTTTTATGGTCTCGGCTCAGCGGTAGACAACATTTGTGGAACCACCTGATGTGAATAAAATAGTCACACTATCGCGCTTCACAGTGGGTTTAATAAACATACTTCTGGCATGGCCCAAGTGCAGGGATTGCAACTGCTATTTATAACCAACTAATGCTGTGTATGTGAAAACGTTTCTGAAAATGTCAAGACTTACCACAGTTTGTCTAATCTGAACGAGACATGAGATAGTGAGGGAAAAAATGTAATGACTCAAAGTGACAACATACGCATGTGAAAACAACTATAAAATACCCTACATGGGCTTGAATGTATGAAAAGCAACAGTCGTGGCTTTTGTTCAGACAGAAAATGTTACACAATTGAGACAAAAAGCACAACAAAAGTTATTCTGTGCTGAATGGAGGCAGTGACAGAGGTCCTGGCTGTCAGAGGTCCCCAGGGGCAAGCACAAAGCTGCTCATAGTCTCAAAGCTGCAGGATCACATTTCCTGCTTGGTGTTTCTCTCCAAAATGACCGATAGTAACCCCGGAAAAACCTGCAAGAGGTTACTATAGGGCATTGAGCTCAAATGGAAACAAAACTGATGAGATTATGCTCTGGCGACTCACCAACTATGGCTTTGTTATTTTCCAGCACATGTTTGCAGAGTTCTACATGCCACAAAAATGTGCTTTTGATGTAAATATTTGCATATAGACTTGCAATCGACAGTTACAGCTGCAGTAAAATCAGATTATAGAAGATGGCGTTCTGTCCCTGAAATGGCCCGCGTGTGGGTAAACTTACCTTGTTTGTTCTTGCAGAATGAGATGAGGCTCTACAAAGAACTTGACCCGCAGTCTTAGTCGACACGGCGCCACGTTATCCATTTGCTGACAGATACGATTTCTTAGATTTAGCCACAAGTTCTCGCCTTTGCTGCCTGTGAACTGCAGCCCAAAATAGTCCACTTCAATTATGCCCAACTTTCTACAAACCTAGGAAGGGATTAAAGAAATGGTCAGTTACAAATCATACAAAGTAGATTAGAAATCTACTGAAAATAACCACATTGCATTGTCACAGTTTTATTATGCACTCAATAAAAGGGTCACATTTACAAAAAATGCAAACCAGTGGCATTGACCTCAGTGGCTGTATGCACAAGATCATTTCTAAAAGGAAAAAAAAAAGGGTCAGATCAGTCCTTTGTACTTATAGGTTCCCCCCAGTAA
This sequence comes from Neodontobutis hainanensis, assembly GCA_024349245.1. Classification (NCBI taxonomy): domain Eukaryota; kingdom Metazoa; phylum Chordata; class Actinopteri; order Gobiiformes; family Odontobutidae; genus Neodontobutis; species Neodontobutis hainanensis. The sequence continues at coordinate 281,081 of JALDNG010000148.1, read as the reverse complement.
TCTCCCACTGAAGTAGACTTTGCGCCTCTCTGGGGGTAAAGGGGTTCATCTCTCCCACGCCCCCTCAACAGCACTGACTATGGGCTTATTACGTAAGTGGTGCTGAACGTCTGCGGGAACCCCAGCGGCTGGGATAACACTCATTCATACCCAAGGCGAGTTTTTTGGGAATGAGCCATACATACAAAGTAGATTTACAGTTGAACAATTCTTGGCAACTGATGGTGAGGGGGAAAGCATAATTACAACCCTGCTCGTGTGCACGTTTCTAACCCACTCAGGAGACAAGTGTGCTACTTAGAGAAGAAGAAGGATGAAGTGTAGTGTCCTGTGAGGGAATAGTGTCAGCTACTCTCGTGTAGCCAAAGTGTTTCAGAGGAAAAAAGCACTTTCGGTGACAGTTGAACACTACATTAGACTGTTTCCGTAAATAAAAAGGTTTCACTTGGTCTTACAAAGAGATGGGTATTTTTTTGTTTCTTTTGTTTCCTTGTTCCCGGTTAACGAGGCTTTTAATAGGCTACAAGGCCCATGACAACAGCGAAATATGACTTGTAAAGCGAGTTTTAAAGCCTACATTTTACTACATTTACAGCTGTTAATAAAAGGGTCCAAAAATAAGTCAGGACTCGAGATATAAAGTTTGGGCAAAGATTATTAGTTTTATCGTAAGTCTAAATTGCATTTTTTTTCCATTTTTTTTTTTTTTTATTATGTTGTGTTTAAGCTGCAATAATAAAACTAACAGATATATTCCTCCACAGCTTACCTTGTTCAGACAGTCTTCCCCGTTCGCCTTCGCATCAACTTCCACTTCCATCACCACTGAATCCGGACGAGTAACGTGGCAGAGCATTTTGGCCTAGTCTATGGTTTCTTTGGTGTGCCACTCTTCAAAACGAACAAACCTGTCCTCTACCCCTCTTAAATGCCCCCAACATGAAGCCTCCGTCACTTTCTTAGCCTTTTCACTCCGTGTGGCGAATCTGTAGCCACCAGCTGTAGGCTATATCAATGAAATCCCACCGACGGCGCCGCCTACTCCCATCCGTCCAATGATAGACGCGCTCACAAAGCCCCAACAAACACCTAACCAATCACAAGTCACGATACATTGGCAGTTCTGACGCTGGTTTACCTCCCGTGCCTGAATGTGTGAGGAGCATTAGTGAGGAGACCAGTGCGCCATCATCCGGCTCAACTGTGCTAGTGTCCTAAAATGCTTCTGAACTCACCTGCTCCTGATGAATAAGACATTTATATCGAGGTTCAGCACATCTTCGGTGAGTTAATGGCCTGTGTACTGTTGCCTGGCTCGGTTGTGTAAATAATATATGTGAATGCTCTCCAAAAATAACTATAATAGCAGGAAAGCCTTTTACTTCTTGACTCTACTCTTCTCCTTGTCTTTTTTTTTAAATAAAACTTTTGTGCTAGGTTCGTTGCATTTCAGGCTATTTTTCATGCTTGTTTTGCCTCTTGTTTTCTGTCCTCAAACTCTCCAAATACCTGTCAAGAAAGGAACACTCAACCTTGACAGTAGCTTTTCACTGAGCAATTTGTGAAGCCATGTTAAGTTTTAAAGTATGTCATGAATCACTAAAAATTTGAATTTAAACATTTTGTGCAACTAATAAGAAAGGCCTTAAAGATTGGGCTGCGTAAATGAGGGACAGTATACAGTTGTTATAGTAGTGTGTCCTCACTAAACATAACACAAAGTCTGTGCCTTTGCTTCCTGCTTCTCCAAAGATCTACTGCAGGGATAAGTTACTGTCTATACCAAAAGTATGTTAGACACTGGACTATTAAACAGAAATATAAAACTAGTCCACCTGTTCTTTGTAAACAGAGCTTGACTCATGTGTTAGCAGCTCCCCTTCCACTATAGAAAAATCTTAATGCATTATTCAGCATTGTTGTACTACAGTGGGAGACAGAACTGACTTGGCCTCCTACAGGCACTGCAGAAAACTTTCGTCTCACACACAAAGATGAGAGCGGCACAGCGTACAGCCAAGCCAAACTCTTTGTCTGCCAATGGACATTTTAGAGCTGTGGCAGTGTGCCTCTCCACGTTTTGTCCTCATCTTAACTGCATCAGTCAATCAGATAACATGACCCAGATTTAGCCCCTAATCACAGTGCATTTATCCACAGCCAACAAACATCAGCATACTTACCTTTCAGGACATTTTTGGAAATGAATAGCTGTGTTCTCTGTGTCCAAAACACTTCAATCTAACAGAGTGTGTTTTTATGAGGTTCTTATCCAGTTAATGTGTTACCTATAATGAGTGGAGCTTGGAATGACTTGAAGGACCTGACACAAAAAAGCAATGTAGTGCCTGGAGACAGAACCAGCATCAGAAAGAAGCAGTATTACAGTGGCAGTGTTATTTCAGTTTGTGTGTTTCCATGTCCAAGAGATGTGTGGCAGAAGTAGTGCTAAATATACTACACACATACCTGACAGTGTTGTTTTCAGAGGAAGGTAGATAAACCTACCTGCAAAACACTGTCCAAACAGGCAGGTAAGTACAGTTCTTAGTTCTTAATAATCTTCTATCCTGCTTCCAAACAAAAGCTTTCTAAACCAATCCACAACAGGTAAAATAAAGAATACAACTAATTGTTAATAATTTGTGGTTTACAGTCATGGACTACCCTCTATTTATCTTACAATATGTTCCACAATTCACACTTAGATTTTATTAAACTGCTGTTTTTATGCAGGTGTTTGAATGATTATGTTATTGATTTGTTCTGGTAGATTAGAGAGGTATGTTTTTGTTTTTTGTAATGTTGTGGGATCTCACTATCAGCATTTCATCCACTGTAATGCATCTGTATCTGTCTTTATGTATGTGATAAGGTTGTGCAGTCTGGAGTGTGCAGCAGCTGGTGTCCTTTTGCCCCGGGATGAAGTAAGAACAAACCAAAAGACGTGTGCTACTGTTCAACTGCCATGACCATAAATGGCCAAAGTGGGAGGCTGTTGAGTGACCTAACATCCACTTTCCACGTGGGACCAGAGGTACCAACTGAGCACAAGGCACAAGATCAAACAGTCCGACACGTACTGCATGCCCAACATGTACAGCACCTGCAGGTAGAGTTAATACATTCTTATGCATACATAAATGTATATGCGTATCTGGGTCAGACTATAATATTCATATTTTTTTTTACAATAATGCATAAAAATGTCCAGTGTATCTATAGAGTCCTAGTGTTGGAAGCCTTAGTGGTACATGAAAACTACCAAGAGAAGGAAAACGGCTGCATAAATTTGTTGACATAAAATGATAAACCATGCATGCTATCTTGAATTGATTACAATAAAACAGTGACTGCAAAAAAAGAGACGTTTTCTCCAATTAGGGCCCCTCTAATGCACATCTAGGTCAAATTTGGGGGTAGGGCATCTTTTCCCATCTGAGCTATTGCACAAACACACAGCCTTTGTAGACTTCAGTTTGTGGCTAGGTATGACATCATGCGATGTGACATCACTTCCCTTTAAGGCAAGTCACCGCTGACTCGACTGGAGCGTGAACACATAGCCATGCAGGGGTTTGTTTATGTGTGCATCTGGGCACATGACATCACAGCGTCATCACTGCCCATCTCCGTAGCCCGCTGTGCCACTTGAAGCACAGATTATATCTGAAATGGCCATGTTTGCAGAGCGGCTGTAGCTGATTTGGTTGTGATTAGATTGGCTTGTATTCATATAGTGCTTTAAATGTATGTGGGAGGTTGACAACAGAAGTATGAAGAAAGGCCACAGGACGAGCAGCTCCAGTGACTCAGAAGAAAAGCAGCAGTTACAATCAGATGATGAGGAATCGAAGGACAACCCAAGACACGGATGTTCAAATGAAGATTCGTCCTCCGACTTTGTGGTGTCAGAAAGTAGGATGAAGAGGAGTCGGGCATTTAGCAGCTCTTTCAGCTTTGAAGAGGAACAACAACTACACCTAAAGAATGGCGTTCAAAATGAACCGTCTCCAAAGAATTCTAGTGGAGTTGCTATCCCCGAGCTGGTGGAGTCCGAGTTGGCAGCTGAATGTACACATTTGAAAAAACAGGAAACTATTTGTGGAAAAAGTCAGCCTTCATCAGGTTTGTTCAGGCCTCAGGAATTATGGCTGGCAGTGTCAAGATGTCTGTCCATCAGATGGCCTCCCTGTTTGTCACTCAACAGACTGGACAGAAATAACAAGACACTGGCCTACCAAATGGACTGCGACCAATCAGAGGACACGTTTTCATCTGTCAGCACGGATTCAGCCAATGAGAGCTCATCTAGTACATCCATATCACCTGAGGACAATAATGTGACAGTGGTAAAAAACGAGGAAGAGGAAGCAAAATGCAGAGCGGTTAAAAGAGGTCCACCTTCTCGTTGGGGGATGTCCCGTTCCTCCCCGAGGTTGCCAAGAGATAGACAAGCTTCTGACTTAGTCTTGGCCTCTATGATACTGGAAAAAGAAATGTTTCTGAGAATTGAGCTGATGGATAGAGGTGAGGAGAACCATGATTTACGTTATCAGGCAGAATGGAAACTGTCTGAGAAAACCAGGGAACTAGCAGCAGGAGTGTGGCTCTCCCGAACACTGATAGACTGAGATGTTGCCTTTGTTTGGAAAGATGAACATCTCTTTATTTTTTTACTATCCTTATATTGCTTTTATTATTACTTCCTTGTTGGCAGCCACACCAAGGGGCCTAGCTTGTTTTTTTTTTATGCTGATGGGGGAAACCGGAGTACCTGGAGGAGACCCACCTAAGCACGGGGAGAACATGAAAACTCCACCCAGAAAGATTCTGTCCGACCCAGGAGTCGAACATTAGACTGTCTTGCTTAGAGGCGAGGAATAACCACTGCACCACAATTTCAACCACCAATGTGCTGGTTAAAATAACTATCTAATTATATTTGAACTGTTGATTAAGAATGGCCTAGATTTCAGTGAATAATCAGTGTGATTGTTTTTTGTACGATAGCAATGGTAAACCGCTGTGTGCTAATGTAGAAACAAATGCAGCGACTGGAGCTGACTAATTAGTAAAGCTATTTTGAGAACAGCCATACTGCACAGTTTGTGTTAGTGTTTGTTTTTCTGCCTTTCTTGCTCTCAGAAAGCATTTTCTACATGGCTGGATCCATGTGTGGGAGGAAAGGCTGATTCAATGAAATTTGACATGCACAGAATAAATTGTTTTGTTGCAAAATGGTTGTATTAGATTTGATATTGTAGAACATAACCTCTTTTGTGTTGTGTTAACAACACTGATGCTGCAAACCTACACTTTGAATTTGAAATTGTTACATTATAACATAAAGTTCATGTTCTTTTAGGTGGTTGGTATTAAAGAAATGCTGCTATTCAAATTAAATATAAAGTGAAACAGGTGTGGGATGTGTTTTAAGTGTCTTAGCGCTCTCAGCAGTGGAGAATGAGACTGAGCAGGTTTTATCACTGCTTCAATCTGACAGCTTTTCATTTACAACGTGAGACCAAAGAAGTGAACATAAACTATTATTGGTATTTTAGTACATTTTTAAACAATTGATGAATTTCAATATTAGGTCTGCCTTGCCACATACAAGTAATTGAGAGTGTATGTAAAGTTCTATGGAAGTCATTTTTGCACATTGACCTCTGTCTTGGATTTAGATGGATAGATACTTTATTGCGCCACATCAGCGGAAATACAAATGCCCAATAGCATTTCATGACACGCACAAACAGACTCAATCACTAAGAGCAAGAGTTAAGAACAGGTAAACACAATACACATTCCACAATAAATAATAATAAATGGATTAAAAGTTACAATCGATAGTAATAAAGTGCACATTAACAAGGTCCTTGTACATTCTTCTAACAGCCGGTATAAATGATCTCCTGAATGGCTCAGTCCTACAGCGCAGGGAGACAGAGATTCATGCAGGGGAAGTCATATCTTAAGTGTTACATGATATTGTGTAATTACTGTACACTATGTGGAGACCAAACAGAGGAACACATTTATGACCTACAGTATGTTATGAAATGCAGTTTCATAAGTTTTCTCAGTGCCTCTATTATGTAATGCTAATTGCTGAGATAAAGAGAGGAATGAGGAGAAAGAGTCTTTTGAACATTTGAAAGAACACGTTTGTATTCTGAATGTGGGTGGGATTTTGCTTAGTGTTTGTTTTGCCTTAGGACAGTTTTAAATAAGACAAAGTGGCAAAGTCGGCAATGGAAGACTTTGATATCTTAAGCTACAAAACTGGCAAAACAAATGACTATTCCATTATGTTACATGTAGCAAATAAAATGTGATGGGTCTGGCGGGGATAGTTGAAGAATTTGGGGTAAAATGTAAATAAATACTAAACCAATAAACCCTATAAAATCTTTAGCAAGTTGAATAAATGAAGTAAAGGTAATTGTAAGTGTGGTGTGTGAAAACCCTAGAAATTGTATCTCATCTTTATGTTTTCACTGTCAACAGTTATAAAGTAGCTTTCAATGTATTTGTCTTTGGCCAGCTATTCTAGAAATGCTCAACACTCCCATCTGGCAGCGAGCACTCAACCCTACGGACGCCATCAGCATCTGGCAACTGTCACTACGTCAAGAGCAAGAAAAGTATTCCTCATTTGTCTCACTCAGCAGGGGCAAGTGGAGAGCCAGGAGTTCTTCTTCCTGAGTTTACATCTCTCAGCCTGTTTGTAAATGTTGCTTGAAAGAACAGTCCTTAGAGATAGTAGTTATGTAATGAAGAGATGGGCTGCAAATCCCAGCAGAGGACACACGTTCCAGCCGCTAAAGGACAAATGTGACTTCATGGAATTTCTGAAGCCTTAGGAGCAGAGCCAGACAGTGATTGCTCCTCTGCATTTGGCTTTTACTATATTAGATTAAAGCATTCACTTTAAGTTGTCATAAAAGGCTTGTGATACACACATTTATGCTATGACACTCCAAATTCACCCCAATCATTTTTTAATCACCGTTTGTATAATGATTTTTATGCACATGTACATAGCACAGATGTAGTTTAGCTCCAGGTGTAAGTCAAAGTAAAAGTCTGTATAAGAGTTGCTCACAGTGACAAAAGGGGACACATGGCTCATGATGATGTATTGGGGTGGGGAGTCGTGTGCATTGTTTTTCAGTGAAGGACAAAGGGCAGACTGATGGATGACTCCTTCATGGTCTTTGTAATGACGTACATGCTCAAACTTAACTATAGACTCTGCAGAAATTCTGGAAACAGTACAAGCTTGTGTCTGTTTGGATGAGCAGTGGTTTACGCTGATGAAAGGCTGTTCCGTTTCCTTTTGTTACTTTCCATATGAGCCATGATTAAAGTATTGACTCTAACCATGATACTGCATTTGCATTGTGCACAGAAACGTACATTTTCTCAGATAATGCAGTAAGCCCAAAGTGACCGGATTTGCTATAAAGCGACTAATTTACAGTATTTTCTCCTTTTATCTTAGTGGCTCATTAATGTGTTGTAATTAGAAGTTCCCATGACCATGATGAAATACTTCTTATTTACTTCAAAGATTTAAAAACCTGTCCTCGGCTGTAGTTTGTCTGTCAACTAAGGCTGCACAACATATCAGAAATAAACATGCTAATTATTATTTTATACAGCAAAAGATTGTATGCACTGCAATAATAAATATATTACTATTAAAACAGAAAACTGAGGAAAATCAAACCAATTCAAAATGACTAAAGTGGTTTTTTAAAGGCTCTTTTCACAGTTACATTAGCCTGTTGTAATTGATTGTGGACAATATTCTTTTTTTTTCGAGGCATGCATCAGTCGTAACATTGATACGTTTAGATAATCACTGAGTACTCACAGTTTCACAGTTGGTTTGACTGAAAAATAGACCTTATTACACTGTGACCTTGCACATTTTAGTAAAATGTATTGCTGCCCTGAGCTTTTTGTGAAATGTTACAGAAAAGGCAGCTGTTTAAATTACTTACCACCACAACATATAAAAGTATACAAAGTAGAAAATGAAGCACATTTTTCCACTTAAGTACAACTGAATGAACTCTAATACTCTAATCTTTTTAATTTGTCTCAGCGGTTTCAAGACAAGTGTGTGTGTGTAAATTGTGCTGCCTCTACTGAATAAAAATATCAGTTGAACAAGTCGCTGTAAATGAAATATTAACTGGTCTTATTCAATTCACAAAGATGTTTTCCTCTGGGGTGAACATGTTGTCTGTTGCACATGCATATTGATCAATAAATATATGGACACATTGCTGACAGGATGCTATTGGGGGACCGGGTTTCTCCATTTTTCATGTATGCATGTCTTTACACGCACATTTGTGCTCCAACTTGATCGTGTGTCCCTGCATCCATGTTGTATGCAGCAGGGGTTTGTTTAGACACGTTCACATCTGCCCCACTGTGCTCATTTCTCATGCCTCAGTGATTGGTGAAAACATAATCACTGCCTGAGGGAGATGCAGGCATCCAGCAGTGCAAGGTTCTCTCAAACGTAAAGAGCAACACAACATTTGTACAGAACACATGCACACTCTAGTTTATATTATCTACTATATCCCTGCTTATGCTGGACCTAGTGCTATTAAAAAAAGCATATCACTGAAGTTGAGAGGGGGAGGTGTTCAAGTCAAAAGAATCACTGAGAAACTGAAGCCAGTGAAAATGAAGTCAATGATAAGTAAAAAATGCATAATCCATCACAAGGCTTTTATATCTGGCAGAAAAATACAGAAAACTACACAAAACAAGACACAAACTTCCTTGTTTTGTTTTGCTGCCCACATAAGTTTAACTAATCTGAGAATTTATAAAAATCAAAGATCAAAGTTTCCAATGTTCAGCCTCAGATAGAATACTTACTTACATTTTTCAATTAATTTGACATTTGCCCCATTTGAATAAATCTAACATATTTGAATGTGTCACTTAAGCAACACCTGAAGTTCCCACAGCACAAGCCGATTTCTTGCTGATGCAGACTTCATGTAAGCATGGCTCGTCACCCAGGTGTGCTGTTGGAAATGTCTCTAGCGTTCATTGTCTGAGAAATGCCTGTGTGCCACCAGAATAAATGGCCTGTCACCACATTAGGCGGGATAGTGTCAGCTAAGCATTACGCACAAAGCTGAGAAACACAGGAAGCGGGCAAATCAATCCATATTTAGGGTTTTTGTCTCTGCGCCATACATTTAAACTCTGCACGTGTCTGTAAATTGGGAAGCTTTGTAAAACTTTTAGAAAAAAAAATGCTTTTAGGAAGTAAGAACAAAGATAAATTGAACCATGTGAGCAGAAATGAGGCGCTCTCTGTGCTGACTTCAGAAAAAGCATGTGACAGTTTTCACGGACGTTATGAGAAAGTGAAATCTCAAAGAGATAGCAGGACGTTTATCTCTAAAGGCAGCCATAGTCCGAGCCCAGAAGCTGTGGGAGTGTGTAGTAATGGACTGTGTATCCGAGTGAGAAGATGTCACAAAGTCACCGTCTCTCTGCAATCTCTCCCCGTCTGTCTTACACGCTCTTCATCTGTCACTCTGTAACTTCAATCAGACTAATCATTCCCCCAGTTAATTACTTCTTTTCCCCGCAGAGCTGCCACGTCTCACACTGACAGCCTCCGAACAAATTATAATCTGAAGCGCTCCGTGCTACACCTGTAGGAATATGTAGCAGATGCATCATTTGTACAGCTGCATGTGAATTATTCAGATTGTTCACATTGGATTTGCTTTGGATTTCTTTATTGGTAATTAAAGTTCTACTGGATTTAGCACCCAATAGAAGACTAGTCTGCCACTGCTGCAAACTCACATAGGACACATGTTTCTCAGTATGTTCCTCACATGGGAGATACTTGACAGCATTGTTGTGTTGAGATGTCTGATACAATGAGGCGGTAACTTGTAACTGTCAATTTGTATTTCTTTTTTTTATTAGCTCTGTCAGTGATTTTTAGGCATTGTTCTTATGGTAAAAATGACAATGACATCTGTTGTAGAGCGAAACAAGCCTCAACTTAAACAATGTTCAAGGGGAAGTTAAAAACCTTCCTCTTTAGTAAAGACAACTAAAAGTGTTTTTTTTTTTATATGCACTCTTTGTCCTTTCATTTTTAAATGTTTATCATGTTTCTTATTCTAAATCTTGTCTATGTATTTTAAATTTGTCTTTATTTCTGTAAAGCACTTTGAATTACCCAGTGTATGAATTGTGCTTAAATAATAAAAATTTCTTTGCCTTTCCTTGCCTGGAGTGTTTACTCATTAACAACTTTCTCAGAAGCAAGAACTCTGCAAATAAGCAGTGCAAACAATGGACGTAATCTAGGTGAAAAGTAACAGCATGCATTTCATTCTATACAGTGGCCATATGGATATGTGCCTGTTCAATAAGCTCACTTTAGTGTTAATGTAAAAAGGAGTATATTCTTATTAAAGTTTATTTTGCCCAGATTGAATTCCATTTCATCTAAATGATTTATGTAACAAATCTGTGCTCCAAATATGGCTCTTTATAAATATTAATCCAGCTAAACGGAGTATGGCGTGAATGTGTTTTCATGCGTGCGCATCTCTATCTAATTATAAACATGTGACCTACATAAGTCACATATGAGAAGCTTTGTCGAGCAGCAGTGGGGCTAATAACATCATGATGTCATATTGGTTAATAATGCTATGAAATGGTTATTATTATGTTCAATATATACTCAGTCAAACTCAATGATTACAAATATCCCTCTATAATCTGTCTTTTACACATTTTACTAATAATGTTAGAACATGTGTGTGTGTCAGTACTTTGCACCAGTATTATTTTAATCCATGTGCAGACAGAAATCCTTTCAAACTGCTTTTCTAAAGCTGTTTATTGACACACAGAGCAGTCATATTTGAAGTGTGGGCTTTTTATCTGAAATTACAAACAATGCAAAAATCCATATCTAAAACCTGCAAATATGGAATGTGCTGGAGGTCAAATTTTCAATGTAAAAACCGTGCGTGTTTTTCAAACAATGGTCTATTCAGCACTGACTATAAAATTAGACTGTTACAGAAAAACGGCACTAACTGGAGTGTTATTCGTGGCCACAATGAATCTGTTGCTACTACTCTTCACAAATGTTAGACACTTTCCACTTTTAGCCTCTTTGTTGACACTGTTATTTCACAGCGTGAGAGTGCGATAGGTATCAGGGCAGCCTTTTGCCCATGGCCCTGTCACATCTCATCAGTTCATTTAAAGACTAAGCCTCTAGCTTTGAGTCACAGGTTTTAAACTAAACTGATGCCTACAAGTTAGCACACACCAGCCATTGTGCTGCTTTAACTCTGTGCTTTAGGCGCAAAGACACAAGGGGAAATCACTGTGAAGCTCTCTCTTGCAGCAAAACACAACATCCCTGTCATATCTGGCCCATTTTATCCATCACCCCTCAGCTACGTCCCATCACAACCCCTTGAGTGCTCCTCCAGTCTAAGGCTGTCATTCCTGGGTTTGTTGGCTGCTCTCCACTCCATAGATCAGCAGTGTGCACTATCAGTGTAGGATAAGAGGTCTCTAAAGCTGGCTGATGGGTATGGAAAAGATGACAAGCGTCTGGATACGTACCGAACTTAGCCAGTGCTTTCACCCCCGCCTCAGGACAGAGAGACAAAGAAGGGCTTTATTCATGACTGGATAAGCATCAGGAAGAAGTGGAGCAGCAAGTAGTGTGATAGAGGCAGTGCAAAGCCTCCAGAATGAGAAGCAGTTATTCTAGAGTAGAGTTAAGAACATTAGGCTGGGCCGTTATTCACAAAAACATTAACTCTGCACTCTTACTCGTTTCAATTATAGCATTTGGTCCGATTAATATTAATACCTACCTGCCCTCAAGTAGAGCTGTTGCAACCAATATTATATAGGCAGGGATAAATGTTTATTACAATAATTACAAAACGCTATGTTCATCAGTCAAATATCAGAAGTAGAGCAACTATTTGGAAAACAGTGTCACAAAATGGTAGAACAATCATAGATGTAACTGAATTAAATTATGATCAATAGAAATATGTGAAATAAAAAATATATATTTATCTTAAAGAAAGGTCTTTGCACATGTTTTGAACAGAAAATAGGAATGATTAGCATTATTTGATCCTAAAGTTGAGTGTCTAGAGATGATGTCTACAGAGTCATTTCTTGTTATATTAATCAAAATAGTAAATCTTCTCTTTTAAAAGCATAGAAACTGATGATTTAGTTTATGAGCTCCATCAGAAGTATGAGGGATCCAATATTCATATAGAAACCTGGCCTCTTTGAATTTCCAGGGCCTGTGCTGTGTTGTTGGCCCTGCTCCAGACTGGCTCAGTTCCTCTCGACAGCTGCCAGCACCGCTTCCCAAAGGGCTGCGCAATATGAGATGTATGTGCACTTCAAATCTGCATCAGGCCACACATCAATCTTCTCTCATTGTGTTAAAATCCTCAAGGCTCGGGTCCCACATGGGCAGTGTTTGTTCTGTGTGTTGGTGCTGCAAATGATAGTAGAAAAGCTGAGCTAATTCCAGAACAATTAGTGAATGAATTGGATAAATATGGTCCGTGAGATTCAGAACGACAGCTTCACAACGGACAGTGTTTGCTCTGATGCTAACGCTTTATTAGTAAGTTTTTCTGGCATTCCACACTTTAACCTCTGTTATGGTCACATTTTCTGTCTCATCCTGTTGCGTGTGCACAAGGATTATGTATGTTTTCACCTTTAGTATGGATTTTCTGGTTCAAAGTTCAAAAAGTCATTGTCTAACAGTGAGAAGTACACAAGGAGAAGTTGACTTAGTTTTTGCATTTTCCTCTTATGGTTCACTGGAGAAATACATTGAGTCATGACAATAAACCTATTAGAATCACTTACGCTTTTAGCGCCATGTACCAGAGATAGAGAACTCGAGTCGAGTCATTAGGCTCATTTTTGTTTTGCTCATTTTTACCTTTTTTCAGCAACACCGCACAACCTCTGCCTGTTGCATGTGGTCAAAGCAGGACTAGCTGCTCTTATTTAATTCCCAGCCCCTAATTGTAACTCACTGTGGTTTGGACTTGGACTCAACTTGGACTTGGACAACTAAAGATTACTCGACTTGGACCTGACTCAGGCTAGTCTTTGGTGACTTGGACTTGGACTCAGACTTGAACACTACAACACTGTACCCTCTTGCCTGCATTACTAAATGAACACCAACAGAATCAGACAACACCTGTTTATTTTTACTAGTGCTTGTGTTCTATGTTTTGTGCTGCTCTACATCGAAGCACAGTATGTTTTCTCTGCAGAGTCTTCTCCGACAGATGTGGAGTAGGCTTCACTTTGGATCTGAGTCAGTGAGTCACGATATTTCTAGGTCAGTGAAACAGACAAGCACCAGCTACTGTAGGTTCCTCTCACTCTTCATGAGCATTACAGTGTTGCATGTTATTCAGATTCTCTCAGCTCATCGGACAGAATCAGCCTGTGTTTCATGTCTCATATTTTATTCAAGACCAAACCAACATGGCAGTAGTAAAACTTTAATTTTAGACAAACGGTCTATTTTAGTGTACAGGACATGAAGAAAAAAGGAAATGAGGTCACATTTGTGTATTGTGGCTCACATTAATAGAGCTTCTGTGATTTGTACTCAACATTATTTTGTCATATTTCATTTTATGTTCAACAGCTATTATTCAGCATTGAAACTCAAATTAAGATTTGCATGGAGAATTGTATTTTAACACCCACGAGCAAACAAAATCAAAACATAACATTCATTAAAGAGTTTATATGGCTTAAAGCAACACTAGGAGCAAGGAATTGTTACTACACAGTCACACATTTAAATGTAAATGTGTGTAGATAGTGAGAATGTATGACTGCTGCTGGAACTGAAGGGAGCTTACTTTTCTGAAGCTATACTGCCCTCATCAGGGACTTTGAGCTGCCTCCTAATATTTTAAAACTCAATGCACATGGGTTCTACAAATAACATTCTCTGCAGATATATAATAAAATTTCTATGGTTCAGAATTTGTTACAGATTGAACATTTTATTGATTGTGGTCATGTTAATGCACAATATAAGTCATGGTTAGTAACAATGTTTTTATTAAAGGTTTCCTATCCATTCACTGTTCCACCAGTGAAATTATTACATCATGACCCTTTAACAACTACACATTCAACCACTAGATGGCGACAGTGGTCCGTTTAAACAAACGCAGCAGTTCGACAAAAACATCTCTGATTGTTTCTCATTCTTGTCAGAATTACTTTGCTTCATAAAATTATAATTTTTTTTATTATATTTTTTTTGAAAATGCATATAAAGATATAAATTATGTGTATTATGTTATATTTTCACTAAGGTATATTAGTATACGCTGCAGATTAGAGTGTGTAGGGAAACTGTTTTCTCAAAAAAAAAAAAAAAAAAAGTGTAACATTAAATCTTGACTGTACTAAAATGAATAACATTACATAATTTAATTTTAGAAAATGCAACTAAAAATGGACTAGACCATAACACTAATAAAAACAAGACAATGCTATTATTTTAATATTTTTTATTTTAATTACAAAACTTGGTTTAGCATCCCAAGTTCCCTGTCAGTTTATAATTTTTTTCTACAGCCTGTTGTGTGTTGTTTTGCATTATGTGTATCACTGTTGCAGACTATGACTAACTAAAAAAGCTGCTCACGTCCCTAATGAACCTCAGGCCTGCTGCTCCTCTTTCTGTGTGGGTTCATTCTGCATGTTCTCATTTCTGGTTTCTGTGAAATCAGGTGAGTAACATCTCCCTTTTTTCAAAGAAATTGTTTTATGATGAAGCCTGCCTGTATTTGATTTGACTGAGAGAGGTTTTCTCTTCTCTGTGCACAGGTCAACTGGGATGATGAGAACAGAAAAGACTTGAATTCAATGTGTGCAATCTGCAGTAATGGGAGGAAGCTGGGAATTGATGTCTGTTCATTTTAAGTCATTGAACCAGGAATCTTATTTCATAGTGTCTGAAATTCTGACAATCCATAACTCAATGTATTTAACCTCTTTATAAGGTTAAGTCAGACAATAGTTGTACTTTATTTTATTTTTGAAATATAGATTTTCAAATGGTGGTGAATATGACAAAAGCATATTGTAACAGTGTAATTGCATCGAGTCTGTAAAACCATGTATAATCTAATCCTCCTTTTGACATGGGTTACTTTATCTGAATGTTAAACAGGAAAAGCCAATGAGTTTCTGTTTGGTATTCGATACACATCTGTTCACTGTTGTCTGCCTTTTCAGAAGTAGTGCTCAACCTGCTGAATTTAAAAAATCAGGGATTAACAAATCCAGACTCAGCAATTCCTGGATAAACAAATACAGGATTTAGCACAACTAATACTTATGTTTTCATCTTGATGGGGCAAATGAGTCGATTACCTGCTCAAGTTAAGTTCTCTGAACCTGCTTGTGAGATGTTATCTATTGTTCCAAGAATTAATAGGACCGAACTTGATCTAGTGCATGTTTTCTCACCTAACACTCATGAAACTCACAAGGGCAGCAAACATGAAGAAACCCATGAGTAAAACTATGTGAGACTGGATGCATAACCTTATGTGTTTGACAAATGAACCAAAAGTCACATTAGGCAGCACATAACGCAGGTCATTGTTCTCTAAATCCATGCCTGGAGAAGGTGTGGATGTGGAGATGCAGGGACTGGCAGCAGGCAGAGCATGGGGAGTGTTGAGTGGGCAACAACGTGTACAAAGTACAAAGTTAAATGCCAGCAGTCACTTTCTAAGCTGTGTCTAAAATGGAACATATACTGTATACATTTTGTTCATAAAATTTAAGCCACCACAGAAATAAAGATTAAAAATAATATTACTGTCCCCATCCACTTTCCTATTGCCCAGTTTTTAATAAAACAACATTGCTGGTGGTTAATAAGAGAACCATATTGCGTTCTTAATCATTCCTGAGTTAGTATCTGCTCAAATGGGCCAGTTCAGGAACAGATGGTCGCATGTGTAAAATCTGACTGCTTTGGAGAAGTGTGTTCTGAATGAGTCACTCTAAATGTGTTATTGAAATGTCTCTCTACCGCAGACCATTGAGATCTTTGAGAATAAGTACAGAGAGTGTTGGTCAGTTGGGGTGATTGTTAGAGGAAAACATTTTGTTTAAACGGGTTGTTTAAAGGGGTTACATCATCTAATCCATCGTCACCAGGTATTTCTTATATCTTTATCTGTTACATTTCTTTTGTCATCCTTACTTTGCACATCATGTTTCCTAAACACAACTGACCGCCATAGAGGCACTTTCTTGTCTTAGCCCTACCCCAGTTTATGTATTGTAGACACTACATTAACATTTAGATAGAAAACTCTTTGAACATATTTACTGTATTTAGTATTTTAACACAAATGCTTTCTGACATTCATTACTTTGCTTATTTAATCCTTTTCTCTGCCAAGGTTATCTTGCTGATTTAGACAAAGTTTCTCTTCCTTTTTTCTACAGTGCCATGTTTTACGCACCTGTACCTGGATCCGATTACTGCCAGTATTCTGTGTAAGTCCTCCGTCCTTTTCATGTTCAACTTAAACGCCACTAAGATATAGGTCCAGACCGTTTAGCATAAAACTGTGACGTCAAAGAAAGTGCAAGTACGATCCAACCTTGGGGGGAAAAGCCACATGAAGGGAACAGCCTGAGGTGTAGAGTTGCCTGGCAACAACTTCCCACTATTTATGTGAGCTGGCCTTCATCAGATGGCAGCATAGGCATTTACAGACTCTGCAGCAGAAAAGTTGGTTTCCACTACTACCAACAGAAGAAAGTCATACATAATCATAAGAAAATGAAACTGACATGCTAAACTATAACATTGTTTTGTTTTATTAAAAAGAGTCAGTGTTCTTCAGTAAAAAAAATAATATAAGCGATATCTTGAATTAAATAGAAGAAGAGATCTAGCAGACGACAAAGGAACACTTTTTTTTATTTTAAACAAATGACTGGATATGATTGTTTAATTAAACTCCATTGACTATTTAAGCTCGAGCAAGTAAAAAGTGCATGTAATAATTTAGGGTAAGTTTGAAGGATATTGTATTTTTTGTATAGACATGAGTGACATACTGCAGATTTAACAGATTTTATTGTAGTTGGATTTGTCTGCCAGTAACTCGTAAAGTGAAAATCTACAGTTGCATATATTTGTGGAAATATTAGTCATCCAGGTCATAGGGACCAGGCCTGCACATTAGCTCTTAGCTGGACATGGCATCAGTTACACGTAAAGCTGGAACAATGTTTCTGTCCCGACTAAATAAACGTACTAATAAATTAAATAATCCAATATTCTCCTGCACTTTCAAACCAAATGTCCAAATGTTGTCTTATTCACTTTTGATTAGTTGCATATATTGGAGAATTCTTAAAATAACTGTCTCTCCTGCCACCCCTAAATTTAGAAAAATTATATGCTTTTAATCTTATTTGTCAAAACATTCCTTTTCATTGACCTTTTGGTTGAATAAGACATTCATAACCTAATAACACATGTTTCATTTGGTCATTATCACACAAACTCTCAGCTCTCTGTGCAGGACAGAAGGCAAAATGGCAAAATATATTAAGGAGTCAGTTTAGTTAAGTCTACCCATTGGCCATTAATTCTCTGATATAGTCCTTTGACCATATCAATGTA
Source organism: Neodontobutis hainanensis (assembly GCA_024349245.1). Classification (NCBI taxonomy): domain Eukaryota; kingdom Metazoa; phylum Chordata; class Actinopteri; order Gobiiformes; family Odontobutidae; genus Neodontobutis; species Neodontobutis hainanensis. The sequence continues at coordinate 263,290 of JALDNG010000148.1, read as the reverse complement.
AAAAAAAGGATTGTGACTTCTTTTATACTGCTATACATTTATATAAAGTGCAACAAAATAAAAGGTACAGTGCTTTGTAGATGAGGGTGTGTGGTTTCATGATAGCGAGGTGGAATCGATAAGGAGGAAGTAAGCTACACAAAGATAAATCAAACCTTCACCTGGGGAATAAGGTTTGGAGCGCTCCTTTGCCTTGCTCAGTAATATGGCCAAATAGAAAACAATTGTTCCGCTCCCAACCGGTCAGCTGTTGCACTCGAGTTGAAAAGTTTACCGATGGCCTGGAGACTTTGGCACATCTCTGCTTAGATTACATAAAACTTTATTGCAGAATGTCCGTCTCCAAGGCAACTGTATATTTGTGTGTGTGTGTCAGTTCTCCCAGTACATAACACTATCTGTCAGCTACCAGGCCTGTGTCTGTCCGTAGGCTTTGGTAATGTTGTGTGAAGTATTAAATAGGAAATGTGTTTAACAAAGGCTTTTATACCTGGTAGGTGTTTAAAGATGCATGAGATGATAAAGAGAGCCATCTTTCTTCAAACTATAGTGCTATGGGTGTGTGGGCAAGGCGTTTTCACATCTTAGTCTGCACCAAGGTCCGTACTAAGAACTCACACATTGTTACCCACTCTTTGTTAGGTTCAGAAACTTTTGGTTTCACACTTTTGGTTTTTGAAGCCAATCGTCTGACTCTCTCGGACGTTGAGACAACTGGGAATGTGTCTCTGCAGAGCCTCAGTTTACAGTTGGACCAGAGAAATACAATAATCATAAGGTCTGATTCTAACAGTAGCAGGCTACACACAAATCTATCAGACTATGATTTTCAAATAACAGTAATGTGATGCTTCAGAGGTCCATCCACAAAGTCCATTGGTGAACTTTTCCCCTTTTCAGCTTCACACAGCACAAAAGCCCACAACTAATTAAGGAGCGTATGATATTCTCATTCCCTGCTGTGTGCAGCTGAGTCCAAACACTATTGATTGTGAGCTGCTGCAGTTTGGATCTTACTTATTCTGACAATGGGCCCTGAGGCAGTGAGAGCTGCCATTTGTCATAAGGGCCAGTGTCGAAGTTGTACTGAAGCTTAAAGGTTTTTTAAAATGAGTCACACCTTTTTTTTGTGCTTAGCATTTTTCGGATCCCATACAAAATGATTAAATTTTCTACTTGTGTTTTTATGTTTTAATATTTTCACCCCCTAACCTTACCCTAACGACCTTTATTAACTCCAGTCCAAGGTTAAGTGCAAGAAGTTATATGCTTAAATCATCAACCCAGCCCACTGCAGCTACTTTATCATTAGAACACTGTTATTTGCTGGAGGACAAGGATTTTGTTTTCTCCTGTCACACCAACATGATCGAATAAGTCCTGGCAACAGACTTGTGTGTTGGACCAAAAACTACTGGGACTCACAATGTCTCGTGTAATGACTGAAACCTCACTTTTCAGAGATGGCATTTGGTAGTCTCTGACTGTAATACAGTCTGGAATGCACCATATGCCATTCCCTACTTAACACTATAATGCTTTACACTACATACAGAAGATTGCTGACTATAAACTGCTCTGTGCAGTGGGAATCTCTAATGAAGGACACAAGAAGAGACAGGCAAAGGTGAAAATGTGCTGCTCCTCACAGCATCATGCTAATGAGCAACATTATAATGCCCCCCTCAGGCAGTGAAAACGTTGGTGTGTGTTTTTCGCCTTTGTCTTGGTGCCTTGTCTGTGGTACTGAGGCTGTTTGTGTGCGTGACATCACATTTTACCTTGACATGTTGCATACTTTTTATTCAAACAGTCATGAGAAGCATGTGTAGCGAGTGGTGCTTCCGGCAAATGTGCACATACCATGTGCTCCCACATGCTCGTCTACTTCCTCCCTCCTTTAACGCAGACCCTCTCCCACCCCCTCTTCCTCCTCTTCCTCCTCCTCCCTCGCTCAGCTGCTTCCAGTGGTACGCTCCAACCGTCTACCTCAGCTCTCTCGCTTTACTGTCATCCTTGACACTCACGAAAGAGAAAACAGTCTATAAGACAGGGTGTTCACTGACTTCTCTGCAGCGTTGTTGGAACAGCGTGCGTAGACAGGACGAGTGGATCTGCCTGACAATGTCCGAGTGAGCCCTTTTTATTTGTGTGTGTGTGTGTTTTTTTTCCCACACGGAGGAGCATGTGTGCAGAGTGAAGGATGCGCGGTGGCCAGATGCTGTTGTGGTGATTGTGGACTTTTGTAGCATATAGTATTATCGAGCCTGTCTTGTCTCCCAGCATCCCTGCCTTTTTGTTGTTGCGAGGGCAGAAATAATCCCTGCTGGGATGTCCACCTCTCCTGGTGCAACGGACGGGAGCCAGAGGAACTCTTGTAAGTCACTTCTTAAGTCACCATATAATTTGTCTGTGGTTTTCTCTTATAAGGACACAATGAGATGGTATGCATGCCTGTATACCCACTGAACTTCCACGGTGTATCTACAAAGCTATGTGAAAATGAAAATCTTTGCTTGGCTTGTGTACTTGTTATGTGCCTGGGGTGTGTTTGTAATGTGGGAGTGTGTGGGTGCATGCGTGATTTGTGTTTACGTATTCCCTGGAGCGCAGCCAGCTGATGATCTATTGAAACAGGGCTGCATACATTGATTGACAAGCCAAACAGCTGGTGTGATTGATGGAACTCATTTTGTCATTTGTCTGACGGCGCAGTCTGGGGCGGATTGAAGCAGAACATCAGAAAACAGGATAATGGTTACTTGTAGGCGTGAATGTGTGAATCTACAGAGGCAACTTTTCAGCTCTGTAGGTTGTGAATGTTTACCGGGTGCATATGTGTGGGACTGTAGATTCGAGTTTGACTTCATTGGTCTCAGCTACCACGCACGTATATGAGAGTGGATGGCTGTACTGTAAGTGGGTGATTGATAAGATGATATGACTCATTTTGACTCATCCAGGGCGCGCGCACACACACACACACACACACACACACACACACACACACACACACACACACACACACACACACACACACACACACACACACACACACACACACACTTGCCTTGACTGAGGAGGAGATCACATCTGGGCAAATGAGACTCATTTTCTTTCTTTCTTTATTATTGCACCATCCACAGCTTCTATCCTCCTTTTACTGTTTGTTTTGCTGCATTAAAGGAGTTTGCAGTTAGCATCTCTTGGATTGTGACGACGTTGTGATATTGTTGGAGAAAGTATTATGGCATAGTGGTATAGCTATGTTGAGGCTACAACTCAATAATGTTTCTTAAGGCTTAAAGCCAGCTTTTCCAGTGGAGGCATACCAATGACATTTGGCCACATCAGGTCATTTGAGAGAAAGGACTTTGACCTTTTACATCCAAGCAGTGGCGTTTGCCACTTATTTTGAATATACAGCCTCCCTTTTAATTATCCCAACCATTACAACATGATGGATAAAATAATACATTTCCAGACTGAGTTCAGAACCTGTTGAAATCTACTACTCACGACCCCATGTTCAGTAAAGCAAAAATAAGAACCAATGTCAATCAAAGATGTCTGTCTGTTCAGGGAATTAAACTGTGGAAGAGTCCCGAGGATGAACTAATTTAGGTAGTTTCAAGAAATATTTTTAAAAGAAAAAGATCTCACAATATAAAGCTGAATGAATTTACCTCCTCCTCCTTTTGTTATTTCTTTAAGTATGTTAAAATACTGGTGTTTGGTGATTTTGTGTTGTAAATGTCAAAAATAAATTATATCTAAAGGATCGGCACAGTAAGCGAGTCTATGCTTGTACCGTGATTGATTTCCTTTTTTTTTTTTTTTTACTAACATACAAGCCCATAACTGTCCAGTATGTGTACCCATGAGTTTAATGGCAGATTCTTCATTTTCCAAGCACAATAACATTAAACATAGATAAGAAATTGAATTTACTGAGCCAGACTGCCTGTTTGTTAAATTCATGCTTTATATTAAATAAAAGAGGTCATGACACCAGAAAATGCATTTTTTTGGTGTATAATTCAGTGTGTCTTTTTCAATTATAAAGCTAATTAACCTTTATCTCACTGCTTCTTCAACAACAACATCTAACATTTTATTTAGTTTATTACAGTGGGCTCTTTGATTAAAACAACACATATGTTCAGTCATTTGCTCAAAATCAGTTGTATTGTCGAAAATCAGTCCTGCTTGCTTTATACTTGACTGGCTTGTTCCTTGTCAAGACACATTCATCACATTTCTTTCTTTACAGAACAGCGCATTTGAAAGAAAGTAGCTGCAGGCTTTGATTACAGATTTGCTAACCATAATGTTACATAACCAAAGTCATCCATCAACAGCAAACACACAAAATATTATAATAATAGGAAGAAAACATAGACTTAGAATAGTATTTGCCAATGTAACCAAGTATACTACTATATTATATAAAAGGTAGCATATAGCATGTGTGGACAAACACACTACATATACTCACTATATACTATATTTAGACATATATTAGACATAAACTAGTTATTTTTGTTCCTAAACCTTCCCTGAACAGGGCTTTGTTGTGGTTATGCATTATCATTACTTCCTTTGCCTCTTTTTGTATGAAAATGTGTCGCCTACTACTTACTGAATGCTACATAAAATAGAAACAAAAATAGAAAGTACTATTCCTAGACTCCCGTTAAAACCCCTCTTTGCAGTAATATTTTGGGATGAGAGGGAGAGAAGTGCTTTGTAAATGTTTGCTCAGTGCCGTGTTATTACAGTGTGGAGCTGCAGCAGTTCTCTCCATCTTTCCGTTTGTGCGTGTGTCCTCTGTAAAGGGGCAACAGCCGGCACCTGCCACTGAGATGGATGTGCTGTGTCATCACTTCTGTCGCCAGATGACAGCTCTCCTCACCTATACACCCTCCTTCTTTCTCCTCCTCCTCCCCCACCACCTTCTTTTAGTGTCTGCCTGGCTACTCGCTGCCTTCATCTCACCCGTCCCTCCCTCCGTCTCTCTCCTGGTTTATCTGGGTCCACATGAAACTTTAATTGCATGTAAATCAAAGCTCTGCAGATGTGATTAGTCTTTTGTGCTGCTTTAATGAGTGGGGTCTGGACTATTCAAATATGGTACACTGGCTGTCTCTCAGCGCTAAAGCTGTTAGCAGTTAGCCGTTTTCCATAAAATACCTTTTACTTTGACTAGTTTCATTTTCTGCTTCAACATCTGTCAGTGTTTTCTAAAAATGAGCATTTACCCAGTCATCAGTGACGTGTTCTTATGCTCAATATTAGTTTGTGTCTTATTTACACTCTTACTGTAAATACCAGCACAGTTTGCCAAGTCAGCGTTTAATTCCCCAGGTTCATTATTCAGTGATCATCTTTTCATACACATGCATGCATAATGACGTGTATCAAAGATGCAATTAACTTGCTAATTTGTGGAATCAAACATTAATCTAAAGAGTGTAAACACAAGTGGTGCATGCAAAAGCAAAAGTCTCTTTGACATCGAGGTCACGCTCCTTTTGATTCCACAGAGAAAGGGCAAGGCTCTGAATAGAGCTGCTAATTGTCTCTAAAGATGAGTCTGGCCTGAACCATGAAAGAAAATGTGCTCCTACAGGATGAAGTCAAGGGCGAAGGCTTGATTCTTTTCATAATAATCCATTCTACCGACACCACTCTTGACATACACTTTCAGAACACATAAAGGCAACAATAAGGAACAATGTAATTGTTGTTATGGATTATGTTTTTTGATAATTTAACACCAACAATATTCAACTCAATAAACAAAAGCTATTTTTTAACCTTAACCAAAGTGTGTGTTTTGTCCATAACATTAATTAATGGGCTTTTATTGTTGTAACCAAACCATTAGCTTTCCCTAAGCGTACCATTAAAATGTTTTTCTTTTGTTTTTGTTTTTTGATTTTATGAAAACCACTGTGTTTATTTGGAGTTGAAACTTCCTGTGAGGCGATGAGGGGTGATGTGCAAGAATAGCTGCTGGTGTCATATTGTTGCGGTGCTGTTGTAGTTGGTAAACTAGTGCATCTTTGCAGTTGCACACAGTTCTGCAACATGCAAAAAATCAGGAATCAGCACACACAGCTGCCCTGAAGCAAGTCTATAAATCATACGACTCTTTCATTTGGCTCTGGCCTTGGCTCATGCTTCTCTTAAGCCTGAGAGTGTTTATTTTGCTTGTGTACTATTTAGTTGTCAGTTTGTGTTGTCAGCATTTCTCTTTCCAACATGCTTTTGTTATATGTTTACACTTATTTCTGGAACATCATTTCTTTCCTCGCTTCTTTTTTCTTCACTGGCTTATTATCCTCACATCCGCGTCTCTATTTTCCTTTCCCTTTTTATCCACTGTGTCTCATGCAGTGCCCACCTGGCTGAGCAGGTGTCACTGGCAAGACCCAAGTGTGTTTGGGACACTCATTGCGTGTTCAGCGGCATATTCATCTCTGTTCAGTCAGCTTAGGGAACAGCACAATTCAATGGCTGCCATGGAACAAAGTTCAGGAAAGAAGAAGTAAAGGAGGAAGACAAGTGGAAAAAGCAGTGTAGTGAAAATAATGAAGGGAAAAGGGACTCGACAGATGTCTTAAAGGTCTAGGTGCATATTGAATGAGGCTGTCACAATGAAATGGAATAATAGAAGGAGAATATTGGAATTAGGAAGACAGAGATTACCCAAAAAGCACATCATGAAGGATAATGAAAAGGAATAATAAAGACATGGGAGGCCAGTGCTGTATCCAGGAGTGGGATAATTGGCTGTGCTCGTGGTTCAGAGAGTGCACTCAGATCAGAGACAGCAGAGAAGGAAGAATTCCTGCTTTCACTGCCGGGCCAATCGAGTTTTCACTGCATTTAAATTAATGACTGGTTTAAAAGTAAAAAAAATAATAAAATAAAATAAAATTGAACTAGAAGTAATGTAATGATTTCAGATGGAAAAGCTTTGAGCATTGTGGGAGATTTATGTTTTCATCTTCACAGTAATAACGCTCATATCTCAGCTTATGTCAGTTTTACATATTAACTACTCATGTCCTTCTGAGCTTGTATCATTTTTCTTGACTTTGTATGCCTGCAAACCTTTCTAAAGAGCAATAAAATGATTTCAGTCAAATGGCTTTTAAAACCATCAGCTCTTTAAAACTTAAAAAGGCCAATACAACCGGTTATTTTATACAAACACTGATATGATTGCACAATATAGTATTCTTGTTTCTATTCTTTCCTAATGTTAAATTCCTTTGTATAGTTTGCATGTCATCCCTTTTTTCTTCTTAATGATTACAATATAAAGGTCCTGCTTTTTGTTTTCCTTTTCCTTTTAGAGATATAACCCTTATGGACAAAGGTAATTGGTTTATTTGTCACGCATTGATTTATTTATAGTTTTTTTTTATTTATTATTATTATTATTTTTTTTTTGTGAGGAATAATCCCTTGAGATAAATCATCTTGTTTTCGAGGGGGTCCGCATTCATTCATTAGGGACACTAGAAAGACCGGAGTCTGCTGAGAATATTTGAGTCGGCTGGGTTTTGAACTCTGCCACGTGCAGAGTTGTAATGTTGTTTTCTAGATATGAGGCTATCATCATAGCAAAGAATTTGTGAGTGTGCGTTCAAAATGATGAATGTGTCGAAAGATCAGTATGTAAATGCACTTAAGTATTACACACACATGTGCAGTACAGACAAATATTTTGCTAAAATCCTTATCAGAGCAATACACAGTGTGTTGTGTTTATATTTGTTTGAAACTAAGAGTTTGTTTGCCCAAAGATTAGACTTACAGGCTGTAAACCTGTGAAAGAAAACTTTTGCCTGAAAGTACGCTGACCCAATGAGGCTGTTGATGGCTGTTGTTGATTATTATTTTCAGTTTGTCAAGAGCCTGAGGCATGTTAACAGTGTTTTGTGGCAGTTTTGGTCAAATCGGATGACTTAAATACAGATTGCAATTCCCTTTTAGAGTAAAACTGACACAGGAGACATAGGTCTGATTGTGATTTCACTATAAAAAGCTTGAAAGAAAAACAATTAGTTGTCTCTTCGATATAGGTATGCGATCACAGATATAACAAAGCAAGATGTGTCATGTCCCAACCTCGTATCTGTTGTATGTTTTGTAGTTGACTTCCTGTGTCTTATTGTGAAGTGTCTCACCCCTGCCTGTATGTCAGTTTACTTCCTGCCCTTGTGTCTTTCCCTCCTTTGTGATTGCCTGCTCCGCCCTTAATGTGCTCCACCTGTGTCTCATTGTGTTCCCTTTATAGTCTGTGTGTTTTCCCCTGTCCTGGGCTGGATTGTCCATTCTCAAGTTGTTGCCTCAAGTTTGTTGTGTCCTTGTGTTGTCGAATTAAACCTTTTGAACCATAGTCCTTGTGTGGGTCTGCACTGTGAGTCCTGCCGGTCCTGAAAAGTTGTGTTCTTGACAAGATGATCAACATGATTTAAATGACATGTTTGTGATTTTATAGAACCGCTCCACTGAGAATTATTCCTGGCTTAATTAAAACACTTCTCTGTCTTTGTCCAGCCACTTGACACCATTTGGAGGAAGTTGTAAAACCCTTCAGTATCACAGCCACTGTTAATCCCTGCTGCATATCACACTTAGAAATTATACTTGCATCTGATGATGAAAAAGCTCTTGGACAGATCCATGAGGAGGATAATGGTGATGATTAAAGGCACAATAGTGACGCAGCATAATTGTACACCCGGCTTTATAGCAGTTGTTTTGTTTTCAGGGTGTACCACGGCGATGAAGTGAATTCAAACTGTCAGATGATTTCAAACGCCCACTCAAATTTGCCCAAGGATGATGTTCGGGGCAGAAGACCAAGATGACAGACTGTCTCCTAATATATTTCACTCAGGAGGTTCACCACTTGATCATTATATAACCATGCATTCAAGAGTCTAAGTGAAACTGATATATGCAGCGATTTTTATCTCTGATCGCTTCACAGGTGGTTTATAAATTGCTTTTCTCTGTTCTCGTGTGATGTACTTCAGGAGGTGCTTTGTCTCTCCTTGCCTCCCAAGGAGAGACGGGGGGGGGGGTCAGACAGGCAGAGAGTCGCTGTAATTAGGACTACGCTTGAACAGACACTATTTACAGTCCCTCTCACCCACGTGATATGACTGGGTGACATTTGTACCTGCATTTGTAATCCTGTCAACAGTCTTGTGTGTTTTCTTGCCCTCCTCCATCCTCCGACCCCTTCACTTTTCTTATGTAAGAGTATATATGTCAAGTCAGGCAGAGAGAGAGAGAGATAAACCCCTTAAGGACCTCTTATTTAGACTGGGCTCATACACATCTTTTCCTCGCTTTTCCATTTTGCTTTTCACTCCCTGTTACTATCTGCAGAAAAAAATATAACTCATGCATGCCCTTCTTTCAAAGGATAGAGTCTGCATTTTATTTTTTAACTAAACTGTAGAGGGTGGCCGAAACATTTTTTTGTCTAGTGCTGTGTGTTGATCTGTGGTTTAGTTGAGAACTTGTGTGCATAGAAAACAGGTTTGTGTGGAGGGGCTGAGATATATTTCCTGTTTGGCACCGGCTGACTGTGTGCAGCCCAATTAGTAATTACTTACATCAAAACATCAGATTGATTAGCAATACTGTATTGTCAATGGGCCATTCATTAAAAATGTTTTTCTACAGCTTAAACCTTCTCTAGGTATGATACAGACCAAACGTACATGAATGATACTTACTGCTGTATGCTAGTATATTATTCTTTATGTCATGCACTGGACTTGATCTTGACCTGGTTTTGCCCTGTCATGCCTGTCTTGTGTTCAAGTCTAAATGCACAACAATGAAAGCAGAGAAACTATAACATTAACCAGATCACATGTCTTGTTATGTCATGAATATAACATGTGGTTTATACACGTATCCACAAACGCTCTCTGTTTCACTGTCTCCCTCAGAAAAGATGATCCTTTAACAGTTGATGCTGGGGCTAAGAGGAGGCCACACTCAGAGTGCAGAGCAGACGAGAAAGTGCAGTGACAAAAGAGGGATGAACAGAATACGTGAGAAATATGGAGTGACATAACACTGAGACTGGAGCAAAACAAAGCCATGTCGTTGATAGTGCTGTCACAAATGAACAAAAACACAGCTTTAAATATTCAGTGAAAGGATTTAACTCTGAAGTAGATACTTTTGACTGACAGTAGAAGATATTTTGCCATGAAGTGCCTGCCACCTTGTTTATAGTTATTACCAAGTCCTTTTAATGTCAGCAATAATTGTAGTTGAAATCCAACAGAAACGTTTAAAAGTATCAGTCCTGGGCTAGTATTAATGTGGTTGAGTATAACCTGCTGAAAACTTTGATTGTAAATATAATAGACCAAGGGACATCGTGGTCACCCATTACAGTGGAATAAACATATGACAAAGAAAGAGGGCGTTCCAGCATATAGAGCGCCTAACAGCGACAGTCGATGAGTTTTGTGATCGATTCTGAATGGAAGCCAGGCATACAACAAGTAATCAATCATCCATCCATCTTATTCCGCTTATCCAGAGCCGGGTCATGGGGGCAGCAGTCTAAGCAGAGACGACCAGACTTTCCTCTCCCCAGACACTTCCTCCAGCTCTTCCGGGAGGATACCGAGGTGTTCCCAGGCCAGTCGAGAGACATAGTCCCTCCAGCAGCCTCCTGTCCTTTCGGCGAGAGTAGGAACCTATAAACGCCCCCAGTCTGGACATTCTCCACCCCCTGTCTGTGCCTAGAAATCCTGTCCATAAAAATAATGGATAGGACCAGCGACAGAGGGCAGCCGAAGTCTGACATGCACCGGGAACAAGTCTGACTTACTGCCAGCAATGCAGTCTGTCCAGTCAATCAACCTTTATTTGTTGCGCACATTTACAACAACCAAAGTTGACCAAAATGTTTTACAACATACAAAATTACAAAATAACACACAATAAAAACACTGAAATAAAAAGAATGCAAGTAACAATCTATAAAATACATTAAAGCACAGGCAGCCGTTCTTACCACTGCATAGGATGACAGCAGGTCAGACACACATCAGAACCACATTTGTAGGTCCATGCAATCGCTTCATTATCCCACTTGGCTGCCTTTTAACCTACATACAGTCCCACTGGTGCTGCTGCCGGTCGCTGAAAGCTTCCCTATCCAGTGAGCTGTGCAAGTAGGAAATTAGGCCTATACTCTATTTGTTCTATTATCCGCTAGATCTATATTTTTGGTTTGCCAGGAGTTGTTGTTGTCTCAATTCCATTCAGTGTCTTATCTTAAAAAATCAAATGCATTTCCAATTATAATGTTATAGAAAGATTAAACAACAAAAAAGCCATACAGTTTGACACCGACAGATGTTGACCTTTGACTTGGTAAGCGATTCCGGAAAAATCTATTTTTTTGTCAAATTCCCCGCCTGAATAAATGAAGTCTGAATAATAGAGGAGCTGTGTTGCACATATGTCCAAACACCTGCTTAGAGAGGGTTTTATTTCACTTGTTCAGTCAGACACCTTATGTAAGTCAATCTTTCATTAATCATAAAACAGTGATCTGGCTCTCACTCCAGCACGAGCACTAATGAAAGATTTATCAAAGGCAGCATGTTGTGGACAGTGTAAGTGTAGATGTAGATTCAATTACACAAGCTTTTACATTTATTCATCATTTATTTATCATAGCGCACACATAAGACTGTTAACATTGTCCTCTGGGTTGTTGCCAAACTTTGTGTTGTTCGTTTTATCGAGATTGTGTGATTTCACACCCAGAATATGGAAGCTCTTCTCTGGAGGCTGGGTCTCTTTAGGTTTCTTTTGCTGTGTTTGTACAACCTTTTGCTGCTAGGCAGAGGTGGGTAGAGGAGCCTAAAATTGTACTCAAGTAAGAGTAGCATTACTTCAAAATTATTTTACTCAAGTAGAAGTAAAAGTAGTCCTCCAAAACATTACTCAAGTAAGAGTAAAGAAGTATTTGGTTTAAAGACTACTCAAGTACTGAGTAACTGTTTGATCATAATGCCTGATTTTTATTTTTATTTTTTTCACATCATAAAACTTTTAAAACCAATCCCTACAGTAGGCCTGTGTGTGAGCAAAATGAGGCCAGGGCTGTTCATCCTTTTCCTTTTAAACACTGGAGACAGTAACCTTGTTAATTTTTTATGTTTTTATTGCGTCCACTACGTGTGTAAATATAGTGAGCTAAGCTACCAGTTACCCTACGTTAAATGAAATTTGCCCCACAGAGGAATGTAGCAAGCTAAGTTACCTCATCATGGCAAAAGTAGTTTACTAAACTTACCCACTTTTTTATTTGTTATTTTTTATTGAACCAACTGTATTCTAAGTCAGGGCTATCAATGTTCACGTAAACTTATTTAAAATTACACATGTCGTTCAAAGCAAAGATATTATTTATATTTCATATTTTCATTCATCATGTCAGCATTAGCTCCATCTATAGAATTAATTTTTTGAGCAAGTGTGTACATGTAGCCTGCTGTAGTCCACCCATAGTCCTGACCTGGTCCTGACCTGGTCACGGTCTGGTCACGGTCTGGTCAAATAATCCACCAAAGCTACGTCCTTTTAGTTTTTAAATGATCATTAAAGACTAGTGAATGTCGTTGTGGATTTAAGCAAATGAGCCACTGGGCTTATTTTTTGTTTCTCAGTGTAAGTGTAAAAAAATGTGCACAAAGCGGTGTTTTACTGCAGCGGTGGTCATGTGACTGGATGGCTACGTCTGATTAGTGTAACACAAAGAGTAGAATGTGCAGCAAAAATGGTAAAATAAAAATAAAAGTAACATGTCAATTGTAGCCCAATACAAGTACTGTGCAGTAAAACTACTCTTAGAAATAATTTAAATTAAGTAAGTAAATATAACTTGTTACTAGCCACCTCTGCTGCTAGGATGTTCTAAACTAGACTTAAACTTCTAAGTGTAGGATGAATACATCTAACCCCCAACCCAAACAGAAATTACATCTTGTATCTTGATTAAGGCAAACACTAATGTGTCAGCCCCAGCTTTATCTACCGTACTGAGTATTTTGTGAAGCAGTAAAACTGAGGTTTAGCTGTTGAGCTTCGAAGCACGGTGTCTCCGTCTCTTGTGCCTATCCTTTAACGCTGTGTTTTGTAAAAGGAGCAAACGAGTTCTATTTGGAGTCTGAGCTGAGGTTATGCGCCGGGAATGATGATGTAAGACTGTATTGTGCTGAGGGGAGAAAAGAGAAGATTCCTACATAATGCATCAAAGCCTGCATGAATGAAAGGACTCTCATTTTATCCCTGAAAACTAACGCTTACTCTACAAACAGCCATTGCTCTTTTAAAACATGTGAGCAGTTTTAACCTGTTGCAATAACTCAAGCCCGCACTCGTGAAGACCATGTTGACCCAATATTCAAAATAACAACTTCAACACAGGCTAAAGATTTAATGAAGTCGGTAATTGTGTTTCTCCATCAAAGTCAAAATAATAAAATGTTGGTAAGACAATTTGAATCTCTGTTTGAAAATTGCAAATGTCTTCACTTTTTCCTTATTTTTCCTAAATGTTGCTTTTATTTGTGATGTATTTTCCAGGCTACCAGGAAGAAGATGTCAGTCAGACTTTCTGTGTGTTCATGTGGGCAGCGGTTGGCAAATGTGGTGCAAACGTTGTCGAACAGATTGTGTGAAATGGGACATTTGACGTGAGATGCACAAATGCTGGGAAACGATTCCCTCGCTCCCTCTTCATGTTTTACTTTTGACACTGTTCGCTCTGCTCACGTCACGCCACGTCTCGAGATATGTCCTGTCCTTAACACATATGTAGCCAACTCCCCTACTATGACCTGCACGTACATACTCTTCTTTGACCTTTTTATCCCGCTGCTCTTGCTGGGGCAAATCTGTTTCTGTCCGTTGTGCGCTTGCGATCTACACTTGAATATACACATTACAAAGGCCAGATGCCTCGGAGCCATGGAATTGTTTTGAGCTAAATGTCAGCTGGCAGTGGGAAGCACAAAGCTAGCTAAAAATATAATTATATGTTCATCTGTGTGCTCACGTCGCCTCAGCTTTGGGCTATTCACTCGACAATATTTAGATTTTTTTTTTGCTCTTATGCCAAACAGACATGCTGAAGAGTGCAGCTGCAAAACACACTTAAAAGGCGAAGCGAGTTCTGAATCCACAGCTTAATTGCAGCGGCTATTTAAAACCCGAGTCATCCCTTCTCTCCTCGGCTGCGTTTATTCTCTGCTTCATGCCGTTGATATTGATGGTGCTTTGATAACCTAAATGTTCCGTTGGTGGGCTATTTTTTTTTTTTTTTTTTATCAAATCTGGTTTAAAGCGAGGTGAGACAGAAGAAATGGCATGTGCATAAACACTTTCAGCAGCACAAAGTCTAAAATTACCAGTAGTCTTACAGTTTTGGGTTAAGATGAGCCAAAGGACATTTGAAATCTTTCAAAAACGTGTAAAAAATGGAACACGTCAGTTTCTGAAAAGTGCTTGATATGACTCATGTAATGGTTCAGAATGGGAAAATAAGTCCAACTCTGTTTCAGCTCCTTTTTCTTTTATTACAACACTAAACAGTATCTGGACTGGTTACCAAAACCAATAAAAAAAGGGTATGTGAGCCACCAAAAAATATCTGAATATAATTTTATTAGGGGTTTGCAGGAAATTGCATAAACTACGCACTTGCTATTATGTCCGTATTTTACATTGAGTGCTAGTGTGCTCTCAGGACAAAGCACATCAGCTCCAAGACCGCTGCAGTAAATGTTGTTGTCTTTGACCTTCTCGTAACTGTGATGTATAACGTGAACACAAGTCAGCAGGACACCTCGGCTAACACAGTGTTACGTGCCTTGAACAGGCTCTAACTTCCACAGGTGACCTTCAACTCTTTCACTTGTAATCGCTCCGTCACTGATGCCTGTGTACAGCCTTGTGTAGGGAAGGGCCGTCCCTGTGTGCTGCTCTACCCAGTTGTCATCCATTTACTTCATGTGTTATTCACTGTCTACCTGTTCATGGCAGGAACTCTTCTTTAGTTGATATTGCATCTTGTTTTTTTTTTTTGGCTTGTAAAAGTCTATAAATGTTTTCCTTTAATAATGACAAATAGAAATAATTAAACTGGATCAGTGAAAATGCTTGCTATTCTGTTGCAGGCACGAGGCTCTGTTAGTTGCCTAGTTACACGTGTAGTTAGCAAAATGAGTTAATGTGTGTTTTAGAGCCCACTCAAATTAAAAGATGGTTACCGATACACTCAGAGGAACTTTAATGTGGGTGTTGGTTTACACAAACTGCACACTGTCACACTTTGCTGATGTAAGGCACCACATCTTAATGAGTAAAACAAGACAATAAGTGTTGTTTATCAAACCTTTATTGGATCATTGGCTATTTGAAGTGTTTTGTGTGTACTGTAAAAGGTCAAACTCTACAGGTCCACTCTCTGCACGAGTGGCAAACCCATTGGTTTGTGTGAGAAACAGAATATCAGTGCTTAAATAAAACATAAACTAATGTAGAAAAATGAATGTCATGTGTTTTCAAATGGAAAGAAACAGTAGAAACCTGAATGAGTCTCTGCTGCAGTGGACGGTAAGTGGTTAATTTGTAAAGATTATTGTCTATATACCAGACAGTTGTTTTGTAACACACACACACGTCAAGTTAAAAAGTAACAAAATGTAAGCTTATTTGTGTATCTAAACAGCATAGAGGGGTGCCTTTGGCAGAAACCTGAGCAGTCGAGGGAAGCAGCGAGGAGGACTGAAGCTAAAAATACCACAGCTGACTTTGCGAGGCTTAAGATGAAGAAGAGGCAGCGGCTGTCTTTACCGTCAAGCTTGGTCTTCAGTGTGTTCCAAAATGGAATATTAGATCTTTATAAGAAAACAGAAACAAATCCATCTGAGAGCAGACAGCTAATTTAAAGTGACGGGCGCAAATCACGGAGCTTTATATCAGATCTTGAGCGCTGGGTGTGTCGTGGAGTGATGCAAAGTGTGTGAAAGAACAGTAATGAGTTTGGGTGGGAAGTGTTTTTTGATAGAAGACATAATAATAAACTGCTGTGACCTCCACGAGCTTCAAGGGCGTGCTCAGAGTCCATAGTTTACCTCTAAGGACGACTCACACTGGCTCCACCCCTGAACGTTTGGCTGGTCTGACTGTTGTCTGACTGTCTGTCCATCAAAGCACTAAACCCTGTTTTCATTGGTGTAGCCTGAGGGAACACTTAATTTGTGAAGTTAACTAAAAACATTTAGAATTTTGTTGAAGCATTCGACTCAATTCCCTGTGTCCAAATCAAGCTTTGATAGGATGCCATTTGTTTCTCATCCATACCGATTTTAATGAGCTTTTGTTCCAAGTACAGCACAGAGAGAGTATAGGGCAGCTGAGCTGGTAGAGTACCATAAACACTCAAAGATGTCTATTTTCTCTTCTGTGAGCTGGGCTTTGAGAAAATGACTCCTTTTACCACTTCAGCTGATTATTGCTCTCTGCTTGTCAGCTGCAGCTACTTAACACTCTGCTACAAATATGTCTTTAAATACAAGCACCTAGCTCACAGATCGTTACTACATTTCAACCAGAAGGCAGGTAAATTGTGCTCCATATTCTGCCTTATGATATAAAATATGTACACAGGTGCATGACATACATTCTCAAGAGAAGCCTAGCACCAACGGTTTAAATCTCCTGTGATTGCAGATTACATAATTCACGCTGAAGTGTCTCTACTACTGAAATAGATATGTATAATTGCAGGAAAACGTCTGGCTCACTATTGATCCCTCTGCTGAAATACCCAGAATGCAATTACCCAAAGCTGTTTAGGTTTGCTTTGATTTCTCCTAGGTTTTGGTCGTACTGCATTAAGGTGAAAATAGCAGACAACACATTGTATGATGCTCACTTAGCTCAGATCTAAAACTGTAATGCCACACTTTCACTTTGCGCAAAATTATATCAGAAACATCTAGTATATTCAGATATTGCAAAATTTTCTGTTCATTGATTGTTTTTTGAGGGGCTTTCTTTGTTCATTTCTGTTTTAGATTTGCTGTTAAAATCCTTCATCTTTGCGTAATTGAATGAAGCGACGTGATTTCATTTGACATCATGTGCTGTGACTAACATAATGTGATAGCCTTAGTGTGCATGAATCATTGCCAGATGTGTGTTTTTTTTTTTACGAGTGGTCTCACATAAATTACACTAAATGTTAATTATTTCTGCATTGTGGTATGTCCTTATGTGTGGTATCTCCTTAATGACTCATGCTCTCATCAGCACAAACTTAATCCTGTAGGCTAAATGTGAACACATACTAAAAATAGTCCCTGTAGCTACAGTAACACACACAGCAGGGTACGTGTGATGAAGAGATTGGACGTGTGATGGGAGGTAGAAAGGTGATTAGTATAATACAACATAAATAGACTATATGGCAGGTGGTTGAACCCGTGCTGTGAACCCTGTGCGTAGGATATTGAAGTTTAGGATCTATACAGTCTATTAATATACAGACAAGCCATAGAGATCAAAAGACAGGATCCAGGACTATCATTACAGCTGTGTCTCTGCCTGAAGCATCATTACTAGTGCTCACTCCTCTCCTTTTGTAACCAGCTCTTTATCTTGTTCCTAACCCTGCTCAATACTCGACATTCTGAACAGTGCTTCCCCCAGGCCCAATCTAATAGGGCTACACACACACACACACACACACACACCATCCAGCAGAGGTGGAAAGCCAGAGCCAGGTGGAAAAATGAGGTCTTGATGGGGAGAAGACAGCGAGTCAGATAAAGGAGATAAATTGACCAGTGTAAAAAAGGTGACAGAGTGAGAGCTAGTCTTTTCCGATTCTCAGAGGGCAATCAGCAGGTTGTGAGGGAGCTCTGTTTGGTGGGACCTCATTGTTCATGTGTTTGTGTGTGTCCATCTGCTCAGGAGCGCTTAGGGCCCAGCCTCTTATCTGGATGTTGAAGTCTCAGACCGCAGTGGAGTTAACGCTGAGAGGCAGGGTATTGATTTTAAGGCCTTGGGGAGTGAGAGGTGCACAGTGTGTATCCAATGTGTGAGATGGGCGCTGCTCTCTGAGAACTGATGCAAGTGCAAATGGCTGAAAAGAGGTAATCTTTAAATCATTGACATTCGGCATGTGCGCCATATCATCCTGTTCTCTACAGGCAACAATATTTTGTACAATCACTGATTTTACAAGGACATAGGTTTACCACATGGAACAAATAACACAATATATAGTACATCCCAGTGGATTATACCATTCTTTAGTGTCTTCCGTAATAAACAAAAGTGTGACTGTGAAGTCGTTGAAGTTCTTTGCGGGTTTTAAATAGCAGGTCACATAGCTGCCCTTATATTGTATTTGCAGTGTAACTTCAGATTTAATTGCTCGGCTTTTTGTGCTAGATTACACACTCACCCACCCACGCACACGCACACACACGCACACACACGCACACACACGCACACACACGCACGTGAGACAGAAGCATGATATATAGGAAGCTGCAGTGTGAGATCCTTCATGTGATAAACACATGAGGCGGTTACACAGGGGCATATACATTTACAGAAAGTGTTCTGGGAATGATGAGTTGGAATCTGAAATATAGTAGCCATTGAACACCTGCAGAGAGTACAGTATATGGCAACAAGACCCTCAGTAACAGGTGATTCTGCCTTTTTAGGTATCATTTGTTACATTTTGTAATTATATGACACATTACATTATAAAATGTAATGTAGAGTGGTTAGCACTCCAGCCTCACAGCAAGGGCAGGGCATGGCCTTTCTGTGTGGAGTTTGTACAGGTTTCCTCTACCTCTAAAGACATGTACAATATAGGACTACAGATACAAGCTGGTACAAGCATCTCTGCTTTGACTTAATGTACAGTGTACGCTGTCCTAAAAAGTCAATCATTTATGGTAATATGGTTGATACAGCCACTTACACAATGGCTATGTCCCACCAATATTGGGCCACCGTCTCATACTGACCCGACCTGTACTATACCCCACTGTGGAAATGAGGCTTAAGTACATATGTTTTCTGTTTGTAGTGGAGCTGGAGGCAGAGCTAGCACAGAGGGTCCCAGGGGCGGAGCAAGGAGGGGCCCCGCCCACACAGGTCAAACTCAAAGAGAGGCAGAAGTTCTTCGAGGAGGCGTTCCAGCAGGACATGGAGCAGTACCTGTCAACGGGCTACCTGCAGATCGCAGAGCGGAGAGGTGAGACCCGTTCACAGCCCAGAGCAGGCTCCTTTACAAACCCTCGAAACGTTAAGCTATTAATAATAAAACAAAATGCATTCTCAACTTTGAAGATTGAAACCTTCATTGAAAAATGTCACCATACAAGAGTAGTCCTCCAGTGAGATCGTAACATAATCCTGCTGTAGTTTACTCCATGTATTACTGGCAAAAGCCTGTGCTGAAGGAGAGGACAGAATGAGAGACCAGATGAGATACACAAACCACACTGAGACCTGCCTTGGACTACACACACAATTTTTCAACTTTTCCTCATTTATCCTCCTGCCTTAATCCTGTGGAAATTGCTTATTAGTGGAAGAGACAGGAGTGGAGATTTATGGGAAGTTTTTTTTTTTTTTTTTTTTATCTGTGCAGTGTTTCTAGAGTCACCAGTGTAGGTGTGCAACATCCACACCTCATTATCCAGACTCTGTCTAATTGTGTAAAGAAAACTGCACACAGTGTTTACAATTAGACTTCACACTTCAAATTATGGGATTCACAGTGCTGACTATGTGTGCTGCTCTGCACAAATG
Source organism: Neodontobutis hainanensis (assembly GCA_024349245.1). Lineage (NCBI taxonomy): Eukaryota > Metazoa > Chordata > Actinopteri > Gobiiformes > Odontobutidae > Neodontobutis > Neodontobutis hainanensis. Next base: position 243,370 of record JALDNG010000148.1, on the reverse strand, counting down.
CTAAAAGAATATTTATCATCAGTCACAGTGTAGGCTCACATCATAACTGCAGTTCAAACGAAGCATGAGAGAGGTAAAACTCCTTCATGCATTCTGAAATCCTTACAGCAGGGCGGCTGAACCAACTGCCAGGACAAGGACAATCAAGAAAAAAAGGTAAAGAGGGAGTCTCTGTGTGTTTCAAAGACCACTCCTCATGAACTTGAACACACTGTCACACTTGCAGACTCTTCCTCTGGTGCATGCAGTCTTTCACAGCAGGGGAACCTTTTAGGCAAGGTCACAGGGGGGCTAAAAGAAGAACACGCTAGAAGCAGCCACACGAAAACAATGCTCTCAAAGCTTACTAGAATAAGACAAGACGATAGAAGAGTCTATTTTTAGACCTCTCCATTCGGGTCAAAAAGCTAAAAGGCGGTCCTTTTTGCGGTGCCGACTCTATAGTGCGCGGTGGTAATTGCTCAGCTGACAGGCCTGATATGGAAATGCACACAGGGCAAGGATCCACACCGAGAAGCCATTAGTTCTATTAATTGTTCTAAGACATGCCACAGAAAAAACAACATGGTGCTGTCTCCACAGAGTTTAGAAGAAAAAAAAAAAAGAGCTGCACAATATTAGGAACACATGTGATATGCAATATTAATGCTAAAAATTGCAATAACAATTTCAAGTTGAGAAAATAAACCCTTTATACTTTTAATGTGTTTCTGTTTTGGGTTTAGTTGGGCCTGCAAAGCATGAACTCCCAGGACATGGATTACTGGAATATTATTACACTTCAAGCTGTCTCTTGCAAAATACTTGTACTGTGTATGTTAATATTTTGTGCTGCCCTGGTAAAAACACATCATGTTTCTATAGGGCAAAATTGAAGGTAAATAACACTCCCCATCTCTTGTCTTTTCTGTTTTTTTCTTTCTTTTCTCTCACTACTGCTCTTCTAACCCCTTTATGCTGCCCTTCTCTGCTCTCCTCATTTCCTTGAGGTACGGTAGCCAATGGGATCCTCCCTCATCGCTGTTTGCCGACCAATCATCTCACTTCGTCCTGTCCCATGCTCGCCCCCTCCCCCCCTTCATTATTCCCACAGTGCACTGGCTTGTGACGCATGCGGGCACATTGTGGCTGTGAATGTAGGACTCATGATCAATAATAATATCAACTTAATAACACATACAGTTCAAACTGGTCCGAAAGGTTGGACTTTTCCTTCCTTTTTTCCCTTTACCTTATGCTTACTGTTTTCTCTTTGAAACTTAAAAGCTTTCTAATTCACTTCCCATTGGGATTTATTTTAAAAAAGGTATATGTATGCTTTGGCAGACTTCCCAGTCCTCAGCTTATGTGCTTTCATTTAGAGGCAAACAGTTTTCCTATAAATCTCAGGGTACCATGAATAAACTGGACCATGTGGATGTGATCATCTTTTGTGCAACATTACTATATTGACTTGAGCCCAGCTTTTTGTCAGATTTGAGTTGAGGGCACAAATACAGAACAACAGACATTACATACTGAGATAACAGAAAGTACAAAAAAGTAAAAAAGTGTATTTGACCTTTTAACACACATATTTACATTTTCTAACAGAGTACTATTAGAAACTGCTTGTTTTTATTCATATTCACTTTAATACGCACTGCTCTTATTGGTCCTAACGTTTGAAACATGTAGCAATCCACTGCTAATTACATCCAACACCTTCACATCTTAATGTGCTTTTTGCTTCAACTCACAAACAATGATCAGCCTGTTGTTGCTGTACATTTACACTTCTTTATTCTTATGTGATGGTAATCTTGGTTTTGTGTACTGCATAACATTCAGAGCCAATAGGAAGCATGTCGTCCATGGAGGTGAATGTGGACATGCTGGAGCAGATGGACCTGATGGACATGTCTGACCATGAAGCGCTGGATGTCTTTCTTCACTCTGGAGGAGAGGACAACAGCGCTGCCTCGCCAGTCGCAGGTACAACCAGAGAGCTACACTACAGCTGTACAAGGAAGCGTCCTCATAACCTTAAACGCACAAGAATGTTTGTACAGTATGTCCAAAACCACACAGCCATGGCATCTTACCATCTGTTCACATCTGTCACATCACGAAAGATGTTCAACTGAAGTCTTTTTAAAGCTGTATTTGGGTAGTTAGTGTATAGGTTTTAATGAGAGCGCTTTAACAAATCTGGATGGTGGCAGTGGGAGGATACAGTTCAGTCTGGTCATAGGGCTTTATGAACATGTTTGATGTTGAAAAAGGTTCTCGTCTGCCTCACTGCTGCAAGGAATAATGGGACAATGGTGGGGCTAAAGTTTAGATGTAAAAACTTTGGGAAACTGAGGTTGTACTTTTTATGCTGACATTAGTCATTGTTCTGTTTTTGTTTGTTGCCTTAGACACGGCTAGCTCTCTAGTTTGATTGTAGTTCACAAAACCTTTACTTCCAGTTACTATATAAAGCCAAAATATATGATTGTTTTACAGCTTTACCCATGTATAGTGTTTTTTCACTATTAATAATACATTTTTCAGATTTTGTTGTTATTATATTTATGCCTAGAGACCAAGTTTTTAGAATCTGTCAGATTTGTTTGTTCCAAATAACTCGAACAGTGCCTTCATTTCATGTGCAGCAACTTGGCCTGAAAGGGTCAATAAATAATAAATGATGATGAAAAATTGAATTGTTGGTGCTTCATCCAGAAACCTTTACAAAAACCCTGAAAATAGGTTGTCGTAAAGAACGTCTCTCACTGCAGTGTTATTGATCCGTTTGTGCATCTGTGTACTTTCAAAAGGTCCTGACGTGGAGTCGTTCACCACAGAGATCAGCCTGCAGGTCCCGACGCAGGCCGAGCTGCGCCACAAGTTGTCCTCCCTGTCGTCCACTTGCACCGACTCAGCCAGCCAGGACACAGAGGCGGGCGAGGAGGACGACGAAGAGGAGGATGAGAATGGCGAACGGGAGGGAGGAGGTGGGAGAAGACCCCCGGTGGTGGTCACTCTGGACGAAGAGGAAGTGCACCCCGACACGGCGCTGCTGGACCAATCTGATCACCAGGACGGCCAGAGCAGCAGCAAAGACTGTGGGGGCAGTCGAGCGAAGGTTTGAGCCCAGATGGACGATACACAATCAGCTGCCAAATTCATACGCAACACAAACACACTGTTGTCAACATCAAAACGAGAATAATGTGAAACGTTAAGGTTGCATCAACAGCCACGTGACCCGCCTTATCAGACCACATTTTACTACATAAGATCCTCGCATAAAAAAGGATTTATACAGGTTACAATTATTAGGGAGGAAACAGTTCATCCGAGTGTTTTGTTTCTGTGCAACTGTCCTGATAGGATGCAGACATTTTTTGGGACAATTTAAATATACTCAGCAAAAAGGATGAAGTTTTACATTACAGACACCCTTTTAAAATTGTAGTTTGTATGGATAAACAATCTTTTGGGCATGGAAGATGCAGTTAGCTGACTGGTAATGACACTAGAGCCCAGTACTGTCAATTTAAGGATTTTTTTTTATGCTAAATAGTGCTGCCCACTTTGTCACCAAGAGAAACAAAAGGCAAATTAAAGACTAGCATTAAAAAACAATACGTTTGATGGATCACTGATCTCTCAAAGGTAAAACAGACAAACATGAAACAGACATGTTAAAGCCATGTAAGGTTTGACTTAAAATTCATGGCCGCAAACCCATGTTGATGAAACATAGTTGATTTATCCTTTGCATCTATAACCTTAATCAAAACATCCATTTTTTTCTCCATTGTATTGCTGTTTACGGCACCAATCAGACTTATGCCAAATGTGTAGTTAACTGTGGCCTGGTGTGGGCAGACTAACGATCAGGGCCAGGACTACCAAGTACGTACACGTACACGTACACGTACACACACACACACACACACACTATGGAGAGTTACCCTTTGCCATTCCTTTGACCAATACACTGGGGTCAACTTCTCCTCAACAAAAAAAAAGGACCAAATTCCTGTTAAGACTGTGTGCTATGCTCTGGACATTACCTGAAGGCTGAACCATCCCCATGTTTTGGTACAGACATGTTGTGTGTGATGTGACAGCATTTACCCAAGCCCTCTTTCCTCCTACCCTCGATAGTAAATGTTTCTCCTTTGATTTCATCTAAATATTTCAGAAACAAGCTGGAGAATAAATTGTGTGGGGGATTTATAGATTTGTGTGCTGCCTGTGAGAGGATAGAGAGATAATGAAAGACTGACTTTTCTGTTGGGGAGGGAAATTCTATATATCTGTGAATATTAATGATTAATTCAATGTTTTTGAATTGAAAAATAATGAAAAGCAATATCAATGTTTTACTGAAAGTAAATGACTTTTGAAGGTTGTGGTGTGTTTTATTTTTAACAGTACGTTCGCATGTAGACACTTGCTCAATGCTTTAAAGAAAACACACAAAGAGTTGCAAAGGAGTGACAGTGAATTGTCGGTAAGTTTTTATTAAACCTTAAGTACAAACTCCAAAAGTAAAAAACTGTCAAATATAACCAACATGAGAGTCTTTCCAAGTGGAGGGAAAGGCCGAGGCTCGGCACTAATAAATAAAGTCACCACAGACCCCACTGTAAGTAAGTAGTTGATACTGTAGAAAATGGAAGAAACCAACAGAAACATGATCAGAACAAACAAAAGTATCCCATCAGAATAAAATATATTGTAAGGCTATAAAAACTTGACAACCACTTTTTTATGTTGAAAACACCCGACTTGGTTTATCATTAAATAGTCCTAAAACAGTTCAGTCTTCTGCGAGGGACAACAACCAACAAACGGGATTATAGGATTTTCCTTGACAGTCACCACTGGCAAGCTCAGTGCAACATGAGTAGCTACTACATTTGTGTGGAATTTTCAGTAATGAAAATGTAAAAATCCATTTTTTTTTTCTCAACATATCTTTTTCCCTTTTCTTTAAAAAAGTAAAGCTAAACAAACAAAACTAGAATGGGGGGCAGTCATTGGCTACTCAATATCTTCTTTCTTAGTGATATAAGCAGCACTTAAAATTTTTATACACGTTTGCCAGAGCAACCCTGTAAGCATCAAACTCACACAGATGAAGAAAGGGAAAATGTAAGGCTTTTTCTTCATCAAGCACTCTCCTCGGAAACACTCTCCTTTATTCCTTCCTTCCTTAACCCCAGAAAAAGGCTCAAGTATTTAAAGAAATTTACAGGATTATGTACAAAAAAAAAAAAATGATGTTTAGTTTGTGTTGGACTTTTTCCTTGCTCTAAAATCACTCATTATAAATCTGAAGAAGGGAAAGAATGTAAAAAGCCCAAAAAATAATAATAATAAAAAAACAAAAAACAAAAACAAAAGCATAAGAAACAAGAAAAACAAAACTTGGATTTGATATTTCACATTTTACACTCTTGTCTAGTGGCTCTACTTGAGATAACACATCAGATCAACAAAGGTAAAAAAAAAAACAAAACAAAACAAAAAACACAAAATAATAATATAATATAATAATTAATGTTTACTGGTACAGATGAAACAAGAGGACTGGAAGAATGGAATGTTAACACGATTGCACATCTAGAATCAGAAACGCCTGAAAGCCTTTCTGCCCTGTGGGACGGGAGGTGCACCAGCTAGCATCAGCCACTAACCGGGACCAACTCCCAGATTTTTACTTTTGTGTTGTTATACAGTATTCATTACCAACAGCACCAATAAGAATGGATCTCCTCGCTACGTTTCAGGCACAGTTTGACTCACCAGCGAAGGAGGGGTTCCTCCACACGAACAGGAAGTGAGGTGAGCCATTGAGCAGCTGCACCTCTGCCCCCTCACACATCCACCACTGAACAGAAACAACCACAATGACCAAAAAAAACTAAATACACAGATGTCCTGCAAAAAACAATACTAGCAAAAAAAAAAAAAAAAAAGAATGCTTACATTTAAAAATTGAAAAAAACAATAGTCAAACCAACAATAAAACCAACATAGTCTGTCTTTCAAGTTTTTACCTCGCATCACCAAGCCCCCATTCTTTAAAATGTGGGAGCCACATCAAGAACAAATAAAATCCATAAAAAAGGACTCCTCTTCCTCAAATCAAGGACAGAGAGAAACTTTGGGTAACTACTTGATGTCACTTTCAGAAACTATGGGGAGAAAAATAAAGGCCGCCTTTTCTTTAGTCCCATGTTCACAGTAGAGTGATGAGAAGGAAGAGGAGTAGGGGACATGATGCAAGAAAAAGGTAACAAATGTAACCTTTTCAGTGGGAGACTGGGGTGCAGGGTCCATCAAGTCTTCTTGTGAACTTTTAATGCTTGTGATGCTTAAAAGGAAACAAATCAAGGATCTGGGGGAAATTCTAAAATCATCAAGAATAAAACTTCTTTCACACTAGTGCAAAAAAGACATCTTGCTTTACTTTTTTTCCTACAAACAAAGCCGTCCCACTAAAAGGATGTGGGAGTCTCTTGGAAGGGAGGGATGATGATTTTGAAAGCTTAAAAACAACAAGTTTAAATATGTGATGATTGATAGTGATCCTGCATTATGTCACAAACAAAGGGTGGGTGTGGGTGCAGGGGGACGGGATGGTCCCACTCAGGACACGGCCGCTGTTTTAGGCAAGTGGCTGGATGACAGCCGTGCCAAGGACACCTCTACAGTGGCGCGTTTTCGGGGTCCGCGTTTGGCCGGCGACGCTTTGGCGGGACTCAAGCCATTGCAGGGGTCACCCACTCCCCCTCCAGTGACAACTAGATTAGCACCACCACTCTTCAACATGGCCCGGCCACTGACCTGGTTCACCAAACTGTTGATTTGCTCCTGAATTGAAAAGACAAAAAAGTGAGATGAATTCATGACTTAAACTGACTTTTATGTTTGTTGTAGACTTTGATAAAAACTTTGTTAGAACTTGAGAGAATTACTTAAGCTTATTTTTACAGAATACACTATATTGCAACATAAAAAAGGCAGTTGTGGTGTGTGTATGTTGTCATGGTGGACAGCTTAACTAAAGTTCTCTAAAGTCAGAAGATGAATGCAAGTATGGAGCTTAAAACTATGAGCAATGGTCTCCCCCTTCTGGACAAATACAGAACTGCATGATGGAGGGGAGTAGCAAGTAGCAACAAAAAGTAGCAACAAAAAGGAGCTGCTGACCTCATCGTATCGGTACATCATCTTGAGACCTCTGCATGACTTGTGCTTCTCCACGTAACGCAGAGCACACTCCAGACAGAAGACCACATTGTCTGTCTCCTGGACTACCTGATAGCATAAAGACACATGCACTGAAATCCACATTCAAACATATCTTTCAGCTATCATTAGGCCACTGCAAAGTAAGTTTTAGAGACATATCAGGCACCTAGTGAGACTTGAGGCCTTGATTAATGATTGAATATTGATTAAAAGCCAACAAAATTTAAAGAGAAGCTAAAATATGTTTTTGCTGATGTTCTTAGAAGCCTTTGAGAACTCACCATGGACAGGTAGCAGAGATGCTGACAAATCTGGCAGCGTCTCTCGGAGGACTCCAGTGCTAGCCACTTGCCGCGGGGTTTCTTGCGGCCCTCGCCTGGCCCCAGGCTGCTGTCATGGGTGCCATAGCGGGCTGACGACAGCAGACCAGCCTTGTAAAGTTCCTGCCGTTGGCGCATCTCTATATTCCTATAAAGACATTAAAAGAGACTCATTAGAATAGAGCTGTCTGAGCTCAGAGCGTTTTTGATTCATAATCTCAGGATTATTAATACATCTTTTTGATATCAGCGTTATACCTGAGGTCTTTGAGAAGGGCGGAGATGGTGGTGAGGAGAAGGCCATTGTCCCTCTTGGACTCAGCTGTGGCGATCTGGTACAGTAGCTTCTCCATAGAGAAAGGTTTGGCTATACGACGGCACTTCAGGTCCTGTACAGAAAAATTATTTCAGCAAGATAACACAGTAATCACGCAAAAGGCTTAGTTGTACCCATTATATTCTCGAATTGAAATATAACAAGGGTAAAAGGTACACCAATAATCTAACTTTCAAGGTTTGGAAATTAAACACTTCAAAAAGGACTGTAAAGACTCAGATCAATATTTCTTGCGCCACAAACACAGCACACTCTATGAAAGCCATATTACCCAGGAGGGCAATCTGTGCCCTGGTTATGGATATGTGGGCATTGTGAACATAGACATAATTTCATCTCTTCAATGCACATTACAACAGTAGAGACCATTTTCTTCTCTTCTATTAGGGCCATAATGAGGTCCGAAGGCTTTTTCATGATCACAAAATATCTAAACATTCCCTCTGGTAGATGGCTGCAATTACTCCTTAAGCCTCAACACAAAGTTGATTAAAGGATAAAGGCAACATTCTAAGTTCCTTTATTCCTTTCATCTTCATCTATCTGTACTGCTCTGCAATCAGCTCCATATAAATCATACTTTTAACTGCACTGTCCACACAGGGCTGTTGTCGTTCTGTGTTGAAGCACAAAGTACTCATTACCCCAACATTTAGAAAGGCTTTTGGAAAACACTGACCTTTGCAGCCTGGTAGCCCACGTTCATCCAGTGTGGCGTAGCAAAGTAAACCGTCTCCGACACACTGTAGCCACAGCACACTTTAGAGACAAAGGCACCAGGGAAGCAGACAACAAACTGACCACTCCTCTGGACCGTACGGTAAACCTTGATGCCTTCACGGCACAGCACCTCTGGAGAAATCTGGATGGGTACAAATGATAAGGAATGAAATATGCGCATTGGTGTTAAACAAAGTGAATAAAATTATATAAATATTGCAATTGCACAGTAAGGGACAAGGCACTGACCATAATGTTCTTCTCCAGCATTTCTAAACCTGGAGTGCCATTGGCCTGAAGCAGTGTATGGACCACTTTGTCCAGCTTTGCCTTCTCCTCAGCAGGGATAGAATACCTGTGGGAGCAAGAATGCAGACTTTAAATGCATCCTCTATACTTTTTACCACTCTATAATTTCTTCTGTTAACTTGGTGAACGGTGTTCTGTATCAAGAGAGGTCTCACTTACCAAATGCAATCAGCACCAGTGTGTAAGTAATCAATATATGGAAGGCGGTTTTGGTCTCGAGACCAGCATGAGGTAGAAAAAACCATGCCAATGTTTAGCCAGGGAATGGTCACCCCTATGGATCAAAACACAAGCAGAATTGAGCAAACATTGTAAACAAACAACAATAGTTTAGTTCATATATATTAGTCTTACCAGGCACAGCACCAAGATGTCTCAGAATGGATCCAGAATTATTAGGGAGGACAGTGAGGTTCCATCCATGTCTAATAAAAAGAGGAGAAAAAAAGGTTCATTTTGCCAAACTTACCTAACACCTCTACCACTTATACTTTCCAAAATGTAAAAATACTTACTTAGAAAATGGCTCTGACTTTCCAGTGGGAAAACCACTCCCATGTGTACTGCTGTCCACTTTCCCACAATGCACTGCAACATGGCTGTCTCGCTGCTCTACAATCCTCCAGTACTCTTGCTGCAGGCAATAATCAAATCAGTGGAACACAAATATTCATGTTTCTAAAAACTTGTTTGATCTGAAGCTGTTCATGGTTTATATCTGGTGTCTTGGGCTGCTTGCTGTTATTTCTTAGCCCAAACTACTACTGAACACTGAACAGGTTCAGTCTCCCTGATAGTGATCTTGCCGTAATACTAACCTCGACATCAGCAGCTCCCGGTTCCTTGTTAAAGCACATAGTCATTGTGTTACGGGCTATCCTGAAGAAGTTAGTCAAAGACACAGATTTCCCCTGGAACAAGAGATATTCAATTAATAGGAGTACCAATATGCAACAGAAGAAACACCCAAGTGTGTTTCTACACAGATCTAGTAGATGAGGCTCCACCTCTGTTCTAAGAGTTTATATTTCCTCTTAACTTGACCCTCTCCTGCCGCAAAAGTTGCTTTGAAGGTGATCATAAATCTTAGTGCTGGGGGCCCCTAGATGAACGACTCTGCTGAAATATGACCTTGCTGAATCACTGTCACAAAGTCAGTGTATTGTTTTTTCCTTCAGTGGTAAGCGAACTGTTTTAAAAAGTGACTGGCCACTTTGATGATTATAATTTCTCAGTCAAGGCAGTAAAATACGGTTTGGTACTGACAAAACATTTTTCTGTAGAAGTCAGTAGCGGTACTTATCTGAGCCTTTTCTGATGTAATTAGAGCTAATTATACTCTTGACAAGCACTTTGTTCCCTCAGTTGTAAAGTGAAATAAAACCTGCGCTGAGGCCTTTCTCAGTGAAAAAAAGCATTAAAATGGGAACTTTGGAGAAAAGTGTCTGGTATTTAGACAGGCCTGTCATACACTGATGTTGAGGGCCATTCCCACGTCACTGGAAAGCTCAGTACCTCTAAAGTTGACTGGGGGCAGAGTTACTGTACCAGGTCATGTCTGCTGACAACTACTGTTACCCAAGGGTTAAGGGATTTCGTTTCCAATAGAGTGGAGATAAAATAAATAGGATCCAGATTTTGTTCAGTTGATGTATAATCATGAGGAATACTGGCATCATAAAAAACCTTTGAAAAAGGAAATGACTTTAAAAAGGTGGGGCCTGGTGAAAGAACAGACTGATTTGGGGTCTGCATTTTCCCTGACCCACATTTACGAGAGCCAGAATCAACACAGCTGCTGGCTGGCTGAGATGTTGTACAGCTGACCTTCTCACCAGAAATGCTCAACAAAACCACAATACATCCAATGAATAAAACGGGCATGCATTTGCACTGCAGCTATGATGCATATTTGTATGCCTGCAGTCATGTTTTGAGGTTTTAATGTTAGATTGTAATCAGTATTTTCTGTAGAAAACAGTAAAAAGCTGGGGAGTTTCTGCTTTCAAAAAAAAAAAAAAGAGGGAACTGATTTTGTTACCAAGTCAAGTAGAAAAACAGTGTTGTTGATTTGAATAATATTTCCCTACACCGTCATTTACCACTACAAATGCAACAGCTTTACAACTGTCTGTTTACTACAATTCATTAACAAAGTTAAATATATCTATTCAACCAAAGTTTGCAGTAGAGTAGTGATGGATTACATAAGGGTTATGTATTGAAGAAGTATCATCTATTATAAACACTTGGAATGGACAGCCATGCATCATGTCTTGGTGATGCTAACCTTGGAGATACATTTGTGCTGGTCGCTGAGGACACCCCCGTCCTGTTCATCCCCCTGCTCGTTCATGTGCTGCTTGTCTTCTTTTCCTTGTTTTTCCTGAGCGAAGAGCCTACGGCGGCCCACTTTGACCTGAGCCTCTAGCTCCTTCAGTGGGTGATAGACTCCATTAGTGCGGTGGTGTCCCGCACCGCCTACTATGCCACCCACCAGCCCGTTTTTGGGCTCGTAGCGGGGCAGGGCCAGAGCACTGGGTGCAGAGGAGTCCGAGAAGCCCTCCAGAGGGCCCTTGCGGGACTCTAGACTTTTCTTCTCATGCACCACTTCGGCCTGCAGCTGGAGTCGTTCCTCAGCACTTAAAGAGTCATAGGAGAGCAGGTACTGGAGGTAGGCCTCCTGCAGCTTGGCCAGACGGTCCTGCGCTGACTTAGGGATACGCAGAAGGTCGGCCAGTTTGGTCCACTTCTTCAGGTCCATGACTTGCTGCATGCCGCCCATGTCATTAATGAGCTGGAAAAACCGAGCCAGGTCCACTTCACAGCCACCTGCAAAATGAACAACAAAGAGCAGTTGAGCTGTGGACCTTAAACATATTGAGCGTCCTAAACAAAGACAAAGTTGATTTAAAAGATACAGAATGCTGCTGCCGAATAATATCACCTCTTAACAAGCTGCTTTCATGATGACTTTTTACTTTCCCCTTGACATAAGATAAAGTACAAATGTGGGGATGTCTCACTTACATGAAATGTAAAAGGTTTATTGCTTTGTTGTACACAATGCTTGATTAGAGCCTCACTCACCGATCACAGGTGGCTCATCGATGGTAATGCCCTGAGATTTGAGGTGCTTGCGGATACAAGCCAGCCGCTGGACATTGGGACCCCAGCGACGCCCCAGCATGTGGACCCTCTGCACCTGTGTAACAAAGCGCATCTCCTCACTCAGCTTACACTCGGGCCTCCAGTCGGGGGGCGGCACAATGCGGCACATCCCGGCGTCTTCGGCTTGTTCCCTCACAGCATCCAGGTACACCAGCGGGTCCTGAAACTCCCGCTGGGCCGGTCTGAAGATAGGGACCTGGCCCAGTGCCGACCACCCATCCGTTCTGCTCCGTTGACGCTCCCACTCCTTCTCATGCTCACGTTCCTTCTGCCGCGTTAGCTCCTTCTCACGGTCCCACTCCTTGTCGCGGTCTGCACCCACCACTTTGAGCGGGCCGTTGCTGTTGGTGAGCAGCGGGGAGGATTTGGGAGACACGACAGAAGGATTTGGGGGATCTGAGGTAGTGCTGGCCTGACTCGGGTTTGGGGGCTGATTGTGATTGAAGGAGGGTGAGGACGAGCTGGAGGTGCGACAGTGAGACCTGCTCAGCTGCTGCTGGGCTTGGCGGATCAGCATCAGTTTTCCAGCAGACGCCCGTTTGGGTCGCTGGTTCAGCAGTTCTGGATTAGCTGCTGGTGTAGAGGGAGGGGTTTGTTTTGGAGATAGGCTCTGTTTAGGGGGTGAGGTTTGTTTTAGAGGCAGGGGTTTGGAAGATACAGGGGGATCAGGGGAGCTTTGTGGGGGGTCTGTTTCTGCTATATGTCCATTTGAGACTGGAGTTGTCAGGGCAACGGTGGGCGTGGCAGCTTTCTCTTGATTGGCCACCTTTTTGTTGCTGCTGCTGCGCGTCTCCAGGGGAGTGGCTTGAAGCTTGACCTTTTTGGCGTCCATGACTGGAGTTTTGGACCCCGTCCCAATAGAATGTAGGACCACCTCCAGACGCCGTTTGGAGTTTCGCAGCCCCTCTCTTCCGGCACACTCGACTTGGCCTTGCTGCTGCAATTTTTGGCCATCGTCCTTGGCTAGCGTGTTGTGCCGCTGGCCGTTTAGCCGACCGTTGAGGCGAGTACCGGGGTTGTGCAGCCCGTTTGATAGTAGCACCTGTTTTCGTGTTTTTGCATTGCTGTGAGGGGCTGGTGCCGCTGCTTTTCCTGAGTGGGCCAACCCGTGGCTGGCTGCTGGCTGGCTGTGCTGATTGTGATTGTTCACTGACGATGCCGATGCGGCGCTGTTGTGTCTACTGCTGTTGCTGAGTTTGGTTTTCTTGCCCAGTTCTTTCTGTTTGGCTTTGGTGTATGTTACGTGACCTTTGGACACGGTGGCTGTGTACTTCACAGTTTTGGACGGCAGTCGGAAGTCACGGCCCCTTTTGGCACCACCAACAGCTTGTACTGATCCGGCCCGCGTCAGCCCGTTCAATTTAGAGACCTTAGAAATGAAGACATAAAAAACAAAAAAAGTCAGCATATTCATAATAGTGCTAATGTTCCACAGAAGGTTTGTCAATAGAGAATAAACTAAACAAAAGAACCAAAAACTGACTTTTAGACTTCTCTAAATGATACACAATAGGTTAATACACTGGCCAGAACATTGTAAAATATTGTCTAGTCAAAACTAAACCATTTGTGGAAACCTCTATTCATTAGTGTTCCAGTCATCTAAGAAGATTACTGTATTTTTCAAATGCAGTGACTTGTGTAAACAGGATCTCAAGCCGCTATCACACACAAAATGAGAAAAAAGGATATGTGCAGCCCAAATCCTAAACCACTACATCCCAAGATAAACATCACTAAACAGGGGTTGGATAAAAAGAGACCGAGTGTAGCCATGAGAAGGCAGACTGGACCAGCTCCATGGTTGGTGCTAGCAGATGGCTGGACAGTATGAAGGAGGTGGGGTCAATGGAATTAAATCTCATCTGGGCACATAAAAACAGCCTTTTATTTGCTTTTGGTTTGGTTAAAGGCTATAATTAAATTGTTGTTGTATAAATAAACGGACTGCGAGTAGGTTTATGGAGGAGACAGAGACAGGAGTGTGTATGTGGATTCTCAGAGGCCCCCAACTGAAGATCAGAGGCTTGGTACAGTGGTGTCTGGTTCCATAGCTGGCTCACTGTCTACAGCTGTGGGAAAAACACAGATGGCTTTTACCTCAATAGATGGTTTTCCAACAGTTAAAATCCAATGTGGTAAAATCTTGCTTATATGTCTCAGCAGTGTTAGGTCTAGCTCTGCCTTTGAAATATTGATGATCAGTGTCAGTGTCTTACCATATCATTATAGGCCACACAGTACAGGTCTACAGCATTAGAATAGGCAAGCCTCAAATATAGAGGTAGCTAACATGACTAACATGACAATGAAAATTAATCCTTAGACTGTTAATACAGGAATGTCAGACCTGCCTTTGAGATTAATTTGTTGGCAATGCATCGAGAAGGCAGCAAGTGTCCTGCTGTTGAAACATGGCTAACTTTGCTAATCAAAGACGAAAAGTCAACCAGAAAAAGCTCTCCAGCCAAGAACATCTTCTAACACCTTTCTGTTCTGACTGTAGTTGTATCTATTCTTTTTTTTTTTTTGCAATATCCAACATGCAATAGGGTCTGTCTTTATCTGTGCTATACATGTCCATAGTCACAGCAGCTGGACATAAACCGTGCAAAGAAAGAGGTGCAGATGGACGCAATGGAGTTATCAATCACGTTCAGGGCGCCACAGGAGTGAGGTGACAGCCGGCTCATTGACAGGTCCGCCTTTGAAGGGCTCTCGTGTCACACTTAATGCCTGTGTGTGTCTGCCCACAAATGTATTGTATTGTGTTCACCTCAGGTGGGGTGGGGGGGCTGGCACAAAGAATGTGCCATTAAAAGATAAGAGGGGATGGAAATCTCACCCAGCCACCATCAATCATTGCCCCTCCTTAATCTGACACTTCTTTTCACAATGGAAAAACACAGAAGGCAATTGAAAAAAATGTAGTAGATGCATAGGCTACTATACATTTATTAGTAATTCATCCATAAAAATTAACATAATCTTTTATATTCAAAACTTTCAATCAATATTAAAAGTGTAATTTGGTGCCATGCTGATGCTATAGTGGTAACAAAAGGAGCATTGGACTAGACAACTGCTATTTTTGGCTTTGGGAAGTTGCTGACAAAGCTTGGAATCTGAGCCGCTGTAGTCACCACTTCTTCCACAAGAGGGCTCTGTTCACTCAACAGGGTGCTCCGCCAGTGTCTCCTTTTGACTCTAAATAATTTGTTATGGTGGAATAGAGGACAGGAAGAGAGATAAGTAAATGAGAGTCAAAATAAAAAGTCATGTATGGGTTGAGGAAAAAACGGCACAGAAAAGATGGTGTTCACTGGGACTAGTCACTGTGAGGAGAAACAGGAACTGAGAATGAAAAGACAATGAGAAGAAAAAAGAAGACAATAAAGCAAAAGGGGGAAAAAAATTGAGCATACTGGCAGACAGCGGAGACTGTTCTGGAGTGGATTTTGGTGGCACGTGAGCAGGGAAAGAGGGAGGGCGGGGAAGGAAGCAGGAGGAGGGTCTAAATGACATCATGTGTTGCTATAGCCCAGCTGAGGGCTGGCAGGAAGACTTTAACAAGCAACATCTGCAAGAGACAGAGCCGAGAAGCGAAGACAAGAGAGAAGGCCAGACAGAGCATATATGGAGATGGGAGAAAGTTTAACCCTTGCTCATCCAAACAGGACAGAGATGACTAGGCTTAGATCTGATGATGTAATATAAACGGACCAGGAGATAGAAGCTGATATCCATAAGTGCAGTTTTTTTAACATGACATTGTCACCTTTAAATTACACCAAACTTGTTACACGACTTAAAGCCACACAGACATAACACACATGACAGAAGAATGGATAAATCAAACGAGTATTCATCTGAGTAAATCTTTATATATATTTTTTCAATTTGTACAGAGATTTCCTTTTCATTCACTGTTCAGTTTTAATTCAGATTTTCTTAGCACAAGTGTGTCCACTTCAAGCACTTCAAATCAGCATCTTTAACAACAGGCATTGAATCAGTTCTTATGGTAGCATCATCATGCTGTAAACACCTCAGTGCTGAGGCATGAAGCCAGTTAAAGCCTTCTTTTCCTCTTCTACCCATTTGCGAGCAGCCCTGGGCAGGTTGACTTTTCAAAAGCAGAAAAGGTCAGTACAGGCTCTCACAATTTTAAATACACTCTACTGAACTACATCTGCGAAAAAAAAGAGCACAGAACAAAAGGGTGAACATTTCTGATTGTTCCTTTTGTTTTAATTATCAGTAAGCCTTTTTAAAATGATGAGTTTGCGAAAGGGTCTGGCTGTGATTGCCTCACCTGTGTGCAGCTGCTTTGCTGACGTCTCCGTTTTTGTTATTTAATTAAAATGGATAGATTTATATCGTTTTATAAAAGGTCCTGTTTTGGTGCAGGGTACTTTGTTCATACAAGCCACTATTGAATTAAAGAGACCTAAATCACTGTGAATTAAATTATGATAATTCCTTTACCCTTTCAGTTTTACACACACAACCTCTAGTTGGTTTTACAGCTACATAATCACTTAACCTTTCTATGGCTTAGCCTGTACTTTCACAGTTGGCCGTGTGTGTCTTCCGAACACTAACGCACATATTGTTCATGCTAATTGGTGGGAGAGTGAGGCAGGGAAAAAAAGCACTAATCCTTCCAAATGACTGGAGCCATGTTGTCAAGGGCAAGATCCGTCTGTTTGACACAAGAGGAAGAGAGGGAGAGAGTGAAGCATGAAGGGAAATTGAGTGAAAGAGACGGAGAGCTGCAGATATACAGGTGTAATGAAGGTGGGGTGGATACACTGCAAGAGAAGAATCAAAAGAGTCATGCAGGGTGCCAACTGTGAATGGAAAAAGAAAAGCCTGAAGTTTCTTTTGGCAACAGACTCTCTCATTGAGATTCATTGCTGGATTTAGTGGATGATTCCAGCCACTTTGAAACGCTGAAGCACATGCCTGACTCTGCATCAGCTGTACCACATTAGGACAACAAACAACTGCAGGGCGAGGAAGGCATTCACTAGAAAAGACAGGCAGAGCTTTGAAAGACAAACTACTTTTGATTAGCAAATGTGGTCATAAGTGTGTCTGTCTTTACACTGAAGCTATCTCTAGCCATCTCCCTTGCAGTTTAAAAGGGGGTTCCTTGAAACCTGCTAAATGCCAGGGAGTGGGAGACAGGCTTTCACAGCTCAACTAAATATAGCTGCAGTCGCGGCAGGCCAAAACACAATCATTACTCTCCCAGACACAATGCACAGAGGAAGGAAGTAAAAGGCACTGCGAGAAGGGAGCAACAGGACACAAGCATAACGAGGAGCTATCACAGAGAACGTGATGACTAGTGGATGTGGCAAATGGGAAATGAAGAGAAGCATCACACAAGAAGAGGGGATTTAAAATGGGCATCACAGCCAAAGCTTCAGGCTGTTAATACCGAATGTCTGTTACACTACATTAAACTACAGCATACACCTGCCACAGACATATTCCTACTATGAGAGAACTACTGCTTTGCCCTCGTGTGGCATTTTCCAATCACTACTGATCTCCTAACCATACATTTAAAGGCAAAGAAGGTCCTAGGGTCATTGATTGGATTTAGATTTTCAGCCCATACCTGCTTGCGTAGCTCCTCTGCGGCTCTTCTTGGTGGCAGCCCATTGGAAGCGTTACCCCTGGCCAAGGCCTGTTCCCTGGCATGCTCCCTGGCCTCGGCCCGCTCGCTGCGCTCCCTCAGGAGGGGCGGCGGTGGTGGTGGAGGAGGTGGTAGTGGTGGAGCGGGGGTGTCCCTGCCGTGAGATCCTGCTTTAGGCCTCGGACTCTCCCTGGTCCCTTTGGCCTGGCTGTGGAACACTGCAGAGAAACAGACAAGGAAAAGATGGATTAAAATAGGTGGTTGTGGATTTGGAGTTAAAGATGTTTGTAAGAAGTTAGTTGCATAAATTTGTGCAGTTAAAAAAAAAAAAACTTTCAGTTTTACTCAAGAACCAATTGTAAATGACTGCTTTAACTTGTATCATTCCTACTGAGTGCTCATTTCTTCCTCCTCTGGCAGGCAGGCATTAAATGTAAGAACATATACTTTTACAGGCTACCGTCTCCAATGCCAATCTCAATATGTGAACATAGGTCCCCTGTAGTGCAGAATGCCTCATAAACCCATGGCAGCAGACCACAGGGACCAAATGGAAAAGCCCACACAAACATTGGACTGGCAGGCTTTTGGCCAACATCTAGCCCCTAATCAGTGAACTATGCATGATTTAAGGTGTGCATAAAACCCTCTTTGTTTAGCACATGTCCATAAAGCCGTTTAAAAATTGTCACAGTCACAACCAACCCCCTGGGATGATGCTATGTGAGTCAAACAGCAGCACAGCATTTACCATACACTTTCAATGGCTTTTTCATGAGGTTTCATGGTGGCTTCGTTTCAACAGATAATAGGTTGTATAGAAACAGTACAGGAGTACATACAGCACCTTTAAATAAAAAAATAGTCAACACCTATATGTTTCTCTCTAACATCTAAATCACAGCAGGTATTATTTGCCTTTTTAACTAGTATTTACATAGTAACACTTTTTAGGAGTTTTTTTAACCAAAATATGAAACACAAAAATGCAGCTGCCGTGAATGCTTTTCACAGGTACCCTATATCTTTGGCTGAGCATTTGTTCTGTATGAGTGGATTTTCTGTTTAAACTGAGCCTCACGTGGTCTCCGTCAGTAAAAAAATTCCTGACAGTGAGAAGTGAGCAAAGCCAAAACCAAATAAAAGCTGTTAAATTTAACTATGTCAACATGGCACCTGGCCCAAAGAGAGGAATAGAGCACTGATGAATGGCCTACAGCAACTCTCCTCACCTCCCAGACTAAAACGTTTCTCTTTCCTATTTCCCCCCTTTCCGTTTCGCCTCATCCCTAAGAGCCTGTATAACCTTGCTCCTCTTGGATCCTGCACAAGCTGCATATTTAAGTTTGAGGCCAATCTTTCTACCATCGTGTTTGCCTGACACTCAACAAAACTGTCTAAAGCAATGACCCCCTGTGCATGGCGTGTACACACAAACATGTTGTGGCGTCCTTAGCGTCATCATCTCTCTTGTCCCACAAGTCTATCTACTTATTCAGCTTATCTATTTATTCAGCATATCACAGCCAGGGCGCCAAGCTGCTATACAAACACTGTTGGTAAATGAGATAAAAAAGCCAGACAGAGCAGTCTTCTTGCACAAAACAAGCTTAGATTTGTTCAGTCAGGTTTAAATACTGTTGTGTTCTTGCTCCTTAAAGTGCAAGCTCGGGATTTTAAAGCAGGAATGTCTGTTGGTATTTGCACATCATTGGTTTATTATTATTATTGTAATAAAGTGTAGCTTCGGGAACTCTGAGCTAGTCTACAGAAAAAACAAAAAACTAAATATATGACAACATTAAGGTATTTTGGAATTATTTCACCACATCCCTGACAGCATTTTGAAAACTTCACAATGCACATTTTTAACCTAACTAGCATTGAATACTTTTAATATTTACATGAAAGTATGCTAAAAGAAAAATTTCATATATGTGGTCTGTATGAGATCCAGGAAATAGATACTTCCCGAATAGTTCCATACAAGCAGATCTATAAACCTCTCTGCCTGGTTGAATCTGATGCCTGCGCTCTCCCCTCTCTGCTGTTTCTCTCCTCCTCCACATTTCACTCCAGAGGATGGAAGAGGCAAGCAAAGCGTTCACCTTTTGAACCTTTCTGGCGGCAATTCTGCAGACTACAGGGAGGAACAGTAAAATGTAGCCCATGTTTCAGGGGGGAAAATGCCTTGCCGGAAGGAGGTGTCTCTGAGCAACGCAGGGCAGGCCTTGAGGTTACAATCTCATCGCTGCTCTTTAGATTCAATACCACACTATAGATCTAAAATACTGTGAATTAAATGATTAAAGAGCGCTGCTTGTATAAAAAACAAATCATCACTTAAACTTTTTGCTGTGCACTTGGACCCACTGTTTTGTCACGCTCAATTGCATCTATGTAGTCTCCTAAATGTTGTGCAAAGAGGTCTGTGTGTTTTCAGTCGGATGTCTGCAATTGCCCCAGGGGTGGACATACACATTGTGTTGTGAGGCGAAGGACCCGGCCAGCTGTTGCAGGGCATCAACACCTTGTTGGGGCTTAGCAAGCGAAGTGTTAATTGGGGTGGAAAGAGTTGATGTGCAGCTCGGATGTCCCATGCGAGTTAGCCCTGTCTCAGTGGCTGAAAACAAGAGCGTAAAGTGAAGAAAAGGCTCGCACAGAATGAGAGGGGATGCCACTTTGACCCATGAGTCATTGACTGTGTGTGAAGATGTTCTTCCTTTTCATCTTTAACTCCTTGCTTTTGGCCTTTCCTCTTAAATTTTTGTGCACAAGTGTCATTACTTTTTTTCTTGTTTAGTCAATGGGATTTCATTGTGTCTCTGTTCAGTCACTGTCATGAAAGCTCTTTAGCTTCTCTTCTGTTCCTAAAACATATCTAGTCCACACAGACGGTCACATTCCCTGGTTTTGTCAAATTCTTTCACTTTGTAAATGTTAATTTACAGAGTGAAAGAATTTCTTTCAAAAAAAGATTTGTTTGGCATCTTGAGATGACGCTTCTACATTGCCAAACTCTACGTATACTTTTGATTAAAATTTGATTAAAAACTGTCTGAGCAAGATTACAACCCATCAACCCTTCTCGAAAACAAAAACTTTAAAAAAAAAAACACAAAGCTAAATGATTCTTAAACTGCAACAAACAGATGACAACACCGATCCTTACCATGGCCGTTGAGGGGCTGCCTGCCGGGCACTTTGCCTTTGCGTGGTGTGGAGTGGCAGGACGATGAGGCAGAGACTTGACCACTTCCCGCTCCGTAAGAGTGGACACCAGCGCCATTCCTGACCTCTTCCTCTTCCTCCTCATCTTCCTCCTCTAGGTCGTCCTCCTCCTGCGAGCTGCCAAAGTAGGCCATGTTACTGGGCAGAGCCGACGATCCTGTGCACAGACGGATAAATAACACAGTTGAGAAAGAAAGAAGAGAAAAACATGAGATTTGAGGCCTGAAAACATTGTGCAATTATTTATTTAACTGCAACACTCTATGGAGATCTCCCAGATGTCCTTGTGAGGAGAAACCCAATAATTATTTTCCTATTCTAATGTAAGCCAGATAAGTCTACACTAACAAAAAACGGAAGGTAAAATTATAAAGATGCTGGAAGGATTGTGAATAACTATGATTGTGACGCTTCTTTAGTCTGATATCATCCCTGCTGGTGGCCTATTGATGCTTTGGAAACTACACTGCAACATCACAGCACCATTGTTACAGTCCCACGTAAAAAAAGCACAAACAGAATAAAAGCATGAAAGGACGGTGTGTGAAGCCCTTTTTTTTTCAGCAGTGTACAGTGTGCATCTAAATCAGGTTTAACCTCAAATGGCTTTTCAATAATTCAACTTCTAACCTTAGTTTAAGGCGAGGCTCCAGAAAATTCAGGCAAAAGGATTGCAAGAAAAATAAAGGGTATATTGAAACATGGGTAGGAATGAGGTCAAGGGAGTAGCCAACAACCCGTCTTTTCACTGAACTTTTCGTTGACAGTTTTATTGAGATATATATACTGTACATGTGCTCAAGTATCTAACTCTGTAAAGGAGTTACTTTAGAAGCCAAACAGTGTGTCTCTCTCTCTGTAGCTGCTGAGTTAATCCCAAATCTGTCGCTTTCATTCTCCCAAACAGGATTAGTGTCAATCCTGGCTCCTATTGGAGAAGAAAATTTGACATTCTCTCTTTCTTTTCCCTTTTCTGTCACACTCAATCACTTTCATTGTCATCTCTAAAAAAAAATCTAGTTCAATATGTGCTGCAAGAACCTAAATAGTGTTTGGCAGGGGACAGCCCATAATGTTACCTCAGTTAACTGAATGTAGACACAAACTTGCGCTTATAAAAAGGTCATAAAGCCCAAAGCTGTGTTATTAAATCTCATAATGTTGCACTCGTAAATCAGTGTGCAAACAGCTGGGCCACTCATACAGATGAAATGCATTGATAAAAAATGTTTAAAACTACAGCAGCAGTGACTGGCACCAGAGTTTGCACTAAGAGAACAAAAATCATTTGTTACATGACCCTAAATTGAGCATCAATAAAGCAAACCTTCAGGAATGTGACTTTAACATACATCTAACGTGGAAACTAACCAGAATGATTTTAGGGGCCGCAGTGTTAAGGGGGCTTTAATTGCAGGCAACGTGTGATTTTAACTCAATTGAAATCGTATGATTAGCTTCAGAGTATAAAAAGTCTATGCTTTAAACTGTTACGAGTAAAATAAGTCACAGAAAGAAAGAAATTTAGCTCCTTACTTAAGTAGGCCACTTTTGAGGGGTACCAAATATATTATCTTTGATTTTAAATATTCAATACATACCCAATTTATTTAAAACATAGCAATAACAAGCACAAAAACATCAGATACATGAATTTAAGAAAATAATACATGTTCTAATGGCCATAACCGTCTAATGGGTGGGAGTGTCATTCAGAGTTATTTTACATTACACTATATTGTAAATAGTCAAATTTGTGCACTAAAGCAATTATCAAACAATTTACAAAAACAACTTTATAATCCAAAAACTTTATTGAAATCATTCCAGCCTTCTTTTTCTTTGAACATAACACGATACATCCTTGTACACAGACAAATATGTCTTTTGCTCATTCCAGAGAGTGTTCTATCCGTCATCACAGACAATACTTGTTAAACTATCATCTTTATTCTCTTCTAAAATGTAAAAACCTCAAGGATAGTTTGGCTAGACCTCGTTTCATCCTGGATCACCCTTTTTAATCGCAGCAGCTCTGCCACTTTCTAATTATGTCCCCAGTGAGAGACAAAACGTGTACAGCAGCAGATTCAGTGGGTAGATAATACCACGAGTTCTACCTGCGTTTTGAGGACGAAAAGAGGTTGATCCGTAAGGCTCACCATAACATTCTTTAGATTATAGAGTGTCTAACATGTTCCTCTAGTTAAGTTGGAAGGCTGTGACTTTGAGGCATACAGATTAGAAATAAATGGTGGTTAAATATAAACTATTCCTTGCAATGTAAATAATAGTTGGAGCTTTGAGGTTTGAATCACCACTTTGCGTAAACCAACATCAAAGCGGCACAGGCCTCATTTGTCTTGGCAAAAGCACCTCTCGAAGACCACACAAACAACAAGGTGGCACGCACACACTGGCCCAATCACCTTCTAATGACTTGCTTCATTAGCTAAATGGCTATAATTTACTGCCCCCATCAGGGGTCAGGAGGCCAATGGCAAACAGAACACAGGGGCAACCGGAGTGTGCAGGCAAGAAGATGAGTGCAATGGTCAAGTGGAGAGCAGATTAGAGAGAAGCAAAGGACAAGGTGTGATACTATCCTTTATAAATAACTAGGATTCTAAGTGGCCCGAGGTCAAATGAGGTTTAAAAGCCATTATAGTATGAATATGAAAACTATTTTATATATGCTGGTGTTTTATAAGTAACGTTCAACCATTTCAATAAGGCCACATATTTATATTCATTTTGATCATGTCAATGTAAAGGAAGGCCAGAGGAACACAGAAGTGTGTGATACACCTATGGGGAGCAGGAGAAAAATGATAAGTCTTTGCAGTTTTGGTATATGTTACATTAGACAGCTCACTTTCCAAATAGAATCTAGTTTACATGTCTAATCCCATTTTGTGTAGTCCTAGTAAACTGTCACACTGTCCCATTACCGTCACTGGCATCCTGACCACAGACAGCAGATCTAAACCCTTGCCTTATAGACCTCCAACTCCAGTTCACAGCCAAGTTCACGCCACAGACGCGGTGGAAAAACACAACGCAGATACAAGATCTCCAAAAGGGCTCAAGTCCAATCCCCCAATTACACTGGCTTTTTATCCACCTCATTCCAACCACAGACAAATCATAATTAGGTCTGAAAGAGTCTATTAGGACTGTCATTTTTAACTGGGCTCTTGGGTGGGGGGCATAATTACAAACCCAACATTCTCTGGCTACCCTTCTTTTGTCTCCTTAACTGGAACTGAAACAATAAGGACAATTTAAATAGTCAATCAGGAGGGTTTAGCCGCCATGGGGACATGTGGACGTGCCGACTTGGAACAGGAAGTGGGCGCTGTTTTTGGGGAGAGTAAGAAAAGAGACAAATTGAAGTTGTTTTGGCATTGAACAAGAAAGTTATCTACTACAGCTGAGCTCTGCCAAAACTATTCATCAGCCACTTGACAAGGAGAATCATTGGGAATTACGTCTTCAATTGACATTCCCTGATGTCAGCAAAAGCATTAACCCCACAAACAGAGGCTGTGCCGTGGGAGGAGAATGCCGAATTAGTCGGCATTGTCTGCACAATATCATAGATGACTAGAAAGTCACGAACATTTTCTGGGCCTTAATCAAATCCCAATCTTACATTAGAGTGTGTGAAAATGTGTTGTCTCTGAAGGAAACGCAGTTGTCACAGCAGCGGTGCACTTATGTTGGACAAGTCCTTCATTCCCTGGAGATAAAATATGCTTGTAGTTAAGCTTAGACAACGAAAAAAAGAAAATCCCACATCTGGCTACAAAAATTAAGTTCTCAATCTTGATCTGATGTACAGCTTTTGGCCTCTGTAGGCTTTTCTTGATCCGCATGTGAAAAACACGTCTCCCACTTGTAATTATGTCTGATGAATACAAGGTCTGTGGTTCACTAGGTCAGAGCTAGGGGTTATGTAAGCAAATAGAAAACTGTACTCGCTGAACCTACAGCCTGCTAGAGCTGCCAGCGTCAGAGGGCAAAGGTCAGTGCCACCACAGCAAACACTGGCACCAGGAATCACAAGCAGGGAAATTACGTAAAACATTTCATTTCTAGGAGTGTGTAGACAGACGGTTATTCATTTACTCCTACTCTGCCCTTATCTCAGCTCGGTCAGTGTGGATAGTGCACACCCGGCCAGTGTGCACTTGTGTGTGTGCACGTCTGTTTCATTCAGAGCAATCTACTGTAGCTTCATGAGCAAATTTTTAAAATGTTATTTAAAGCCACTAGACTTAGTACTTAAAAGTACTCAAGTCTTATAATGGCCCTAACGCAACAAGCTTTAAAAAATTCCTTTTAAAATGTGGTCTTATGAGGTTTTGAAATGCAAATCCAATCACCTTTACTGCTTAAGCTTAACCTAGTAGGTTTGGAAAATTCACAGTAGGCTGACAGCTTTGCCCTCAGTGCTGCCCCCTCCCTGTCAGTAACTGCTCTACACACTACAGGTTACCAGAGGCAGACAGTCTGGCTTCTGCCCAAATGGCTTTCTCCATGGACATAAACAAGCCCACTCCAGTCCTGGACCACACATAAACACCATTCTGAGGACACAGCCAGCGTCGGAGCACTGCAGCCTGCCAGTGTGCATCCTGAGTGTGTGTGTGCGAGAAAGAGAAAGATGCGTAGCAGGATAAATACAGAAAAGACAGTAGTGTAGACAGTGTGGGAGGTGAACGTAAATGCTCTTCATCTTTTCCATATTACATCTGAATAATCTGGCACCCCTACCCCACCGGATCTTGAGGACTTAAAAATAACTTTTCTTGAATACAACAGCAACAACCGCCACAAAGCCAATTTTTTACTCAGAAAAATGTATGTCAATTATTAGCTCAGAATGAATGAAAAGCAGGAAACGAGGAAAATGTTGATGTTACAGTGATAAAAACATGAAAGCCACTTATTTCTTTCAAATACTTTACGTTTGAACCTGCTTTATGCTGCCACTATGACTGATAGACTGGTAGGTTTTTGGTGGATGTGTAATGTTTACAAGATAGGGTCAGCAAACACTGTGTTGGGTGAGTCCGTGGAGGGTGTGAGTGTGTTTACACTTAGTGAACATTTGACCTGAAGCCAATACAAAAAAAATCTGATTGTGCCATTAAGTTGTTAAAAAACAGTAATTATAAAATTGCATTAGTAAGCTGTTGCTCGGTTTTGAACACATAATGGCACGTGGATTTTCTGGGGAAAATCTTGCAATTCTGTGTTTTTCTAACCGTTGGTGACTTGCTTTGTTCCTGTCCAAGGTGTTAACAACATAAAGAGTAATGGCAGCTGTGGTACAAAGTTCTCCAACACATTTTGAGTTTACAGTTAATAGCCTTACAGTTTCTAATCTTTTTCTTTTGTATAACAATGCCAAAACAGTTAGACCCCAGTGTTTGTACAAATAAAAAAAAATAATCTGAATGTTGATCTGGTACTAGAGTCTAGCAGACTTGTCGAAAGCATTTACATTTGTGTGACCAGAGTAAGACCTCACTTCCTCATATTTCTTATCAGCTTAACGTCTCATAGTTGATTAATTTCACTTATGCTTATGTTTTTGATGTGGCCAGCATGAATGCATTTCATGTGTTTGGTGGTGAGCTCCCTTCAGACACATATTCCACAATCTTAAAAGGGGATTGGGCGGATGACAATATCAAAGACTTCAGTCCTTTCGAAAAGATTACCAAGCTAACACTGATGTCCTCAAATATCCTGGATTTGTAGACACACACACACACGATGGGAGGGCACAGGCTGGAGATAAGCAGGCGACTGTGTGTGTGTGTGTGAGTGTGTGTCATTTTAAACACACAACCTCAGGGGCTGCATTGACGTCCTCTCTTGTCCCTCTCCTGGTAAGGGTCCCTATATATGGGTCATGAGAAGCCATGGGGAGAAACCCAGCAAAACTGCACAGGAAAATGTCATGCTCAAAGCACGGATAGTAGACACAAACCTTCATTTATACAAACACAAACAGCACTAAACTGGGTCTATAAATACAGTGGTAAAGCAGGAAGAAGCACAGTGGAAAAAGCCAAATGGAAAAAAGGGTTTGTAGGTTAGCTAAGCAACCTTACTCAGCAGTACAAGGAGCAAGCCTACATTCTAGCAATATTGACAAATATTGACCTAGATAGGACCAGTCTAGTATTAGTTTACTTCTCCATTTACACCAGTAATCTTAAACTAGTTGTAGAAAGTGTAAGGACATTTTATCATTTTATCAACTGTGGCCTATTACATTTACATTACATTTATTCATTTAGCAGACGCTTTTATACCAAGCGACTTACATTGTTCTACAGTAAATACCAGTGTTACAAACTCTAGCTGGCAATGTGGGTTAAGTGTCTTGCCCAAGGACACAACGGCAGTATGAACTGTGGGGAGAGTGAGAATCGAACCGCCTACCTTCCAGTTGAAGGACGACGGCAAAAGATGCATTTATGAGTTTTGTAAGAGTAGCATCATATGACTCTGATATTCCCAAAGCAACTGTTTCCTATCAGACTCAAATCAATATCTGGCTTTACTGGAGTCTTTGGCCTATTTTCATGGGCAGAGGTTGATAATGATAAAACTAAATTAATCTTATATCAGGTGATTTTCTTATGATTGCATGAGAAAATGTCGGTGAATGGATTAAGTAGAAAAAGATCAGCGATACAAACCCCTATCTACTGGACTTTAAGACATTATTTATGTATTTGATCATTTATATGGGTCAGAATTGTGTATGAACAACTGTAGAAGATTCATATTTTTAAGTGTCATGACCATGTTGCTATATTAGGAGAAAAATACCTTTCTCTGTGCATCAAAAAGGAGTGTTTTTCATTCTGAGGACGCTTGATCTAAACATAGACAGCTAAAACAGCTGTGACCTTGTCTTCATTTAACCCAAATTGCTTCTCGTGTTCACAGTCACAATAAACTTTAACAATGCAGGCGCTACACGTCAGACTAAGCCGTTAATTACTAAACCAAAGCTTTTACAGTTCATTTGATATGGAGGGTGCTAGATAATGGCAGCAAACCTGTGTAGCGTTTGTAGTGCCATGAGAGCAGATTGCGCACAAGCAGCTGCAGAGGGTGATAGGCAGAGTGTTAAAGAGAC
Organism: Neodontobutis hainanensis; assembly: GCA_024349245.1. NCBI lineage: Eukaryota > Metazoa > Chordata > Actinopteri > Gobiiformes > Odontobutidae > Neodontobutis > Neodontobutis hainanensis. The sequence goes on along the minus strand of JALDNG010000148.1, from coordinate 215,222 downwards.
AGAGAGTTGTTGAAAGGTACGAGGGCGAGATGTGTAAGCTGATGAAACACAGGATAATCTTAGCCCTGGGCAAGTACACAGATATTTGTAGTAAGTGTGTGCACTAAGGGGTTTGTGTGCATCAGTAGCAGAAGGGTGATCAAAATTTGGATGTAATCCACTATTGGCTTGTGAATTTATGTACGAAAACAAAAAAAGTTAAAGTCTGGAATGCAAGTTGGTACACAGACCTCTTCAAAGTGACAAAGTTAGACTTATTAGCTAACGCTATTCAGAATTATTTAATAGCATAACTTTCAAAAAAGGAGAGGCAACAATAAAACTTGACTAGCAGCAACACTAACAAGAAACTAAACAGAAGACTTTTCCAAATGAAAGCACATGAACAAACCGCAAACATAAGAAAGCCATTCAAACTCGGAAAAAGATTCTTATCCAAGAAGCATACAATTGCTTTACGTCCCAACATTTGTTAATTTTCACCAGTGTAATATCAGGCTGTACACAATGTATGATTAACTTCCATCGGCCATGTTCTTACCTCGGAGGCAGAGGAAGGTGAGGAAGTCTTCTGTCTTGGGTTTGCGGCGAGAAAGGTCCTGAATGGACAAGGAGAGAGCAGAGAGGGACGAGGAGGACACTGCAGACAGGCCAGAGTTCAGGCTGCTCGAGTCGGCCACTTTGACTGGAGTAGTGCTGGGAGAGTTGGGCTGTGACTGGGCAAACTTCCTCTGGGCTTGCAGCCGTGGCCTAAAGGGTACAAAAGAAATAAACATTAAATGTAACATTGTAATTTCAGAAGTGCAGTTAACACCAAAACCACGAGGGGGTCATTTTTACCCCCTTTGCATGTTTAAAACTTTGTTCATATAAAGGGCTAACATGACCCACTTCATGACTTTTTCTGGCATTATTTTTAATTTTTTAATTTTTCGTAATACAATTGCTTGCTGGTCGATAATGCCAATACCAATAGTACGGTCTTATGTATTTGCTGTTTATAACTGTAAACATAGAAAGAACTGCCATATTTACAGAGAATTAAAATATCAATGCCAGTACCTAGTGTTCTCATACCAGTCTCCTCTATTTTAGCCTCGTCCAAAAAAGAGGAAAGGGCAAAATATTAAAGATGGTCGAGAGAAATGGATAGACATTCAGCCACATATTCTCCCTCATATATAAAAAGAACACACTGGTCTAACGGCTCTCGACATTTAACACAAATGCACTCACACAAACACCATTAAAAGTCTGCCAGTGTCACATGATGTGCACTGCCCTTAATCGATTAGTGCAGCAGCATGTGTGAGAGCTATAAATGTTGAGGGCCAGCGGCAAAAGAAACACGATATCCTGGTATTATTTGTCAATTTGCCGTGGAGCACACTGAAGTAAGGCGAAGATGGGATCATGTCTGTAGAACACCCACAATGCATTCGGCGTAGAGCGTGAAAGGTGCAGAGGCGCGATTACACTTCCATCAAAGAACAGTGTTGGTGTCAAAACGTGTCAATTTCCCGCCGTCACATGGGTGTGTGCTCAATATGGAAGACACAGATGACACGCAGGTAAGTATAGAGGGACTGTTGCACACAGACAACACGTTTACAGTCAATCCAAATCAACAATAGACTTTGATCAAGCCATTAAATTATAGTTTGACCCAAGTCTATATTACAACTTGTGTGTTTTCTGTGATATTCTGTTAAAGGCTTTAATACTACATTGGCCATATTGTTATACAGTCTGAGCTTTGGTGGGACATTTTTAGGATCTCCTTTTGGTGACACTTTATTTTACACTACACTTAATACATTGCATCTACCTCCTTGTGTAACCAACTGTAATAACTTGTAAATACATAAAGATGTATTATAATGAAATGTTTACTTGCATATTGTAGGCAGGTTTAGAGTATGTATGTACTTTGTAGTTACATGTTGTTACAGTTGGTTACACAGTGCGTTACATTGTACTTAATGAGTTAGATACAATGTATTAAGTGTCGTGAAAAATAAAGTATTTACCTCTTTTTTCAACTCTGCCAGGACAACTCAAGATCCGCCAATAGATTTATCAGACATCAAAATTTACAGAAGATTAAGGCTGTATGTACAAATTTTTTCCTAAACCCCAAACTATGTTGTTCCTTGCAAAATATTGACCTTCTCACACTGCATTATGAAACTAGGCATGGCTTTGAACACCATAGAGATGCAGACTGCAGCATAGTCTGACAGACAAGGGGAAGATGAAGAAGTATGAGGCCGAGGCCACAAAGTAGGAAAGAGTGACTGAGGAGAGGAGAGGGTGGCCCTTGGGGAGCTGAACGCATGAGTACAAGGGAGAATGAAAAAGAGTGCAAGAGATCAGCAAGGACACACAAGTCACTACAGTGCACCACTATATACACAGTTTAGGTTTTAACTCTGTATATCTATAAATAGCACAAGAAAAATCTGTGCCAAAATGAAACATTCAAACACCTGTCTATGATTTGGGGTTTTACAGCGATCTTATTACTCTCAAGTCTGGCTGGAATCAAAAGTGTAGCCTGTGTAATAAAGGGTTTTCTCTGCGGCATTAGTTGCAGTTTGGACATAAAAATATGAGCCAAGAGCCAAACCTAGCTGTCTGTTTTCTGTTATCCAAAGCACCTGTCCAAACATGGCAGCCAACAACTATTTCATTTGTCCTGGTTTATATCACAGTGCAACTTTAAGTCATTAAAACTCAATATACTTTATTGTTAGCTATGAGCAAAACTGCCACAAAGAGACATTAGTCTGGAGTGATAAAATTAAGTGTGCTCTAAAGGGATAGGATTTTCTGTTGCTATGCTAATATGGGATTTCAACAAAAGAAATTATCAATAAAAAATGTGGAGCATTTCAGTACTTTGTGGATAAGTAAGCGATTAAATCCATAAGACGTAACAGACAAAAACTATTCTTTTCAATTTTGAAAAACGTCAACATAATCTCACTATTTTACAATTCTGCTAAAGTCAAGGATACTTTTACAGTCTTCTCTGTGATGAACATATTTCTAATGAGAAGCAGACAAGAAAGTGAGCCTACAAAAGCAGTGTCAATAAGCTAAATACAATTCATTCACTCAGTGTTAAAGTGAATAAATAGGTGCTTTTCTTAATGGTTAATGGAAAAGACTGGGTGACTCACATAAAAAGGAAATAGGCAAAATACAGACAACAGACATAAAAGCACGAGTTAATAATACCACTTCCTGTCTAGACGGTAGAGAGCATATTGTGGTTTTCTTCCGATTTTCCCATTATCTGTTAACCCATTAGCCAACATGGGAGATGAGCTAAGTGGCCTAAAAAGCATCTTGTGTAATGAAAATAAAAAATATGTGCTTTCACATACAAACTCTAATTGGAAATTTGTTGGCAATGATTACCTTTTCTTTTTTACATCCTAAAAGTAGGAATCAATTTGAGCCAAAGCCCAATGCGTTTGCTAAATCTTTTGCTACCAACAACTTTGTTTGGGGATATTTGTATATTGTCACAGCCCTGGACGGACTTACAGGTGTGCATGTTGTATGATTAATAACAATACATTCAAAAGCAAGACATTATTTAAAAAAGGCACTGTTCTTGTAAAGTAAACAAAATGACCACTATTACAGTTCTTGAGTGAGCACAAAAAATGACAGCATAAAAACAATCTTCATGAGCCGATTTAACCTTCCTTTGAAATTAAGGATTGTCCCTGAGAATTTGCAAATATGTCAAGACTAGGACGCACCGTTTTATTTAGAACAGATGAGGTCTCAAATAGCAGGTAAAGATTCAAAAACAAGCATGGGAACAATTTGCAATGACATGACGTTTTTGTAAAGGCTGCCACAGTGCTAAGGTAACATGAGCCTAATTTACCCCACTGCGTGAAAGGCAGGGTACGCCATGTTCCCAGCCGTGATGAGCTATAGAATACTTATTGGTCCGGTGCCATGTTCGGGAAGTGAGGTAGGGAAGTGAGGCTTATGGAAGTTAAAATTAGACCCACTGTCCTGATTAAAGAACAGAGGATGAGAAAGAGTCAACGACAAGACGCAGAGAGAAAACAGTGATCCAATAGCAGGCAGAAACAGTGAGAGATTACAGCAGGATGTCCCCATTCATCCTTTTCTAATCCACCTTTCATCCATGCCTTCCTGCTACCCCCCTCCGCCATCGAGCCTTCAAAGGACTCCTCTAATGTCTAATATTACACATGCCACCCGAGCCGCTCCAGCATTGATTATCGCCGAGTGAGAAAATGTGACACGTCTGTCAGCCAGCAAGCCTGTGAAAAGGCGACAGTATGGGAAATGTGTTTGTGCTTCTAACATGCAAAAATGTACATTATTTACAAAAGCCATAGCTGGTCGTGCTTCCCAGTCCACAGGCCTCAGTCCACAGAGTCATGACACAGCGAATTGTAGCTCTTCTCATTCCCACAGATTTTCACAGTCAAACAAGTGTTACTTCCATCACTATTTTGGGTTTCTGTCTCATCAACACCTTCCCAGTGAGCCAGTTTCCATGGGAACTGCTGGGATGGCAGGATTTTTTCCACGTGGTCATCTTGATTTATGCTATGAGGATTTCAGACATGAAACCTTAAAGTGCTCTTCAAAGGCACCCAAAAGTCAGAAAGCTTGTTCAAGTGTGCCATGCTTTTTAAAAACACTAGCTCTCATAAATAACCTTCAAACAAAGCCCATTGGCAAGACACAGAATCAAATCCAGATGACTAAGCACTGTTTGTTTTGCACAAACAGACGACAACACCCCAATTTATGAAACCATATATCAACTCATTTGGGCATAGAACATTTATAATAGATGCAAAATAAAATGCTTTATGTGCCAATTAGAAAGAAAAGGATGTTAAAAAGCATCCTACCATGCGCTTTTGATTTATTGAACAATGTGTCAGTTCAGCACATTTGTGTACTTTATTAAATACATGCAAGCATAACAAATGTATAATTTATAACAAACATTTTCGATAAATGATAGATTGCTATGAATTAAGTGATAGATAATGGATAAATGTTTAAAAACATTTATTGTATGTTTCATATTTCAAACTGGGCCAAGACATTTTAAACCACATGTTGGAGAAACATATAAATATAGCCTAGTTTATTGTGAGACCAGCAGAAGGAGTGTCTTACATAAGAAGTTGTTTTTAGTCTACACTAGGTCACGAAGTGTACATCAAGCCCCTTGTGGACTGTGACTGGATTCTCACAACAACAGAGCTCTGCCCGTGGACCTGGGGGCCGCCGCTGTGTGCTTTGGTTTCAGACCTTTGCTGTACCACGGTAATCTGATATTTGGGTAAGTCTGGCAGATGCAACTTGAGCTAGTAGTTGGTGAGTTGATTTGTGAAAGCGTCAGACTTATAAGACACTCAGCACTCTTAATATATTTAAGATGTTCAGGCCTGAGAACTAAACAAAAACTTCTAAGCAGCACAAGACTTAAAATAGCCAAAATCATGTTGAATTAATTAAGTTCAGATATTAAAACCTGGCTTTAGTTTAGCTAAAAGTACAGCTTATGTGAATTTGGACAGGTTTTCCGAACTACAGCCGAGGTTTGGTAGTTGCTGGCACCAGGTTGGGCTCTGTTCCCTCCCACAGTAAAGGTTATTGTGTGTGGAGACCAGCACTGATCCTGAGTCAGTTCCTTCAGGCTTGAATTAATTGGCTCCAGATGGCCACATGGTCCTGATAAAAGACTACCTTGCCGCAGCTGGCTCACTGTGCGTTTACACAGTTTGTCTTATTTGAGCAATGGACAGCCATTATGTGCAAATCTAAAATGTATCCAGCCAATGTGAAGTTAAATATCTTGTATACGTTTTGCTTCCAAAAACATGTCTGCACTTAAATTGTCTTCACCACTCTGTTTAGATTTATCCGTGAGAATTTGGCAGCAAATCTATCAGCAGTTAATTGAGTTTATGTATCCAGAATTCCTACAGTTAAAAAGATATTCGAGTCGTCAAAATGTAATGTTGAAAGCAAGGATCGGGTTGTAATAGACACCACATGTAGAGCCAAAGCAGCTAATCGCTTCCACAACACACGAGCTAATAAAAATGTTAACAAACAGCTGGCTGATATTCAAGATAGATCTGATGCAAGGTTAAAAGTTCATGAAGATAAAAGCAATTCAAAACCTCTTTTGTAAAAAGGTCGGTTTACTAACACTTCAGGACAAGAGGTCGCCAGTGTGTTCAGTGTAAACAGTTGTGAGTAAGTGAACACTTGCTTTACTCAAATGTGTTTATTGCTTTTCTGTCTCGGAGCATTAAGGAGAGGGATGGCACTGCGGTGAACTGACCCCCACTGACCCCTATACAAATACAAACAGCCCCTGTGCAGACCCCGATCATGTGCACAGTGGACACAAGTGAATGTAATCAGTGAGCGAGCCAAGGCCATTTCCAGGGCATTTCCAACAGAGCGACCATTTATTATCCACTATACTGCGGCGAGGCCTGCTTATTGTTGACATAATGATAAATGAATGTAAAGTATAATTCAGGGACGTGCTAATGTTGTATGTAAGTTTTTGTCCCTTGTGACAGCAATAGGCTACTAACATTCACAATAAGGCCCATATTTATTTGAGATAAAAGATACTGTAAAGCCTATGTGCATATTTAAATATAACCTTGGCTTATTCCCTCAGACCAGCCCTTTTGTTTTTTTGTGTTTTAAAAGGGGGGAGCGATGGCCTGATAGGCAGATGTGCAGAGAAAAGACAGCTTGACAATAGATAAAATCCAAAGCTGCATCTGTGAATATATAAATGCTATATTAGGACAGACGGAAGTCAACCATTGTCCCCTCTGTCACCTAATAAATGCTAACTATGCTTACGGATTCCTTATAAAGGCAAGACAATAAATACAGAAAACAAAGACCGGTGAAATTCTGTTAAACTTTCTGTAGCACTATTTTTCCCTCCTTGCCAACAAGAAATGATGAAAGACCAGAGCTAAACGAAGATTTTGTTAGCAGTCAAGGTCCACTGCTCAGGGCTATTTGTCTCCCTCCCCCATTCCCCCATTTTTAACAAAACAAGTCAAATCCTATGACCTCTAACCTTAGTGACCACACTGAGGTCAGGTCAGTAAACATAAGAGCTGGTGTGGTTGGTGTAGGGCAATCAGTGTAATTAATAAACGGATCTAGTGCAGACCTTTAGAGAGACTCTCTTTTCTAACTGTTCCTGCTGAAGTGCAAAGCCAGTGTAGTCATTAGTTGTGTAGTTTTGGTCTCGGTACAGGACTTAAGTTAGGGAATGCAGAATTACAAACATTTACAAACATGCTGCATAGTACGCCTTGAAAGGATTTAAAGTCAAGATCTGCAAGACCAAAACAGATTTATTAATGTCATAATGGCAGTGGAGGGTCTCATTCATCCAGAGCCTACAACACACTGTTCTGAAAACTATGTCTTGTCTGAGTTCAGTGTGGTCGTGACTACAACACTAGAGACACAGAAAAGTACATGTGTAGACACAAGCACTGTCATCTTGTATATAAAAGCACCATTTCACTTCAGTGGTCAATCTGACACCAGACTGTTTCCAATTTACAGACGATTCCCGGGGTGAGATGACAAAACTTGTAGTGGGTCAGCATTGCTCTTTATGCTCACTCTTTCAATAGCACTGCAAACTTTTTTTTTGTACACACAAAGCTTATATTGCAACGGTCTAAAAATGTACATGATTATAGACTGTACCAGACTACTGATGTAAATTTGCTGAGAAAGAACTTTATCACTTGGATTTCACATCACTTTACTCAGCATTAAAAGAGCTATGCATACAAAATCCCTGTAAGCATTTAGATTCTGTTGTATTATGCCATAAGCAGCATAGTTCAAACCAGGCTAAACAGACACAACACACTTCTTAATCTGTGCAACAATCGCAGCCTTGTCGCTTGTATTTGGCAGTGATTATGGGAGCAAGAATAAGCATCAAGTGACACTGAATGCCTGAGGATGGTTAATGCTCCCATAAGATGCCCTTTCAGCAAAGGCAGTGACAATGAAAGAAAAGGTTAGAGGAGATTTTGGTGACGGACATGGAGGAGTGAGGCCCTGACAGAAAGAAAGAAATTTCTCGTCAAAGAAAGAAAAAAAAAATAAATGAAGAAAATGACGAGAAATTAAACCCATGGCAATATGTGAGTAGATATGTTTTTTGTGTAATGTGTGTGTGTATTAACGCAGCTAGTAGGCGCCACTGTGTATTGACTTATATGCAATTATATGCATTCATTAATTTTCTTCCACTTGGTCCCTTTAGAGGTCGCGGGTGACTGGAGCCTATCCCAGCAACTTCATCTCAGGTGAAAATCCGTGCAATAGTGAGAAAAATTAATAAGGCTGTTCAAAAACGGTGGTTGCAACGCTCGCTACCCATACAATGTCTGTCAGGCAACTCACCAATAGAAATGTGCCGGGAAATGACATACTCATTAGGTGTTCCACACCGTGGGAAACACAAAGATGGAGAAACGGAGTAGAAGTTCTATTTGGGACACTTTTGTAGAGTTTTCTTTTCAATGCACAAAATCGCCTCTAATACCAACTTGCAATTCACTGGCTCTATGACAGATTTTTGTAGATGCAGACCAATGATGCAATCACACTGCGTTTAGAGTCGGAAATGAGCACCGCTGACTTAAGGCGTGGCCTCGACTCAACGTTTGTTCCATCTCTTAGTGTGAACATGCAGTAGATTAAGATCCTATTTAACGTTGTGCCACGTGGCTTGCACAAATCTTATAAAGACAAATCGTACAGTGTATATCAGGCTTCAGGCGGGGTACACCCTGGACTGTGGGCAGCTAGTTGCAGGGCTGCACTTATATGTTATTGTATGTAATTATACATCCTGGAGGTAATGCCTAAATAAAATACAATAAATATAAAACATACTTACAAATCAGTCATTTAAAAAAGTCATTACCGCAATATTTGGTGTTGCGGTAGCTTATTTGTGTCTTTGAATACAGTTCATTGTGAATGGTTTATGATCTTTCATTCCCAGAGTGAAACTTATAAGCCGAATAAACGAGTCACAATATTCATCCATTTTTAGCACTTTGCCTTTTGTCCCTCTAGTCTTAAATTTGTTTGACTACTAAATGTGACCATACACTAGAACTAGCTGCTATACTAGAGTTGGCTGCTGAACAATACCATTCAAAGCAAATCAATAGACGCATTATGGCCCTCCATTAACACACAGAGCAAGTGTGTGCGAGCAGGCCTGCACACATGCATGTAATCCCTCCGAAATGGAAATGGTGATTATGCATTACTGACAAGAGTCATTGGTTACGCTAGGCAAGACAAGCGTGTGTCTGTGTGTGTGTGTACACTCGGCATTCATTTAGTCAAAACAAAACAAGCGGCAGCTGAGTGTGTGTGTGTGTGTGTGTGTGTGTGCACGCTGGCTGTGACAACAGAGAGAGCAGATTTTAGGAGCCAAAAGGGGGGTTTGGTAAAGAAAGGAATTGAGACAGAGGGGGAGAAAGCGATGTACAAATACATTGAGGAGAAGAAATGAAGTTTGTTTAAGGGCCACTCAACTTCTGATCTGCAACTTTTCCTTTTTTGATTCACTTCACATTATAAGGACTCAAGAGTCATTCTAGGAAACTAACTGAAAACTTTGTTAGCATTAATCAGACAAATAAAACAGAGCATCACGTTTCCTGGTGCCAATTTGAGCCAAGATTTTAAAACCTTTAAGTCACATCAGATGAGGTGGTATGGCTCCAAAATGACTAGGCAATTACACATCTTAATAATGTTTAAAAAGGAAAACCACAATGCAGGCCTTGCTTGTGTATACAAAGCAACCACAGAACGGCCCCGAGATGAAAAGGGAAATGTTTTCTCAGACCACACATTTAGGATTCGGCTGCGAGAGGCTTAATATAATGTGTAAAACTAATACTAAAATTAGAAAGCTGGAAAAAAAGTTTATTCAATTCTAAAAAACTCTAGGGATTTCCTCATGGTTGGAAATGCAGAGACATGTCAGATAATATGCTGCAGAAGAGGTCACCTGATATGAGCAGGAATGTCAACCAGTCTACCTTGTGAGCTTGAAAGATAATACCATCAGAGTATTTAGTGCTATAGATAAAAGTAAATACAGCAATGGGCAGCACACAACATAAAAAGCACATGGTTAATTGCTAATTCTCCTATATTGCCTGTTAAATTATGTTATTCAGCACTGAAAACGTGCTTTGGAGGCTAAAATGTAGATGCTGGACACTCATTTGCTTCTGCAATCTTTACTGTGATTACTCAAACTCTCAACGAATCAGCCAACTACCAAACTGCAGCGAAAGTCACTGTGAGTTGTAAACATTTACTCAACCTGGATGTGAGGAGTGGGGACAGTCTGGATTATAACTAGGTCAGTAAACCGTGGCGGCAGCAGCGATGGGGGAGTGCTTTGTGGTGAGCATCTTGGCAGAGGGAGCCCTGACTGTAGAATATGGTCATGCCGGTGGGACAGGGCTACAATGAGCTGGCATGTTTTATAGAGATGTGATGCCAGTCTCTCCACCGGTCTAAGGAGCATGGGAAGGCAAACACAGAGCTGATCTCAAAGACTTCTAACAGGGCACAGCTTCTCGCCAAAAATCACTTGCACCTGTCTTCCTTTCTCAGACTTCTCTCCTCTTTATTCCTGCTCTTTCCATCATCTTTAGGAGTCATTTTTCCCTTCCTGATTGCCAGCAACGTATGCGCTCGTCTTTTTGATTTGACCGTTGCCAGGTTTAAAAGCTGCTGGCGTCATCTCAATTGGTCCAGTTTGGAAACGTGATTGCTGTCGATGCCAGGGCACTAGAGTCAAACTTCAGAGACAAGATTTTTTAAAAGAGGGCAGAAGGCAGTGCCAAGAGCTGGCTTGACTTGTGTTTCATTAGCATCAGATAGAGTCTCTCTTCATTCAGTCCCGCTGGTATGTGTGTACGACTAAACCGTCAAGCAGGCTGGCCTTTAGCTGAACTGCACTCAACTCTGAGCACTACAGAAAAAAGAAGTTGTTCTTGATATACTCCAGCTTTTTGATGCTTCTTCTCCTCAGTTTGAAGACTGTTTATGCTCCTCTGAACACATTTTATTTCAATAATTAACTTTTTATCCTGACTTCAACATCAGCTGCGGAGATTCTTTCTAATATTTTTGCCTCTTATTTGCGGTGTCTCTCAAAAGGCAGGTAGATGAGAGGGCGTAAGCGTCAAGCTGAGATTGGAGGTTACAGTATCAGATGACAGCTAGTGGGACTTAGGCAGGTGCCCGACACGCCGCTGAATGGAGCAGCTCATTACGGCGGGACATCTGCTGCTGTCCGGCCCCCCTTTTTAGACTCCGCCCCTAGCTTTTTACACTGCTGCTTTGATGCCCTGTCAATGTGTGAGAGAGACCAGCAGCAGAACAAAAACACACGCAACCATGCATGCGCCCACGCTCATACACCTGCCACCTAGCTGGCTGCCTCACAATAACGCAAAAGAAAGAAAAAAAATTAATGTAAAAGCATTGTACTATAATGGTGCATTCTGTGTTTCAGTAATGAACAAAGTCTAAGGCTGCCATTTTAATCTGCTCCACATTACAAAAGTTGATAAATTATATTTTGACATTAAGTGTTTTTGTGCTGAATGCATTAGAGGTATCACAATTTCCAAGCACAACTGTCAACAAAAGAGCAGTGTTTTCTCTTGTAAGTGAGAAATTGCTATTCAATAAATCTCATATTTTCCATCATAAATAAATATATTATGAAAAACAGTCGGCATCAAATTAAATTTCCTCTGCAACAAAAACTTCACTCATTAAATGATTAATTTGGAAAACCAGGGCAACATTCCTCAAAAAGAATAATTAGAAACAGCTGAAACAGCATTTGTGTTAAGTGTTTAGGGAGGGAGCTCATTAAAAGCAATCCTTAAATAATGCTACTGTTACCACTTTTGTATTTACTGTCATTATTTATTACATAACTATTGGAGAAACTCGCCAAATATCTACATCTGCACTGCAAACACACGAGTTTGTTTAGTCCAGAGAGTCAGCTGTGTAAGATTTAACAGATCAGGGTTAGACACATGCCTGTTTTAAAGTAATCACTTTAGTCTAATATAAAAAGATACAACTCAAGTAGCTTTTGAAAACTGGATGTGGAAACTTCCAAAAGTCAATGACAGACTCATAAAAACATGGTTACAACTTTGTGTGAATTTTTAGGTAGGCCTATAATTATACTCAAGTAGAAAGCTGTATACATGAAGCCTGACTATGAATCACACTATTCAAGTGTGTTAGTTAAAAAGACAAACTCAAACTACTGCCATTCTACTCGATTAAGAGGTTTAAATGCATTATAAAAGTCTGATTAAAGTCTACGGCAAAATGCAGCCCGTTGTAATGTTGTACAATGCTCTTCAATACATTTGGTATTAAAAATAAAAGATATGTAATAGGGAACAATAGACTTTAGATGGATTTGAAGAAGTTTCAGTTGGATTTGAAGACGTTTCAGCTGGATTTGAACAGGTGTAAGTTACTATTGCAGCCACTTTGAGTTTGACACCACTGATCAAGACAATTTAGAATTTCTCTACTTGTATGTAAACACACTGACCGGCAGCTCACTGGTTCTGCACATATACTTTTACACTTAAACACACGTAAAAAGCACTCGAGAAATGTACAGAAACTAGCCGAGTTTGAAACACAGCCTCTCACATTCACACCTATTATCGCAAATCGCTGTGAAAACCTCACCTCTTCTTTGCAGGACCGTCCTCACTGCTCCCATCCAGGCCCTTTGAGCGCAACAAGCCATCTTCTTTGTGGCTGCCCTTTGACCCCGAGCCTTTAAGCTGCCCATTGGCTAAAGAACCTGAAAGAAGAATGTTCAAAGAGTTACAATTTGGCAGGCTTGAACATTGAAGTAAATGTGAGAATATTGAAAAATCTCTTTGGTCTTTGGCAATCCTGTATATCAACCATTGCCTCATATTGCAGCATTATCAAGTTCTTTAGCACTATTTACAGATTTGTATTTGCCCCCAGTTTAACTTGTTAGATGCAACTGGTGCTTACTGCAGATGAATGTGATGTAAGCTTGCAGAAAAAAAATGCCCTAGGCTAAAAGAAAGTGAACAAATATTACTGGACTTGACATTCTCAGCGAGCCTAACTGACAGAGCCCTAATTAAATATTTAGCAAGCAACTGTAGACAAACAAAATAAGCCCCCAGACAGATCCGTAAATCAAAAGCAACAACAGTCACAGAGAATTCAAATTAGGTCAAACAGGAGGAGCAGAAGTCAATTGTAATTATGGGAGACAACCAAATTAAATAGATATCACCGAGCGCGTGTTCCTCGCGGCTAGTTCAGGCAATTTCTCAGAACGCCGTTGACGATGAGTGTGAATAAGCAAACTTTATTGAATTGGTGTAGCTTTTACAGATACCTAGAACCCGCTCCTTCTTTAAAACCAAATTAGTGCATACCCGAGGCTGTAAAGATAAGATTTATGTCGGTTAGTCAGCAATACAGCAACCAGACATTTGACACTGGCTATAAATTATTCCATTTCACTCAGTTTGACCCCTTTTGAAAAGCATTCAGGCCTGACTAATATCTGGTATGGCAGGTTGTTTAATTATACATGTTCATTCTACAAAAACAAATGGGGGCCCATTGCATATTCAGATTGGCACTGGTGCTTTTCAACCCATATTCTGCCTTTATTACCTAAACCTAAGGCTCAGCAAACTGTTGGCTGATATTTTTGCAGCATTAACAGCTGGTGTTGGTGCAAGTGAAAAAAAAAAAAACATAAATAAAGAGGCCTCTTCAGATGAGAATACTACACAGACTAAAGACATCTAAAATAAACCACAAACAGGAAGAAAGACAGGACATGCTTTCTAGAAGGGGCTGTCTATTTGTGAAATGAAATTAAACGTCATCTGTATTGGTCTAAACTAAAGAAGGTACAAACGTAAATACACACAGTACGTGGTTTTATCTCAACGTAAATTTAAATTCAATAGCCGTTATTCTATGCTGAAAATATAAAAATTACATTAGTAGGGGGAGACGTATGTGATGCTGCATAAACTTAAAATAAAATAAACGCCCGCACACTGTCTGACTTGCAATGGTAATATTTATTTACAGGTGCAGAAATGCAGCGTTTCAGCCCTAGGCCTTTGTCAGGCAAATGGTTGTAGGGTGTACAAAAGCCATCTTAATTAGGGAGTGGCCAGACAATGACGGCAATACAGACATACAAGTTCAGGGCTTGACAGTAACACACACCAACCCGATAAATGCAGGGGAATTTTATAATCCATCCAAATGATGCTGGCTATATCTCAGCACATTTCACTTCTGTCTGGTTTGCTCTTTCCATATGTATGGAGCACAGTGAGAGAAGAAGTTTGGTATGTTTTATTAGATGCAAGCACATAAATTAACATGAGATGGTCCTTTTTTAAATTGATTTTTCTTCACCTGTTTTTTTTTTTTATATAACATACGACAACTATAGGCTAATGTGGCAAGTGAAAACTGTAATTTTAGGAAACCACTAGCCCCAATGGCCAGTGAGCAAAAAAGTTAATGTCAAGACCTGTCATACAAGGAAGTTATAAATTGATCAAAAATCTAACTAAACATTTACATGACAAACGCCTAGTGCTAAAATTACAGTTATAATGCCCTTTCTTTGCGTCACTTTCTCATTGATTAATTACTGTCTTCACAGCACGTCCATGTGACTGATGCTTTAGAGAGATGTGTCACTCACCTGCTCCACAAACTACTAATAGCATCTGTCAAGCTAAAATAAATGAAGATAATAAGACGGGACCCACAGTTAGAATAAGTGGCAACTTGAATGAGATCCTTTTAGCAAGGAGGCTACTATGGAACATGTCTGAGCATTGTGTCATGTGAGAAAGATTGAAACAGAGACAGGCGTAAACAAATGACAGAGCGGGGAAGGGCGATTGTGGAACAGGTAATAGGAGTTTCTAAACACATGATTTAAAAGGAGATTTATAAATGTGTTCAGTGACACACACACACACACATGGCAGGTTGGTACCTGAAAGCGGAGGTACAGTCATCAACCACATATCACTGCGGTCACAGAGTCAACAAGCACCAACATAGTGAGTAAGGCTATAGCACTGCTGGCAATGTTTTACGCTAGCTTTGGAGAGTCTAAGAGTCTATATACCATGGTGAATCACCAC
Source organism: Neodontobutis hainanensis (assembly GCA_024349245.1). Taxonomy (NCBI): domain Eukaryota; kingdom Metazoa; phylum Chordata; class Actinopteri; order Gobiiformes; family Odontobutidae; genus Neodontobutis; species Neodontobutis hainanensis. Next base: position 199,860 of record JALDNG010000148.1, on the reverse strand, counting down.
GCTACAATGTCCTGCTTCGCACGAAAGTGTAACAATTATAAGCCTCACTCAACAGGCATTTATTTGATGTCAAACTTTGAAGTTTTGCCACCCACGCCACAGTTCATTTACATACAATGACAAGAGCCAAGTAGAATTGCAACGCATTAACTTTAACCAATCTTTGTTGTTAAACCTGGGATCAAATGGACTGTATACATTTAACTCCAGATGTTAGGTCCCCTGTCAAGTTTCAGGCTCCCACGAGAAAATTTTCAGCATAAAACGCAAAAAACATAGCTGGTAAAAGCCAATTACACAAAACAATAGTTTAAAAAGATGACCTGTGGACAATATATTTTGAAAGGCGAGTTGCACCAGAGCAAAAATGAAATAGCTCATTACGTTTAATTGTTTTCAGAAATTGACTGACACATGATGTCCCCCTAGAACTCAAACAAACAGGCCCGTTTTTAAACACCCGCCCCCCTCTTGCTCATTTTGTTCTCCACTGGCTGCTTCTGTGCATTCCCCTTTCCTCCAAAGAGTTGTTTGACATATGCTGGTTGCACATGAGTGCCCATCTGAGGGGCAGAGCTGGGAATTATGGGAAGGCAGACGACTAGGGATGGGCGAGTGAATGTGTGCCAGTGAACAATCCAGGGATCGCTGCCTAAACCTGGAAAACTCTGGGGCGATGGCAGAGGTGCAGACGAGGGGGTGGGTAGTGAAGAGGCCATAATAGTGTGCCATCCCAATACTGGCTCCTAGGGGGGTTTCTAATCAGATTTATGCGTGCTTAACTAAGCCCATCGCCTTGCCGTGTTCACCTCGAAGTCTCGGAGGAAAAGGGGGGAGTGAACAAAGGTACATAGCAGAAAATGGCATATGAGTGGGTTGAGAGGAGCCTATTAGTGTGAGCCGCGGTGATAAGTGAACTATAGCAGAGTAGTCAAGCCTTGAGAAAGACAATCATCAGGGGCAGAGTGAGCTCATATAGGTTCTTGATTGCACTAAAGCCTAAAGAGAAAAGTGTGGTAATGCAGCATCTGACGAAGAGGAAATGTTGGTCAAGCCTAAAAATAAAGAAGTGATTGCAACAAAGGGACTACATCATCCGATTGAGGGTCACATACAGTATCAATTACATACATTAAGAAAATAACCAGAATGTGCAAAGTTTGTACATTTAAAATAATATTTTATAGAAAACTGGAAACCCTTGTAGCTAAATATATAAAAGTGTTTCTGGACATTTAGATAAAACTAAATCCTAATGTAAAACAATGTGTTCTTAGTGACCATGTTGCATGTACATCATTATATTTGACATTATTTCACATTTTACTACAACTGGTTCATCTTTTATCTGCTCATCTATTTAGTTCACTTTTGTTTAGCTCTGTTCCTTTAGTTGTTAAAGCAAATCGGTGTCTAAACATTTCCACTGAGTGAAATGTATTTCTGGTCTCCCAAACTGCTCAAATATAGAAAATAAGCTTATAAATCCAGATCACACATCATGAGAAAATTGTGAGACAGGTCATTTGTGGAGTTGTTGCATGTTTAGTACTAGTTTGCTAGTATTTAATCTCTAAGGCCCCAAAACACAACCACTAAAATCCTCCGTCTGCATGCAATTAAAACATTGGAATGCCATTTAAAGAAAAAGTGGTGTTTTAACCCTATTTTTTTTTAGAAGAACTCCCCATAGTATCCTTTAACCAAAACAGTGAAAAAAAACTAAAATAGGCAGTCTGGCAAAAGGGTATGAAGTATAAACATACTGCTCTTCTTACTAAAGACAGACCCAACAAATATTGTGTGACACTTACCACAAGCCAGAACAAAAGCATACAACAATGGGCAGTTCAGAGACATGCATCTGCTTTGTGTGCTTCAAGGCTGTAGATTTACAGCATCAAAGAAAACAACAAGATATTTTTTGTTAGGGCTCTGCCGCCGAGAATGAAGAGCGCACAAGGACAAGCAAAATAGATGCAATTTTTCTTTTGATAGTACAATAGCCTTTCCTCCTTTTATCCCACCTTGCAGGTATTCCCTCGGCCTTCTTTTTTCCTCTGCCAAGTGACATCTTATATATGCTTGTGCAAAAGGGCTGTCAACTAGTGGCATCAGACAGGACAGCCCAGTTTCTTTTATTGAGTCTCTATTATTTTCTATTATATTATTTAGCATTTCCCTACAAATCACAAGGATTCCCATTTACAAGTGGCTATAGGTAAGACAGAAAGAGGGCTAAAACAGAAAGGGGGTGTTGGAGATATTGGAAACATGGAACCCTCTCCTGAGCCCCTTATAGTTTTTTGGCAAAAAGCCAGCTCCTGCATTAGCAGCACAAGGAAATAAAGAGTAGTAGAGGGCTATGTTAAGAAAGAAGGAACTGCTGACTTTAGAGACTGACATAATGAATTTTGTCATAAGGAGTAAATAGATCTGTACTAGTAGTTTAGTTGACAGGAAAGTACGTACCAAACAACTACTAAAAGGTGTTTTTAGCTATATTTATGTTATTTAATACTGTCCTCGCACATGACAAGCATCTTTGCATTTTTGTTGCTTATTGATTGCTAAGCTGTGCATGTTTTAATGCTGCTTCATCTATGTTCATAGTATTATAGGGAAAAATATTTTAGGTAAAAAGAATCAGAGTCACACATTTTGTACATATTTGGTTTGTGTTAAGGAAAAAAAAAACAGTGTTGCAAAAAGCAATAAAATAAGTCAAATGTCAAATGCTTAATGTAGCATTGCTGGCTCTGTTCAACTGCACTGGCAACAGGACGCGATACAGTAGGAAGACAAGAAGCTGGAAGGTGACAGGCAGAAAGGACAAAACAAGAAGATGAAGACTGAGACAGAGATGGATGGAGGGACAGGGGAGAGAAATGATGCAGGGTGGCAGCGTGGAGGAACATAATGGAGTAGCGCTCGAGAGAGGCGAGGCAGGCTGTGGCGATGAAGGCAGAAACCAGAGTCCTATTGATGTGTAACGAAAACCAGCATCAGGGGAGAGACAACCGGAAGGACAGACGAACAAATGGACGGATGGAGAGATGAGGGAAGAAGAGAGTAGCAGTTATGGAGGGAGGGAAGAAAGAGCCTGGACCAGGGGCATAATGTAATTTGTTTAATAATGGAGAGAACGAGCCGGAAGCACAGAGATGGACGGCTGCCAGCGGGTACTGTTAAAGCGGCTGTACGTAGAGAGATGGCATGATTGCTGGTTGTGAACGACAGGAGGCTGAGCTGGAGGCGCCGTAGACCGACATGCTCACGGCTGAGTGACACAATCCCACACCTCTTTCAAGAGCTGATGGCTGGCTCGCGCAATGGCATCATGAAAAGACAGATGATGCCGTGCAAATACTAATTTTATGAGACCATATCAAAAATGTTATTGTGACCTACTTGAGAATGTTTGAGCCATAAACCAATATCACTAAGCATCGCCAATGAACCAGTTTGTTAGATAATTATACGCAAATGCAGTAAAATTGCTATAAAAAAGGGATATTATGAACAGTGAGTAACATTTATAGATGAGTGAGAGTAGGAAACATCCAAGGACCAATAATCTATGTTAAGCTGTATAAACTCTGTCCAGATTGGCTTGATGTAGCAAGAAGTAATAACCATAAAACGGTCATAGTTCAGAATACTTTTTAACACAGTTATGTAGCTAGTAATGCTAACATTTAGCAACTGCATGTGAATATCCTACTGCAGAACATAATTGTGACACTGACGTGGTAAAGACTAGAGATGTAAGAAAGAAAAAATTCTGTTAATATTGCTATATTTTATTATGCGATTCTCGTATTCAATTTATATTACAGCAGAATCTTTTTTTTTTTTTTTCAATTATTTTTTTTACACTAAATCAAACATTTGGAGAGTTTTTTTTTATCCGCAAGAAATAACTTTGTTGCTTATTTAGTTTAGACAATTAATTAATAAATATAAATAATAATCATAAAAATAATAATAAAGCATAGCGCTTTTCAAGATACCCAAAGACACTTTACATATCCATTATTCTGTAGCCACAGCTTCCCTGGGGTAGACTGACATAGACGTGGCAGCCATTTTGTGCCTACGAAACTCTGTAGCCACAAAACATTTTCCCACATTTATAAACCAGTGCCACGTACATGCAAGGAGGGTTAAGTGTCTTGCCCAAGGACAACACAACTGTGGGGAGAACATGTTATAGGACGGGTTATAGGACGACTGCTCTGTCACTGAGACACTGTTGCTCTTGTAAATGTGCACACAAAGTACGAAATTAAGTTTTCCAGATTCTTACATAAAAAATAAAAAAATACATAAAAAATATATATATATTTTTTTCTTGTCTTACAATATTTGGATATAATGTGTATCGTAATACACATCATGTCGGCTTGCCAATATACACCGTTAGTAAAGACCGGAACTAATAATTTACCTATTTTTACTTTTTTCACAAGATTGCATAATAGGTGTATTACATGAGTTTCTCCAAAATGGCTGGTTGACTAAAAACTGCAGCATGTTTGGCCTCAACACAAGCCCACACTCTCTAACCCGCGGCCCTCTAAAACAGCGGGGGCTGCCCATCCAGGATGTTGCGCACGCTGAGTGTGATCCTCCAAAATGGCTGACAGTTTCACCACAACATCTCTACAGCGAGACGGGGGAAAAGAGCTATGCATCTCCTCCAAAGCCTGGCTAACCCACGGTGCTCTAAAACAGCGGGGCCCGTCTATTCAGCGTGGCTCCCTTTTGTGTGAGCGCGGGCTGCTGTCGTTACCCCCAGTGCGACAGGCCGCCGATGCTTTCTAATGAGTCATTTTTATTCAGGCGATAAGGTCAGCTACCCGTGGCGGCTTAAAAGGCCCTGAGGAGCGATGGAGTGGCAGCTATGAGATGGCAGTCGGTCGGACACACGGATACACTCACTACGATGAGAAGGAGGGGGCACTGAATAATAGAGAAATTAAAAATCATAAAGACAGAGATGAAAACACAAGGTATAAAAGATATGGTGAATATCAAAGACACTTCCCTCCTGTCTGGCTGCTTGTATGACTGCCTGGCTTCCTTGGCTGGGTGTGAACTTTTCTTTTTTTTCTCCTTTCTTTTGGTGTCTCGGTTTTGTTAATGTCAGCCAAGAATAGCTTCTGAGGCATGTGTGAAGTTCAAATCCATTTCTTTCTATTTCTTTTTTAGATGGAGAACCAATGTCAAACAGACACACTTGCATTGTGGTTGTTGTAGTTCATCCCACTACACTTTATATTCTGTTGCAGATAAACATGCCACGGCAGCAAACTACATCACCTGTTTGGGAATGGTGTCCTTTCTAATAAGCTACTAACTTCAAGTGTTAATTTATGTCTGTGTTTCTATTAGCGCACATTTTTGATGAGTCTGGACCTCGGGGTAAGTGTAAATGTTCAAGCTGAAAAGATTAACAGCACACATGGTGTTTTTCTAAAACTCATGTTTGATGTGTAAACAGCATTAGAGATGAAGTGTGAAAATAGTTAGAGTTTGTATCAGGGTTCCTTTAAGGATGTGATACTGAAACAGCAAATGAAAGATGGTGTTAGATGCCTAAAGACTTACAACACAAGCAAATGTCTGAAATCTTTTCAAAATCTGCAAAATCTGTTATATATATATATATATATATATATATATATATATATATATATATATATATATATATATATATATATATATATATATATATATATATGATAAGTGCTTATCCTTCAATGGCAAACACACAACTAAATCTGTCAACATCAGTTAAAAAGAAATGGCCATTTAAAACTCAAATGTCTAGCAAAGCACTAAAAACTGCTACTTTAACACGTCTTTCCAAATTGCATTTTAATAAAGTAAGCTTTTCAATATATCTAATCCCAAAACACACATTTTATACTATTACAATTGCCAAAGCTATAGATTATTTTAATATAAACTAAGGCATGAGTTTTTTTTAGACAGTGACTTCCAGGGTAAATTTATGGGAACATTGTTCATTTCATTATCTGTGGTGTTTTTAGTGTGCTTAAGAACTCACCGTTGGAGGCTGTGGTTCCATCGCCGTCCAGCTGCCGTTTCTGTGCACTCCTAAACTCCTTTAGTGAGAGGTAGAGCACCTTCCGCATGACCCGCTCTTCCGACCACGGGATCCCATCACTGTCGTCCTGCAGAAACACACAAACAAACAACAAAAAAAAAAAAGGGAGAAATTGTCAGTAAAAGTGGACACCATAGTTAGTCTTTTTTATTTTTTTTGGGGGGGGGTTGGTTCTAATAAGATCCAATCCTGGTTGAGGGATATCGTTATTGCCTTCACTGCGTGTCAAGGCTAGGCTGTTACACCTGTCCTGTTTTAGCCGGGACAGTAACGTTTTTAAGCCCCATGTCCCGTCTCCCAGAGGATATCTGCTTCCTGTACCGTTATTTTTAAACCATCAATGCCAATCATAAAGCCAAAGCAGCGCACTTTGCTGGTAAGTCATTTGTCCCATCTCCGACTTTCACTGTTTTAGTCTGTCATCAGCCAAGAAAAGTTACGATTTACTAATGAGCTTAAGGAACAACACAACTGCTTGTTTTTAGGAATGCACATTTGTTACATATTAAAATAATAAAAAAAAATAATTTACTCGATGCAATCAGTTCACTTTTTTGTGTTTGCTAGTGGTATATTGATTTTGCAGAGACTTTCCATTCAGGAATTTTTGTCCCGGTACTGTCCTTTGATTTGCGTTTATAAAATTAAAATGTCCCAGTTTTGAGGTTTGAAAATCTGCTCATCCTAGTCAAGGCCATAATAAAACAAAACGTAATTATAGAAAAATGAGAAGGAAGACGTTAAGATACCAGTACGATACATTCTTTAATATAAAAAATACAAAAGGACTGCTATAATGACTTCTAAAATCAATTGCACCCTTGCCCTCTATATCATGACATTAGCATGACACAGCATTAGCATAACACAACATTAGCTTGCAGCTACACACAGACAGGGGCATTAGCATAACAATAATTGAACGACTGCTCCCCAGCACAATGCCATGATAGCAGCGTGTTATGGTGATGAATGGAATGGAAGCAAATGAAAAAAGCATCATGGGACTGCGAGTTCATGTGTTGCTAATCTCTCCCAGCGAGACTGAAACAAAAGATGCTATTGTCAGAGAGGTCAGCAGAAGTCATACAGGCACATAAACAATGCATCCTCTTACAACACACGGCCATTTTTTTTCTCCAGTCAGCTTCAATCTCAACAAACACAAGAGACCACTAAGAAGTTACACAAAATAAAGATGAAATAAATTCAAAACACGCCTTTATTTATATTGAGAATTAATAGAAAATTATTTCCTCAAATTGAGCATTGTTAAAAGGCTCTTTAGTGAGTGTCCAACAGGAATAAACACACTTCTCTCCTCCATTGCACTTCCCTACACTTGCTTTAGTGGCTTCGTTTGATGTCAAACAACGCTAATGACTACAGGAAATGAGATTAGGACTCGAGCAACAACAAAGAAGAATTAATAAATAATAGAAGTGGAAATAGCTTTTCTCTCGTCAAGCCATGGGGTAAACGCACAAGAAAGCTAATGTATGCTAATTATGTGAATTAAAGACACATTTCTGACAGTGCCGACTCATCCCGACGAGCGCGTTTCCCACTGTCGGCACAGCGTCGAGTGTGGGAGTCGGTCTGATCGCCCGCTTGACTCAGATCATTGGAGTTGGCTCAGAGTCACTGTTGGCACACATGGCAGTGACATCAGCAGACTTTTAAAATCTCCAGCTCACAGCAAAATAATTACTCTGCGATAGTGTATTTCTGCTGCGAGAACAAGATAGCAGCACCAGCAATCTATTGAGGGCTAGTGTGAGAAAATAGACAAGTCTACAAGTGTTGAGTGTCTAAATCCTGATACGTGAAACGGAGCAAAAGTCAATGTTCTGCTTATACAAACACAGCCAATGTCTAATCTTGAACCAAACCAGAGCACACTGTCCCAGTATGAGTAAAATATAATTTAATATTTGGCAATGTAACAATTACAGACTTTCCTTCATAGTATTTTAAGTCGTTTTAGTTTGACTGTAGGGTAGTATGAGTAACCAACAAATCTGATGACGCTTTCTAATATTGCATTTTAAACACTGACTTTAGCATTGAGAGTAAGAGGATCATTCATTGAACCGTCTGTACCCATTATTATCTTGGGAGCCCATTCTCACCATAAAAAACTGAATACGATTGCCTCATGTCATGACCATCAAACCACAAACATGAAGAGTTACATGTAGAGTAAAATCTGTTTTACTCTTTACAACAGGTGGGTCACTACAGGGTTGTTTAAACAGAACACCCCCTTAACACACAAGAATCCAATTTATTATCTTGTGACAAACGTGGTGCATTTAGCGAATCATGTAACGGCCTCATTCACTCACTACATTCATATCACATGTCTTAACACATTTTGACAATATTGACAAGGCTGAAGACTGAGAAGACTGCTTGTTTATCATGCCTTTTGTGTGTTTTTGTCTCCCAGATAAAAATACCTTGTGCAGACTATTCTTTTGAATTCCTATGTCTGCACTGGGGCCTTTGGGATGAGGCCATGGTGGCGCTTGAGGAGGAGGAAGGAGGGAGATTAAAAGGCGGGTGTCTGCGCGTGATGGAGTTGATGGGTGACAGCGCACTCACACCCTGGGAGAAAAGAGAGGCCTGTTGGGTGCAGCGACGCTTTGCAGCCTGTGACAGAGGTTGATAGGGTGCGTTTTGTGTGCAGCGAGCAGTCCCTCATTACTCTGTCACACGTGAGTGCATGTTCGCACACACACTCTTGTGGAAAAGGTAGTGCCAGTATTCAATTATGCCATTTTCTGCTGTAGTTAATGTCATCTAATCCAGCCTGCCAGGTAAGTACCAATTACCCAGACAGCTCACTGGCACTGTTCTGGAGACGGGTGGCACCAGGCCAAATGTACTCTGACACAAAGTGGATCTCAGAGTTACAAACACTCACATATGCAGCTTCCATGGTATCCATACCCTAGCTTGACATACACAAATACAGCTGCAAAAGAAGATGATTTTTATTTCCTCCAAATGTTGACCCTAAAGTTCATCAGTTATTCTCTTTCTCTATTTTGCTCACAGATGCTGGCAGTGTGCCACGACTATTTCCTATTTTGTGTAGCAGCAAGGTCTAGAGAAGCAAGAAAAAATGCTGAGTGACATTATGTTTTCTCTGCTATAAAAGGAAAAAAGAAAAACAAAAAAGTCAGCAGCCAATATTGCAGCAGATCTTGGTTGCGGTGTTTATAGTGTATAGTATAATTGGGTTCTCTCACTACTCATTTAATTTGGTTTCCTTTTCAGTGTCTACCATCATGCATTTCATTGAATCATCCCAAAGTCGTGCAGTAGAGGTATCAGCATGTTTGCATCATTGAAACACCCCCTTTATACCCTCAACTTTACACCCAGTTAGGTTTGCCAAGTTAGGTTTGGAAGATATTAACTAAACTAGAAAAAAATTAAGTAAAATAAATGCACACATTAAGGAAGTCCTGGCATTGCCTACAGAATACAAGCTTCCATACAGTCTGTGGAACTTATAAACACAGCGGCCTGGTGTGTGAGCGAATGTAAGCAGGTAATGCTCACTGGATATTGCATACCTACTTTCCCGTCCCTAAGACAAACCATTAAAACTACCAAACATCAACAAAAGTATGATAAACATTCAATCCACCTAAAATGATGCTGCACTAAATCAGACACCTGCTGTGCTGCGAAAACATTCCCAGAGTATTCCCAGCCCTCCAAGAGCTGAGCAGATGCTGAGAAGCTTGAGAACACGTCTAAGGCTGAATAGGGTTTTCTTTTTCTATCTGTTGTTATTCTACCGAGATGAAAATTGAGGCTGCTTCGACTTCATACCTCCTTCCTCCAAAGCATGCAAATTTAATAATCAACAGCTGATGAAGAGGTGGATTTGTTGAGCTGTGGGCAATGCTTAGCAGTGCGGGAAAAGCACTGTAGATGGAGAACAAGATTCCAGGGAAAGGGGAAGGGGGAGGAGGACAATGATGTCAAGCACTGGGTGTCCACTTTAAGTTAAAAACTGAGGTACAAGTCGAGTGATCCGAGTAAGGACGTGAGCACAAGGAAAAACAATTTCCTCGTGGATTATGCTCTAGCTTCATAGCAAAACTGTGACAAAGAACCCACTATGCTAATGCATGCTTTACAACTGTATACACAAGCAACCGTCCTATTAATTTTTGTGTATCTGCATGCATGTACAACTATCCCTGCATTCACACTAGCTGTTCTAAAAATATCCGAGGACTGTGCTTCTGCCGACTGTGTGGATGTCACGGTGGAGGAATGTGGGCCACATGCCAACCACAATCTACTTCACAAAAAAAACAGCCCAAAATGTATTATTCTCATCTACATTTCCCCTCAGAGGTCGGACACACTGAGATGGATGAAAGCATAGATTGCTGCAAGAGAAATGTTATTCTAGTGAAGCCGAGGTTATTGTATCCAGTAGTCAAGACCGTCTTTGTAACACACTGCTCCGTTTTTGTTTTTTTTTTTGTTTTAAAAAGGAACATATGGGCCCCAGATGACTGAGCGCGGATATGAAGAGTTCAAAAGTGGGGCAGATGATGGCATTAACAGTTATTCCCACAGAACAAACAAACTGTGACCTTTGTTCGGGTCACCAACTAAACACTAGATTATAATCATGAAAAATGTTGAATGAGAGGAGAAAGAAAATCAACGGCAGCGTATTAGGTTATAATCGCACCAACAATGCGGAAGATCATGGCCACATCATCATGCAAAGACATGTCAAAGAAATGTATCTGGTGATAAAATGGAGAGAAATGCGTTGGAGTCAAGATTCATTAGATATCCCTCGACCTGACACTCGGAAATGTGTTACAGCGGTTTTTAATTCAGCAAACTACTGAAGTGGTTCCTAAAACTCAGTCAACCAACACAAGTACAAAGCATCTGCTCACAGGGTTGACATTCCAATCCTAACTACATCCTGGTCCCCACGTCCCTTAAAGCTCTGAAGACCGGATGCTTAGCTCAGCTCCGAGTGCGTACAGAGTATGGGTTGGTGGGACGAGGACTAGAGGCCCCAGTATAATCGCTTCATTACACCACAAGCTCACTGCATCGGAATGTGTCCAAAAGTGTGTGTGTGTAGCCACGGGGCCTTCCCTTGAACCCAGGATACAGGGGTAGCCCCAACATGGAATCATAGTTTTCAGGAAGCAGCAATGACAAAATATTTCACTGTGTATCTATTTACTACTTTTAATAAGCAATAAACCACCACAGTGAATTTTTTAATTAGAAAAAAATGTTATGTCCACCTACAAACTCTAAAAAGGACCTTAGACTTTACTGCCTAGTTATTTTCAGATTTTTTTAAGCACGTGTTTATAGTTTATTCCATAATGTTCAACGTTTAAGATAATAATTTGGAAGTATGTTGCTTACCACAGGGTACCACAATTACAAATTCACTCTATTTTAGTGTGATTATTGTAATGAGTCAGTCATATAGTGAAAATCTTTTCAGCTGTTCCATAAACAATAAAAAAACCATAGTTTCCATACTGACCAGCTCAGACTGTAAAGAAACTATTCACAATATTTGGGAATTGTAACACCTTATTTATCTTTCTCTCTTTACTTTCGGTTGAGCTGATAAAAATCTTTAGACCAGAACAATGCCTAGAGTCTACAGCCCGGCCCTGTCGCTGTCTCCCACTGAGCTCTGCAGCACAAACTAACACACAGCCCAACCTGCCGTCTCCACTGTCAGTCATATCAGCTGTCTGCATTTGCACGCTCATGCGCGCCACAGTCTGAATGCATCTGAGCGTACATAAGTGACAGACTGCCCTGCCATTCAGCCCTGTCGAGCATAACGTGCTATCAGCCTGGTAAAAAAGTGGAGCAGAGGCATTTAAATACACACGGAGGCTGAGTTTATTTTGACTGAAAGAAGTAGTTGTGGCTCTGAAGACAGAGAGTGTGAGAGAAAGCAGGGGAGGCCCAGCTGCTGATATAACAAGAGGTTTAAATAGACTGCGATGTCCACCCACACTAGAAGACCAACTGACCTCTGTGGTGACCTTCAACCCTAAACGAATAACATGCAGCTCAGCTCACAAGGCTGCATACAACATGCATATTTACAGACACTGCAATATATATTCGCAGAGCGCTATAGCATTCTCCATGTATTAGACCTACATATATAGGTCTTACAGTGCTAGAGGCCACACTGTAGGCTCAAAGACATTGGTATTTGACATGGAGCAATAAAAGCCAAAAATGAACGCAACATATTTTGCTTCTATAGTGCTTGAGTTTGACTTGCTAGACGTTTACACATTAGCAATAGAAAATATTTAGCCAGCAGGCAACAGCAACTGACCAAATTAATATTGTATGTTAAGGATAATATCATAAAGCCTAAAAGAGCAAGATTTCTTGTCTTATTATTAGTTATTAGCCTTATTTACTCCACTCCCTAAATGTGTCACAAACACAACCACGGCTTTGACGCCGAGGAATGACGTTCATCAGAACAGCCAAAGCAGCTTTGGTGCCTGCAGTGTTTTTTGTCTTTTTTCCTCTGTAGTCCATATTAACGACACTCTACGGTATTCAAGTTAACCCAAAGAAAACATAAAAGTTACATTTTTCCTTGTACAGTATACGGACTTGGAAATTAATCAAATCAGACAGATTCATAGACAATAACTCTTCTAAAATAGTCGCTGTGGTCAAGTCAAACAAGGCTACAGTGGAAGAGAAAAAATGTCTTATGTTTACAAACTTATAATAGACTTATACTTGCCGTGTTGCGATTTAATAAACCCTGAGGTCATAAAACTAACTTGTCAACACTGGCTTTTCTCTGTCTGAGAAGGACATATAACATATAAATAGAGCCCTCCGTACATTTCATTAGACAGAGGTAATATATTTCCCAAAACAAAGTTATAGATTTCCCTGCTGACTTTAAGGCTTGGAAGAAAAAGTTGATATACTCACTAGTGCAGACAGTATTTAGTGCATTACATCAGGACATTATCGCAAATAATCTACAACCTCTTAAATTATAATTACCTATGTATTTTCATGTGTGAAACATGTCGTGCCACAAATCTCAAACAACAGAAGGGACAGGAAGACAGAAACAGGAAGCAGTAACCTCATTAGCCTCGTGCCTTGTTTGACAGGAAGACCCTGCAGGCTACTGTAGCCACATGAGTATTGAGAGAAGCCTCCCGGTCAGTGGATTTACCAGTCTGCTACCAGAGAGAATCAAGCCATTTGTATGGGCAGCCTTGTCTGAAGCCAACGCCTGAGGGGGGCTTAAGAAAGTTGCCCCGTTAGCCTTGAATAGTTCGAGTGTAGGATTATATCTGGGTCCAGCTAAGTCAGGTGGTAAACAATCAGACAGGAAGAAGCAAACTTCACACACATTCACACATAACAATGTTGTTGGCTCATTGCCTCAGGGTTTAAACTTATTAAACCTGTCAGACTTTTGAGTAAGCTTTGACAAAGAGCTTTAAGAGAAACCTTATGTGACAGTAAGTGTGCTATTCCAAAACCATGACATAAAAAGATATTCATGTTGCGACAAAGGCCACTTAACTGTACAAGTTAAAATCTAAAGATGTATCACAAAAGAGTAATGAACACTGACTAAATGGACAATACATAAAATAATCCTCCCTTCAGAAACATCTCTGGGCTTATCTTAACTTAGTGCCAAGCCTCAGTGAGAAAAAAAAAAATAACACAAGAAAAGAACATATGCAAGTTATTCATTCACATGCATAATAATAAATATCTAAATGTTAGTAGCACCAATAATCAGGGATAAATTAGATAGAAAAGGTAGGCCAAATGTAAGACAGCAGACTGAACAGACAGCTGCTGAAGTGTGCCAAAGTTTTAGTAGTAAACCACTGTGACACAGCAGACCACAGAATGTGTCACGTGTTAAAGAAATCTTTGTTTTCATGCATACCCCTTGGGTGCATTGGTTCCTTAATTGCGAGTGTGTTCACAGCACTTTATGCTCTTTTACATTAGCAACTTTCATTCTGATAAACTTGGCCCAGTTTAATGTCTGTGGTCTTATTTGCAGCCGCGCAATGGACTGTGAAGTAACAAGCAACAAATGTAGCAGCACATTTTTATTAAGACAGTTATAATAATACAGTGTGAAATTGTGGCTTTCCACAAAACACGTGGAAATGATTACAAGGTAGACAAATGGTGAGGCATGGTACAAGTATAGATTTTCAGAGGTTGATAGTAAATAGACAAAACAACACATCCGTGTGAATATACAAACCATACATTTCTAAAGAGGGTAAAATCTGGCACAAAAAGAAACGCCTTTAAAAGCAATTGGTAAAATTAACAAAACTATGCTAAGATGCAATTAATAATCTGGATTTAAGTTCAAACATATTGTCTAAATAAATAAAAAGCTAGTTATTCCCCTAAATCTTATTCTTATTTTATCCTCACTAACTGACACAATCCAATGTGGTTTACTGAGGAGGAAGTGTGGCTTTAAAAGAGGTACACAGTGGCTCCAGTGTGGCAGCTCTGGGCCTGGTGCCGGGTGGCGTTGGTTGGCATTAGCTAGCCTCACCCCTCTGCAGCTGGTGGCAATATTAGATGGGTGGTTGGCAGACGGCTGGTGGGACCACGTGGCAACAGCTCCCAGCCCGGAGGTGGGGTTTGCTCTGTGAGTGTGTCCCGAGATGCCCTCTGTTGGCCCGGGTTTGAGCTCACATTCAATGCTTATTCATTGCTGGGTAAATCTGCACATATCCAGGTTGCATGAGGGTGTATGAGCTGACGTGCACATGCCTGTATTAGTGATGGAGCACATAAAGAATCCAACCTAAGCCCAGATGATACAATAACATGTTGGCTGTTGCATAAAAAAATCCCACTCATTTGAA
The DNA here is from genome assembly GCA_024349245.1 of Neodontobutis hainanensis. Classification (NCBI taxonomy): domain Eukaryota; kingdom Metazoa; phylum Chordata; class Actinopteri; order Gobiiformes; family Odontobutidae; genus Neodontobutis; species Neodontobutis hainanensis. The sequence goes on along the minus strand of JALDNG010000148.1, from coordinate 184,779 downwards.
CACATGGTGCAAAATAAAGGCCTGTGAAAGTTTTGGAATTAAACCCATCAACCCCAAAGGGTGGCTTCCCATTAGTAAAAATGTTTGTCTACTTCCATATTAAAACATTAGCATATAGACATTATAGAATATTTAGATTTGAAAAGAAATAAATAAAAAAAAAAAAAAATCAACACAATGCTGAACAATACATCTTTTTGAAGCAACACAACCCAATTTCCAGCAGTGAGACTGGACTGATGACAGCAAAACTCGCTTGTACAGACCATGTAAGGTCAAGTCTCTCTTGGGCTGACGGGCTCACTAACAAGCACATCACAACAGCTCTTTCCACATTGTACACACATAACATGCATAGACTACACCCGCTGCAACTTAAAAGCTCACACTGTAAGAGTGCTTGTTTAACCCATTATAGGCAGCCTGGGAACTGTTCCATTCACTTACACACACCCAGGGCCATGAGGCGCACATCTATTCTGTCTGCAGTAGCTAAATTTGACAAGAAGAGAGTCGATGCCATCTGACTGAATTTGTGGCTTACTAATTATATGGCTTCAACGTATGAATCAAACAATTTGGGTGAGTCAAAAGCTAAACGCACCTCCTACATGCCATCCACCCTTTACATCTCACATCACCACCTCCAGGACAGGTCTGGAACAAATCTCTGCAACACTCCAAGGCTTTTCACGCTAAATGGCGGAACTGCAAAGCCTCCTGTAGAGCAAATATCTCGGGGTGCTAGTAAACAGGACATTTGTTTGTTAGTTGGACAAATTAACCTATTCCAATAAAGCAATTAACTATTACTTCTGGGACGATACATGCATTTCTCAGGTTTCCATTGCTTAACAGAAATGACTCAAACTGTTGTGAACAATGCACAAATATCACATGGGTTAATTACCCAATTTAACAGAGCTAATAATTACCCCCTGGCTCTGGGTTGTCTCGTGTATTATGCTTACGGAAATGAGAGTATGGGCAGACCGGGGGTTGTCTGATAGGGACCTGACATGGCAAATCAGAAAAATCTATAAAAAAAAAAAAAGGAGCTTGGTCATTAATAAAAAGCTTTATGTTGCTACATTTAGAAGCATTTAAAAAAAAAAAAAAAAAAAAAAAAAAAAAAAAAAGGAAAACATTGTATTGAAGCAAGTATAAAATGTTTTAGCGTTGCATTTTCTAAAAGTTTACCATCACGCCATGAGCTATTTTCTACATTGTTTCACTTTGTTACTTGAAATTAACAGAAAAATATGCAGTTTACCATTGTTTTCCTTAACTCCAAATGTGCCGTGGCCACAGCAACTGGACTGTATATCAGACATGACATACTTTAACAGCACTACAGTTTTATAGGAACACACACACACACACACACAGAGCAAACATATCTGTCCATACAACATATGGTGTGATATCTTAAATAAATAAATAAACAAAAGATACGTTATGGCTTTTGTTACTAAAGACATAGGCTTATTGAAGGTAGCTGTGTCTGATAAAACAGACAGCTGTACTCAGTGGCTGTTTTTAGATACTAGTGTGTGTACCTAAAACGTAACAAAAGAAAGTTTTAATAAGCAATCTTATAACATTCCTGAAAAGGAGGTTAGATACCCACACACAGACTCACAGCCAACATAAATCCTCTCGTTTACTGCATTCAAAAGGCTAAGCCGGTGCAGCAGCTAGTATGAGACAAGCACTTTGTAATAAATTTATAACCGTTTATGATTGGATTGGAAAAAGCAACCTTTACAGCGCAACCTCTTATTCACACGAACTCTTGCCATTTGACTCACTTTACTGCAGCCAACATGCATTTGGTTTATTTACCCCAACACCTTGGCCCAATTTAGACTCGAATGAGGGAAATTAAATCAGGCTTTGTGAAATCGCTGCACTTCCCGGACCGAGTTGTGTCCATTAAATTGTCATTGTTGGGGAGCCATTTATGAGACGCAGCAAAACAAATATAGCGTTCAAAGAGCAGAGCGGAAAGCAAGAGGACAGGGCGGAAATTACTGCAATCGTGGTGGGTGCAGAGTGGGCTACCTGGGCCATAGAGAAATCACTGGTAAACCATTTAATCAATCTGCAGAACTAAAATTCTCTCATACAAGACTGTTAGTGAAGAAGATACAAGGAAATACATTGACTAAAACTGTAAACTTGAAACATCCAAAATTAACCAAAATTAACAATACATTCATCTTCATAGCTATTTAATGGGGTCCAGAGTTGCAAGGTATTCTTGACTTGTGCAACAGGTATGACAGCTTTCGATCTGAGCATTGAAGAAAAGTTTCTAGTTTCAGTCTGGAGTGTGATTTTAGAATGAAAATAGATCCTATACAAATGGTTAGGTACTTCAGTTTATTTGCTGTGGATGTGCCTATTCTGTCAAACAGTCTCCAGGGTCTCCTAAATTGAAAAAAAAACAAACAAACAAACACCTAAACTGTTATGATTAGTAATATTTAAGAGTTTCTAAGAAGAACAATAAGGCTTAAGCTGGTGATGGAACTTCTTAGGTTTGTGTCACTTGTGCCACTGTTGGATGCAGTTTTTTTTCTGGGTTTTGATTGTACTACAGGCCCCAGTTAAAGGTCAAGGGTCGAGGGCAAGCAGGTGGACAGAAAGGGTCAGAGTTGACTCCTAGCTCGACACATCAGTGGGCGGACCTAAGCGTCACTCCTCAAAAGGACCTGTCAATCACAGTCACTCATTCACCATGCGTTGCTCTCTGTTGGCCCCTGGGAGTCTGCTAGTTATTTCTAGTGCAGCCTCTTTACCCCCAACCAGTGCCAGATAAGGGCCTCTTTACATGACAAAGTGCAGTGGAAGACCCGGGCCGAGAAAAAGAAAAGGTTCCTTTCAAATCCCTATAGGGAGAAAATCCTCTTTGCACAAAAGGTTATGGTCACATGGTTCTAATTTAAAACTGAAAGGTGAAATAGGGAACTTTGTATTCCGTGACCTACAGCCGTATCAAGTATCTCTGCTCCAGCTTGATCATAAATTAATGCCGATGTGGCCATGATGCCCTTAACCAAAGCTTGTCATCTTAAAGAAACTGTCACAACAAAACCAAAATGAGACTGCCATTCATACAGCACATCAAAGACTATTAAAGTGTAATACAACTGTTACCCGCCAACTAGAAAACATCAGTGTCACTAAAAGCAATGTGCTTAAGTGATCAATGGTGAAAAAGGCATGAGGCGAAGTACCTCTTTTTTTTAATTCTTCAACAGAGCTTGGATACAGACAAATGTCTTGGCGTGTGAAAACTAAGAGTTTTTTGAACGAGATAAACAAGGAATAGGGAAAGCCTGGTTTCCATAAAAGCTGGCAGGCAAACAGGGCATCTGTTCTGACTACAACATAAAGCGAAATATATTAGAACAGGGAAAATTGGGAGGATTTGGTTTTGTTTTGGAGTCTGGGCTGGCGATCGAGCCATCTGGCCGCGTGAAAGCGATCGCAAGAGTCAGACAGTTTATGCCAAGCAGAAAGAGACGGGGAAAAGGAAAGGGTGTCACAAGGGAGTTGGGGAGGAACGAAAGGGGGAGGGAAGGACAGGTAGGTATTGTGTCTCAAGTTCCTCTTTCTATTCATCGACTCTAGTTCCTTTTTGGCCTCTTGGGTGGATGTAACTGAAGAGGGTGTTAGAAATGTCTTGCTGCTCTTCTCCGAGGGTGTTATCTGTAGACAGAGGTTTTGAATGTGGCACACTGGAAGGAGGGAGGAATTCTATCGGCTGGCAGCTGTGGAAGACAAGGCCCATTGCAAATCAAAGGACACATGTGACACATTTGCAGCTGAAAGGTTGCCAAAAGGAGTCAAAGCAATACCAATAAAGACAATAGGGAACTTTGATTAGCATGTCGCTTTTTATGCAAAGAGGAAACAACACCTACAGCATTTATATGTCTGAGACAAGAATGATTTACACCACAAGGAAAAGGTTTACAATCAATCACATTTTTTCAAACAATGATTGCCCCTGCTGCCAAATAAGAAGGGCATTTTGTTTGAGTTGAGGTGAAGGTGTGATGACAAGAAGTCCCAAAGGTTCGTCGCTTGTCAGGGGAAGTTTTGAACACTCCCTCCTCCACATAACCCACCATATTTCATGCAGACTTTTCAAATGCTCGCAAAGCCTCATCCATCACTGACAGCAGGGCAAAATAAACAATCATACAATAGATCAATCACTGTCTGCTTAATGCTGCGCAGCGCTGTAGCAAGGCGTATAAGGTTGGACGGGACGTCGTGGCATGTGCGCTCAAATATTTATCCTTGAATACTGGCAAACACACAAAAATATATCATGTGATTCAGACCCTCTACCGGGCTACTGCATTAACATCACACTGTAAAAATGTCATCCATTGATACTTAAGGTAAAGTTAATCATTAAACACTGCAGCGCATGGTTACAGAAATACACTGGGCCGACAGCAGTATTCAGCGCAGCAAAGACTGATCCAAACTTTAATCAAAACCTTAGATCCGGACACTACATCACTGTGTCTGCTTTACAATCAAAGTCCTGTGGCCTTCATCACCTGGCCAGCTCTCCTCTCATCTAACACTTCATAAAGACCATTCATCCCACCATCCTTTCATCAGTTTATAACAGGGCCCTCGTTAATCCTCCTCTCCATACTGACCCACTACCACTCTATAGGACTGGGACAAACTTCAAAGACAGACATGGAGAGTGGGTGGGCAGCTGTGTTGTGCTTGGCCTATACCACAAAGTCTTTAGAGGACAAGAGCCCACACACTGTTGCTGCTACTCTTCAACATCCTTCAGTAGATAATCTCTGGGAGAGTAAGTACAGGCTTGGTTAAAACATAGACTAATCACTAGTTAACGAGAACAAGAAGGAAGGAACTGGTGGCAAACTATTTTACTTAGGTTGCATTGCTATTTCAGACATAGTGACATAGCGCATCTTTATTATAAAATATATAGCATCAAAGCCATTAAAAGTACTTTCGACAGCACACAAAGCACAGTAGAACTGCAGTACTGACAAGAGCAAGAGACGGGGTCCTTTGAAAGACAGGCACTAGCTAAAAGTGACAGTCTGTGTTGGAAATAGACTCGCACACGCATCAAATAACACACACATACAGGGCCGATGACAGCTAAGGGAGTCTGACATGCCCGCCACTGCCACTGGTGGATGTATGTTTATTTTATTAACCTGCCAGTGATGCGAAGGAGGGGAGGAATGAGGGCATGGGGGAAAGAGTGGCAGTGAGTGTGTTACACAGTGACCTGTAAATGTGTATAAGTCCTGTAATGCCATCAGTTGTCTGATAAATTTGAGTTTGTGCAAGTACAGTGGATTTTGTTTATTTGATTTTAAAGCCTAAGGCGCTACATCGAGTGCCTGTTTCTCAGGAGAAGTGTTATAGACTGACATTTTACTTTGTGTCTGACTGTGAACTATTGTGTCACAGCACACTTTGTTGAACAATGTGTTTGGATTCTCCGTCCATTTTCTCACAGTTTTCAAAAATAACATTGTGATGAATTTGTTGATACCAAGTTATTAACGGACCGTCTCTTTTCCAGAGAGAAAAGCAAGAAAATCCTGTGTCACCTGTTTATTTTGCCTTCAACTTAAGCAATACAAAAACACACTTTTTAATGGGGGCAAGAGTTTTTATACATTACATTTGTGGGAACCAAGTACTTTGAGAATTCTGCGTACCATTCTAACCTGCATTTGTACATTGCACTAACTTATCATAGGACCGGTCTGTAACTGGCACCAAGCCATGCATGTCACACTCTCACCTTACACAAACGAACCCTGCTTGGCTCTGATATTGACTTCTTTTTTCCCTCTGGCTTGTTTTGATGCACTTGCCTCATAGCCCCTTCTGCAGCTTCTTATTGATTCATGTGCCTTAATAAAAACCACATCGGAGAAATGCACCTGTCACATGGAATCAGCCGACTTGGAGTGACAACACAGGATAAAAAAAAAAAAAAAAAGAAATAAGGGGACTTGTGCTGCAGCTCCTGAGATACACAGATGCACAGCAGCAGCGGATGTGTGTGCGCTGTGGGGGGGCCAACCGTTTGCAGCTGATGTGCACATGAAAATTCTGTCCTGTCTTTGTGTGCTGTGTGTGGGTCAGCTGTTGCTCTTGGCTGAGGTTTACCCACCGCACAGTGACACCCTGTCCTCGTGTCACCATTTCTCTTATGCTCATAAACACAGCCAATGATATAATGGTCCATTCACAGCAGAAACACACTCGCGTGGTTCTAACAACGTGCTGAATCAAGAAAAATACTAGACTTCTGGCTGACTGGCTTAGACCATTAAGGCTGCCTTTCCATCCATGGCCAGCACCTTTCCAACAAATAAAGGTGCCATCAGTGTAAGTACCTTTAATTGTGCCCAATGTACCATTTAAAATCAAAGCTTGTCTTTTTACATGACTTGCGTGATTTACTGAGCTCCCCTAAAATATGCCATTTAATTTAAACTGATGTTCTGTTAGCAAACTCTCACAATCACCTTCCTATATTAGCACAGCAAGAAGCCTTTGACAGTTTTATTTCTTTGCAATTGTATGGATTGAAAAAAAATTAAGAAAGGAGGGTGTGTGAGAGGCAGAAGAAATACAAGGGCATAATTGCACGCCACTTACAATGAATGTGAATTCTGCTTTTGTCCTATTTTAAATAAGAGCTGAAAATGTGGCAAAGACATCCGAATTATCTAGTACAAATCATTAGTCTGTGTTTAAATTACAAGAACAAGTGCCTTTTTTCATTTTATTTACGCAATTGTCAGCTCAGACTCAGAATTTTAAAATAGAAGCTGGCTGCCAAGAAGAAAAAGCACATTTTTAGTAATATCTGTTTTTCACATTTTCAAAGTTTCACAGCCCGTTTTATTCTTTACTATAAAAGGAAAACATCTTAAAAAATATATTTATATAATAAATAAATAAATAAAAATAATGAAATCTAATGGTGGTATGGAAAATTTGAGATGGATTTTTGCCTTTAGTGACACAAGAAGTTGCGCAAAAGAAAATTAGGCCTCTCCAGTCTAGTGGTAAAGTCAGTTCCAATGCGATTAGAGCTGTTCTGTTGTTGAAACGGGGAAAAAGAAAAGTTACGATTTTTCAATATAATGTCTTATTGTGAGTGGAATTTGAGTCACATGTGATTCAGGAATAATAATTAATGGATATTCAAGACAATATGCCTCTGCCCAAAGTCAACAGGTCCCATCTAAATTATAAGGTCACTGACTTGATTAAAACAATGTCTTACAAATGGCTGCAAGTTAGGAATCATAACTGAACTGCCACATTGAGCCCCAGTGTTGCTTTATAAGCAATCGAACAAGTAGCAATTGGACATTACCAGAGATCGTTCAAAAGCCATTACAACCTCGGTTTGTACGTGGCCCAATTAGCAGAGTGTTAAAAACCACAACACAAGGGTTCTCTGGGCCCAGACACGGAAGCCAGAGACTCTTTTGCCAAATAACAAATGCTTGTTCAATTACTCTCACCTGCCAGAAACTGCTCGTAAATATTGCTGTAGGCAGGCAAGGCCAGCTGGGGAGCAGCCTCAGGCTTTCAGGCCAAATATGTGCTCGGCCTTCGGAGTCTGGCTATCCCGATTACACTTTCCAATGCAGAAACGTGCCCTTCACGCCTTACTGATTTTTTCGGCAGCATACCTTCTGGCGGTAAACAAAACCTGGACTTGATGAGTTCCTCTACAGTCTACACAATGCAGTAATCAGGCTGTCTTTTAGCACAACTGATGTCATGCGCAACTGACAAAATTTGGAAAAATTGCATTACGTTTTGACTTACTTTTATGCTCTGTGTAGCTATGCATCGATCTGATGGAAAATCCTCACATTAGACATAATTTGGAAATAAAAAAACTGCCAGGTGCCTTCTACAAGTTGTAAAAGTGAAGTCTCACTGGTAAAAGACATGCTGCCGGCTGAGGTCATCCTTTCCCCCGGCTGTCATTTTGAGCTATATCTCAGTAGGACCCATTTTCACTTTAATGCCCTCTATCTAATTTTAGAACATCAAGATAATAGCAGCTAAATTTATAATGGATTCTGATAAGGCTTTCAGAGGGAACCTAGTTCTTGCTTTCAGTGCTCAAAATACTATGGCCACCCATGGGGGTCTGCTGTAACTTAATGAGATTTGGGAATACTAGAGGGGATGAATGAGCTGTGAAGCCAAAGCGACCAACCATTTTAGTTTCAATAAACTTGTTTCGCTTTTGAAAATTTTCGCCTTGAGGTCCTTGATAAATGAAGTGTCGAGCAGCCGCTGGTGGTGTTTCCTGTGTGGCGGGAAAAGAAATATTCAGCAAATTCAGAAATTAACCTTCTTGGGAGCAGGCTCTTACTAGTGGTTTTTAAAGGTCAGCTGACTGAAGGGAAAATGGCATGTGCGGTAGAATTTGTGATGGTGCCGTCAGCCTCTCTTACACAACAAACACACTTCTCATCACCATACAGCTGGATTTAATCATGCTCCTAAAGTAAACAAAGATAATAGCAGCCATGCTCACACACAAATATATTTACTGAGATAAAGAGCTGCAGGCTTGTGCAGGTGAAGTGGCCACTACGCTTCATTAAGCATGATGTGATTCTCTTGGCTCTGCAACGTTTACCCAATTTAAAACAAAAATAAATAAATAAATAAAAATAAAAAAAACAGTAAATGATAGTGTTAGCAATACTAAGCAGAGGAAGGAGAAGTCTGGTGGAGGAGTGGCAAAGACAGAATAAAAGTTAGAAGTTCCGAAATGCTGCAACATACAAACCAATTCTTTGACAGCAAAAGATTTATCGGCCATAAAAAAGTGTTTCAAGACGGAGAAAAACCTTTGGCATGGTGCAAAGAATGAATATTAGTGGTCCATGGAGGAATGAAACTGCCTTCGTGAAGTGAAGGGGTATTGAAAAGAGGATATTTGACATAATACAAAGTTAAAAGACAAGGAGAGCAGCAACAAATTGAAGCTAAATACCATAAGCTCTTGAGACAATGGACATAGAAAAAGTTGAAAAACTGCCAGAAAGCACCAGGTCCTTAACAGAGACCCACAAGAGTTTGACAAACGACAGCAAATAGGAAGTCAGTAGTGAACAGGTGGAGAAAAAGCAAAACAGTGAGAGAGGAAGACAAAGAAAACAGCGAGCGGGCAGCAGTGTTCAGGCCTAATCACATTAACACTGACTGCAGGAAGGAGGGAGGCAGAGAGCGGCGGGACAAACCCACATTGGAAATCAAGTCTCGTTCTGCAAGCTAAAGGTCAGTGTGGTCACAGTGTGCATGTGTGTGTGTTCTTAACAGGTTAAGGCCACTGGAGAGCCCAAGGTCTGCAAAGAGGAGGTCGATAGTGCATTACTGAGGGAGAGAAAGACTGGCACTGCTGAGTGTGTACAAGGTCCTGACGGTCTGTTTGTACTCCGCAGCAGTGGCACAGACAGCGTCTCTGCAGGGAGTCAGCACCCTCCTGAACTCACTGTATGCAGGTGGATGAATGAGATACTTAATGGAAGACATATTGTGGCTTTGAAAGGTGATATTAAGACACCTTCCACGTGATAAACAAATAAAAAAACTACTTTGTTTCTATAAAGCAATGCTTGCATACATATGTACAGTTGCCTTCTTTTTTAACCCTGTAGCACCAAATATAGGAAAAGATGGGAGACCATTAAATTTATTTTGACTATTTTTGGAAAGCCAGTAATTTAAGCCATTTATTTACACATACATAATATGTACAAATCAGTAATTTACATCAAAAAATGTGTTTTGGTGAGTATATTGTAATAATTGCAGTCAGGTTAAAAACAGGAAGCAGGTGTATTGAAGATACAGACAATATAAACTCCAAGATCCAGTATCACCAACAGTGATTTACAGTCACAGTTGGTTTGTCGTCGCAGACATTACATCACAAGGCGTGGCCTGCAAATGATCTGGGAACATTTCTCACATTCTAACTGATCTTTATCCAAATTGCTAATTCCCATCCTTGCACTTCAGCAGCAAGCCAAACGGATTAAGCCGAGATGTGAAGTTGTGCTAATGAAAAGCACAGAAGAACAATGTTGTAATTATATCCTCCTTTGCCTGTGTGAAACTGTACTCAAGATGATTTAAATGGGATATTAAAGACAGGCAGAAAAAGGAAAGATGGGCAAGATGGATGGCGAGAAAGCAGACAGAGATGTGTGGGAGGGTGGTGGCAAATGGACTGGCTGGCAGTCCTGCTGAGGGCTAACAGGAGGTGCACAAACACACACTGATTCACACTCATGCACACATGCAAAGTAGGCCAAGGCATCTGTGCCGAAGACCTGTGTGAGTCAGGCTGACAAGATGACGAGCAGAGAGACGAGAAAGGGCGAAAGTGAGGACGAGGAATCAGGCCTCAGCGAGACAGAAGTGGTCTTGATGTGCAGCCAAGTAAATGTGGCTCTAGCACAAACATGTAAGCAGTCAGGCACAAGTATGCAAACAGGAAAAGTGTAAAAATGAAGACGGGTCAAAATTTTAAATTGTTTTTTTTTCCTTTGTACTTTGTACTTTTTGGTCTTGTCACAAAACAATTTTTAAAAAGTAGCAATACATTTCACACTAGACCAAAGCACTAGAGAGCAGTCTAGTAACAAAAAGAGTAATAAAAATGTTACAGACACTATAGAAGTGACAGCTAGTCGAAAATAGAGCTTCTTAACCTTAATTATAATCAGAAACTTCATCTTTTAATTATTTACCATTATCTAGGTGCAGCCGCCGTTTCTGGACGACACCCAATCTCCCTAACAACTGTGAGTGATCCAAATAGTTTGCCAACAAATAGCTTTGAAATAATCCTCTGCTAGTACTAAAATTTACATTTCTGCATTGCCTACAAGCGCTGCCCCTCAGTTTGTCACCTTATATATTATATATATTTTTAAATATAGCTTCAACAAGAAACTTGGTGTCAGAATATTTCACTTCTGTTTTCCTGAAAGCTGCCTGCTATAAAAAGGGGTTTCCCAAGCTATTCTTAGAAAAACCTTTTCAGATCTTTATTCACGGACACAAATGCACATTCAAGTTTTTATTTTTATATACACACACACAATTCCCTTTACTAAACTTGCTGGCCCTTTGTTTAATCACAGGCACGGGGTAAGAATTGCACAGTGGGATCAAACACACTCCAAAATAACAGGAAGAGCATGGTCGTCTGAGCGATGTATATATGAGCGCTTAGGGGAGTATAGGAACATGAGCATGAGCTACAAAAGCTCCAGTCTAACTCTGTGCCGTCTGTATTGTCATAAAAACCCTTCATTGGCTGTCGCTACCACATTAAACCAGCTTAATTTATAGGAGAGGCCACTTTAATGCAATGCCAAAATAAGTCATTCTAAAAAAGGCCCCCAATAAAACACAGTCGACTGACAGTATTGTATGCAATGTCATTGGTGAGTAAAACGAGGCTGTGCTTTGATATAGCCGAGAGAAACCCCAGCCGTCCAAAAGAGGCGAGGATGAGGTCAGCTGCAGGGCGACAGAAGAATGAGCTGTCTGGCCCCAAGTCCACACATGGATATTGCAATACGTCAGCGCAGACCTAAAGCTGAGAGAGCCTTGACACTGATGTAGGCGCCATCAGTATTTAAAACATGTGTGCTTAGGGGGAAAAAAACAGCATAATTCCATTTTAATTTGACACAGTGACAGTGTCTGAGATGGTTCAAAACCGATGATACTAGGAGCCAGTATCAAGTGTGGGAAGTTGGCAGAATAATACATCTGTTTTTTTCTGAAACATGAAGTTTCCAAGTCTGATCTCGGGTCCTCGAACAGGACCAAAACAACCAGAGATTATTTCTAGTCAGACATAATATACACAACTGTAGCTGATGACAGGAAGATAAAATTATACGGGGAAATTTCTTTGATATAATGCAATTACTGGAATTTTAAACTAAAAGAAACCAGCCCTAATGCAATGTAACAAAAACGATAAACATTTGTCTACTTTCAAGTGTGAAAAACAACCATAAACCTATTTGCAAAAGTTCGGTCCAGCCACCCCCAAGCATTTCCATTCAGACCCAAAGTGATTCAAGATTGACAACAGTATATTTCTTTCCCTAAAACTGACGCGTTGTTTTTTTTCCTGTGACTCAGACAGGCTACAAGAAACAGGAGTCTTCTGAACCACAAATAAGTATTTGATATTTACCACAGCCCGAACTGTAACAAGGACGGCTGTGTTTCGTCATTTTAGATTTTGGATATTTTAAATCTTCTGATTATTACTGTGTAAACCATCAATCCAAAAGAACTAATGCCGCCTGAAATATAAACCAAATAGCCCAGTATGACATCATCAGTTTGTGCCTGGGAAACACCTCCAGGGGTTTCCTCGCTTCCGTCTCAGGAAAATGACTGAAACCACAACAAAGAGTGATGTCTTCATTGCGAATAAGCAGTAAACGAGCGCCAGCTCATGTGCAGGAAATCATTTAGCTGAGTCAAATCTGTGTCGGTGACATGGTGCAGTGACCCGCTCAAGTTAAAACAATCACAGAGAGAAAGCCTCGCGATGACGCAAGGCCCGGGGAAGAGAGAGGAGGAGGGGGGGAGGAGTGGGCCGCATAGAATCCAGGTCTGAGTCAGAATCCCCAAAAGAACTTTTGATATCAGCGTCACTATTGAATAAAAACCAGAGGTGATTTCTTGAACGGAAACACCAGTCTCTGGTGCCTAACAAAAACTGCTTAAATCATCATCAAGAACAGGGATTTAAAACTTGTGCATGCAGTGGAAGAAATAGTGCTAAATGCTTATTTGTTCCGTTTCTGATCCTCTTGTGCTGGTTAGTATTTTGATTGTTCTAATCACCATAGAGACGCTGACTCTGCAATTAACCAGATTAGGTTAAAGGAAAAAGGACTATGTTACTATTCTTCAGTAGGACTTCTACAAATTTAAGTCAGACTCTTACACCAAATACTGAAGTTGGACAGCTGCCAGAGTCTAAAGTGCAGATGAGCACAATTCATCAAAGTAAAGCACACTTGGAAAATCAGACAATGGCTTAAAAAGCTCTACTCAAATGCCACTTTGCATTGGCCTTAACTTAAGATTGTTGTTCTTTGGCTTCAGCCCTAAAAAGTAGAAGCATGTCAAGACAACTGCATGCATGTTGGAGAGGGCTTTGATGTATGGGTCCTTATCTCACCAGAGCAGAAGAGTTTAAAAAGATTTCCAGTGCACTTATACACAGTATACTCTTTTTAGACAAAGAACCATGAAGCCATCAATCATTAATGACTGTGATAAGAACAGGCCCATTTCATTACACAAAGAGAGTGGGAGGAAAACTTGATCAATAGTTAAGAAAGGCTTTTGCAGTAGGTGTGTGTTTACACAGTGTTGGCTAAGGATGTGTTGAAACTAAAGGCTTAAACATATGGCTAGACCGGAGAAACCTGTCTTGGGGGGTGGGGGGGGGGTGGGGGCTTATTTCACAAGCTAGTAAAATAATACAAATTAGATAAAAGTAAACTCTATCAGTGTCAGTTTGAAAATATGTAAAAGTGGATAACTGAGGGCATGGTCACTGTGGCCCTCACAAACCACAACTCCCTCAAGGTTGTGGCGATTTATTGACCACAGGAAGTGTGGGAGTCTGGAGCTACCACACCAGATAAACTGGGAAAAGAAGCTGATTTAGTACAGAAAAGGCCATGGGATAGTTTTTCCAATGACAAATGGTAATACATAATCCAACCATTTATTTTTTCTCAAACCATGTGTAAAAAAGCTAGACCCGTTCCTTTTGTCCCATAATCACCTGTCTTTCCAGTGGTCAGTGTGAATAGAGGTCATGGTCTCCACCACGATAGATGGATAGGAACACACACACAGACAGGAGGCGGGCTCACTGGCAGTGTCTGCACACGGTGGAAGATAGGTCAGGGAGCTGCCGCACCAAACATCCGTTATTTAGGGACTGGCCATTGATCGGCCTGTAGCAGCCTCCTCCTCTTACAGCCCCTCTACATCTGTTCCCTCACACCTGCTCCCTCATTCTCCCTCTGCCCCTTGGCCAGGGCTAAGTCAGTTACCAGCACAGGGGGGGGACATCACTGAATGTTTTTCCTCTGTAGATGTTAAAAAAAAGGTGGGTTTAGGTGGTGAGGAAGCACAGGCCCAAAAAACATGTTTCAGAAAGCCACACACATCACAAATATATATATTATATTCCACTTTTAACTGCCGGGACTTTAACAATTGTAGGGGTTTCACTGTTAATTTGCCACCACTCAACATTCACGTTCTCTTTCCCACAAAGACTTCAGAAAGAGGGGGAGGATGGGATCCTGTCAGAGTGATCCAGGAATTCTCTGAGTACAGTATGGACTCAGTTGGGAGAGAGGCCGGTACACTGAAGCCATTGTAAGCCTGCCAGCCACCCACATGTGGTGCTCGTCTAGCACATGCACATGATACATGACAGGGGAAAGATGTGTCCTTAAATCACTCAAGACTCTTTAAAAAAAATTTAAATTTTTTTTTTTAAATTTAATAAAAAAGCAGTAAATACACTAACTGCTGTACTGGTGTCTTGATGGACATTTAAGGCAAGCAAAAATAGTGACATTGCGAATGCTCCTCAAGTATAACATTATATTTAGTCTGTCAATACATTTAACATTAAGTGTAAAAATGCAATTTGGTATTCAATAATCAAATAAGGGTTAGATTACCAGATGCAACATAGAGAACACGCTAAAAACAACAAACGTCAGTAAAATTATCCACACTTTTTATCTCTGCCGTGGTTTATCTTCGTAAACAACTTGACAATGGAGGAGTTTGTGGCTTTGCATCATCTCCTCTTTACTCATCACAAAGAAGAAATTGGTGCATTTATGCTTCTAGTCTATTATATGTACCTTATAGAAGAAACTGAACCTTTTAGTTGGTTTAGTAAGCTCAACTGGCTAAAATTGTTTGTCAAATCTGTGAACAATGCCATTTTTTGGGCTAAATGCAAGTAGTATTTCTTGGAAAAATGACAACCTCAAGAGTTTCTCAGTTCTCAGATTTTGATGTACACCACAGATGGAGACTTTTCTTGCCAGAAGTGTCATAGTGAAACTTGTTTGAAATATGATAGGTTTTCCTGTCAGTGCAGATGAGGAGGAGGAGATGATGTTGGGGGAAAGTTATCTAAAATTCATTTTGGGCATAAGCAAACTAACAAAACATAAAATGCAGTAGCCTTCGCGCCAACTTTCTCTACTGGGATCTGAGTACTTTGTTTGACCAAGCCACGAGAGGCCCTGCAGCAGGGCTCTGCACTATCCCTGGGGGAACCCTGTTCATGTTTGTGTGCCAGTCATCTCTCCTGCTGGTCTGAATAATTAACTTGGGGCCTGTTTATTCTTTGGGCTTATTCAGAGTTGCAGGACCACTAACTCCCCTTTTTTAATTCCTCCACGTTTGGGCTAAAAGTTTGGGGAGATTGCACTTGACTGAGCCGCACACTTTCTCTTCTTGAGGGTGTGAAAGTAAGTGGTTTGTGGCAACCCAGTCATCTCAGGAAAGAAAAGAAATGTCAGATTCCTTTGCAAGGTGAAATGTAGGTTTTAAAATGTATCAAAATGGGGGGAAGGGGTTCAAAATGTTAATACCCATACCAAAACATGCCCTACTAACCCGACCAACAGCGCACCACTCAGCAGAAACATAAAATGTGTTACCATCTTGATATTTTGACAAAGTAACTCTGACCTAAAGTAAAGTGCTTCAGCAAATCCCCTGCCTTTCCTAATCAATGTTGTATTGATGTAAAGGGTACTGGGAAGCAGTTTTTATTGTATCGGGCAGGCCATCGATTTGAACATGTGCTGATCCCTCCACTCATCTATATTCATTTGGAGGTTTAAGCATCTTAACGTAAAAAGGACAAACGTGAGGGTTTTGAGCGTCACTGTAACCAACACGTCCTCATAAAGTCAAAAACCCTTTAACCCTAACCCTATTTATACTTTTCTAATTTGGTTGGGCTTTCTGTAGCAAGCTCCTGAATACTGTACAACACACCCAAGGACAGGGTCCATTATGGAACAATCTGCAGCTCTGGTTTCACTTCCCATTAGCCATTCAGAGCCATGACAATACCCGGGGGGAGGAAGCGCATCCCTGGCTTTTCCTTACTCGGCCTTCACATTTGCCTGTGCCCTCTTTCTCAACAGAGAACAGGGCCCAACAGACTCCAGAAACCATCTAGCACAATATTTATATGCACACAGACACCTTATCTTCAAATCTGACTAACGGGAGCATGAGGTCAACTTTGTAACCAGAAGCTGCAAATAGTGTTGCAAAGGCGTTTCATGTATTATGGTTGTCAATTCAAAATTGTCTGTGCCAAAAGTAAAAAAAAATCTGTTAGAATCTTTTTTTTGGGAGATATTGTCACATTTAAAACACTTAAAAAAGGTTTATGTAGTTTTTAAATCATGATCTGTCCTCATCCTGTCATCTCTGTGGCCTGGTCAGTCTGTTCTTACCCTAAACCGCTGCCCCTCTTCCCCCTGCTCTGGTCCCAGATTAACCAGCAATCCCATTTTATTCAACAGGCTCCGACACTGCACCAATCAGATGGTAGGATAGGGAGGAATATGATAGTGGATTGGCTCGTGGGGAGATGAAGGGGTGGAGCAACGTTGCCATCATTCCCCAACAACAGCAGCATGCTGAGATATGAGAGCATGTGGCTGGAAGGAAATCCACTAGTCCACTTTCTGCCTTTGTAAAATGTTCTTTTTTTTTAATGCATGCCACCTTTATGTATGTATGTTAAAAAAAAAAGGCACCTTTCCCCGTCTACTGTCCTCCCCTCGCTCTGGAGGCTCTCAGCTGTCAGTGTGCATGAGACTGCTGACTGTGTTGCTTGCAGCGACATTCAGCAGAGCTCTGTCGGGCTTCAGCCGTCTCTCCAATACACACATTAACACTCGCCTGATGTTGTAGAAAAAGCCTAGTTCCTGGTGGAAGGAAACCAATTTTTCACAAGCACCCTCTTCATGCACACTCAGTGCACATGCACTGGGTCTTTACTGATTTACTCCTGCTGTTACTCTGATGCAGACATGAGCACAACATTAACTTCTTCACACTGTTCTGGGGAAGAAAACTTCAAAAGGTTTTAATCAGCAGCGTGGCCTTCACCTCAGAGCCCCCCTCTTCCGTCTTGTTACGACAAAAGTCCCCTTATATAGCCTATAGGTGTCGACAGCCCACGAGCAGCCATTTTGTCCATTCATGCCCATGAAGAATGAGTGGTAGTCAAAGTGTCATGTGATCTTCATCAAGAGCTTTTCCAGCCATTTCAACTGCTGTGCAAAAGTCAAGGTATAACTCGTAAGATTACTGCTTAATGAATACTGACATGGTCTGGTAAATACTTCTTTCACACCATAGCATAGCTTCAAACAAACAAAAAAAACAAAACATAACATGTGTTCACTCAGGTGCCACAGCTCCAAACAGTGGCTTCTTTTTGTCGGGCAAGTCACAAACGGATGACACTTCAAAAGTAGATTTTACTGCTGTGATTTATGCTTTAAATAAGCTATATTTGGGTGGCCTTCATTTAAATGGCATACAAAAAGCTAGGAATTTCAGGTACTTTCCAGTTAGTGGTTTCAACCATTTATGTGTATCAAAGTGGTGTATCATTTCTATGCAGCTGCGGTGTGTTTAATTGAATAGTCTGGCCGGGTTCGTGAATTCTCGGCTGAGTGGGTTTAATATGTTGGGCCAAAACACCTGCAGACAAAACAGGTGAATATGCAGGAGGGAAAAAAAGTGGTTTCCAAAGGCTTATCACAGACCTTCAACCATCACTCACATACAAGACACAGGAAGTCCACTGAGGGAGAAGCATGTACTCATTGTCAGGGGTCTCATGAGCCCCTCTGCTCTTTCAGCCCTGACAATAGCTGCATTGATAACACCTAGCGACTGGAAAGATACAAAAGGCAAAGGAGAATAGGGAAAAAGAGAAAGAAAAGGATAAAGATTGGCCAGTCGTTCAGTGATATCCGTTAATAATGCTGCTTTGCTAAGCATTATTCTGCATAAAGAGATGAAACTTTCCGTTTCTCATTAAACAAAAAGTATGCCTTACAACACAGCTGAAAAGTGACTGCTGGGTGAGCAACAAGAAACAAAAAACAGTGGCAATTGAGGTAATTGGGTAACTGCATTGTTTTGTCAGACCATTATTTAATCAAACTGTAGATTGGACTGCAGTGAGTGACAGCTGCTAAGAAAAACTAGTCCATCCGACAAGTTATTCAGATTATCACAGAGGTTCTGGAAGTCAGATGCAAAACAGTTTGAGGGTGCAATGCACAAATGTGGACAATATGGCCTGGAACACTCCTCACAGCTGCATGGGCTGGAAATCAAGCTCCACATTCTCCTGTGTTTGCAACCCCAGGTATGACTTGAGAATCTAAAACCTAACGGCTCAATAGAGTCAACAGCTCACAAGGGTCTTGAACAATAAATATCTGATCCCTGTCATGTAACAGGGGCCGCTCTGCTCGGGGTCCCCTGAATCAATAACTGTTCAGCCGCATATGGTGCCCCTGTCTGTGACACAAGTGAACAGAGTGATCAATGGGATTTAGCGTTTGCTGCAGACACAGTAACAGTGGGCTTGTTCTCCTGATGGGTCCTAAGGAAAAGGGATAAAAACCTGTGAGGCGAAGGTCAAGGTTTGTCCAACAAGAAGCAGAGCGAGCCCCTTGACCGCAAGCAAGATAATGTGTTATGAGCTTAGCTGTGAATCCCTTTAGTCTCTTTCAGGGTCAACAAGTCCAAACAGGGAAGAAAATACTCACGCCAACCTCTTGTATTTTCCATTTAGCAACATAACAATTCTGTTTTGTTTAATTCAAAAATCTACTGAGGAATTGTTTTGTTTCTGAGGAATGGTGAGTCATGTGAGCTGTTGCCTCCAAAAAGTCAATATATTGAATCACTCGAAATCACAACCTTCATATTTCACAGTTGCTAAT
The DNA here is from genome assembly GCA_024349245.1 of Neodontobutis hainanensis. Classification (NCBI taxonomy): domain Eukaryota; kingdom Metazoa; phylum Chordata; class Actinopteri; order Gobiiformes; family Odontobutidae; genus Neodontobutis; species Neodontobutis hainanensis. The sequence goes on along the minus strand of JALDNG010000148.1, from coordinate 165,610 downwards.
CAAATTTACACACGTGACGCCTTGTATATTATATGCATACAGAACATGTGTCATCTTTCTCATGTATTTTTCAAGGGAGACATTCCTATTTAACCATAAATACAGCGTAAAACAAACGCAAGCGGGCAGTAGCTACAACAAATTTGCTCCCCATAAAAATGAGCAGTGGGTAGATTTCAGCATGTAGCTTGCCAGAACCACGGGTGGGAGACTAAATGATTATGTTACAACAACAGCCCTCCGTCTCTCAGAAAACAACAATCAGGCTGGAGGTGGGATATTGCAGCTGAGTGAAATTAAAGGGGAGTGGGAGTGAGACAGACACAGGGAGGGGGGAGTTGGAGACAGATTTTATGGCGATCCTGAGGAGCTGCACTGGGCTGTCCAGACTAGCTAGTCTGCCGTGAAATCTAAACATCCTCTTTATGAGTTGACAGAAGGAGGAGGCAAGACATAGATAAGGGTCTTGAATGACCATGCCAGAATGACAGACAAGTCCTGTGCAGAATATGACCCATCAATCAATTTCCGCTTAGCTCCTTTCAGCGGATCAAAGTTCAAACCACAAACTGCAATGCTTCCTCTGAACATACATGCATTGCCACTAAGGATAACAGGAAAAACTCCGTGTGCCACAGATGGTAAAGGGTTAATGAGCAGCAGGCTGAGCTAATGCTGATTGTGAAGGAGATAAGATTACCAGTTTGTGTGGTGGTTAATGAAAGCCACTGCAGCCTCCACTGACGGTTGACAGGAAAGGCAGAAAAGGGGCCGAGCTGCGATCACAGTAACAGCCCTTCCAGCCGTTTTCAGACACTTTAGTCCATTTATAAAGTTCAGCTTTATTAAAAAAAAAAAAAAGGGACATTTGAATAAGTTTCTTAAAGCACAGTATAAGGTTTTTAAAAACATACTGCAAGACCCCGGGAAACTAAACTTAACAAGACACTTTACAACAATTTCCATCTTTGAGAACATACAGATAGATTCAAGTCCGTGACACAATGTTTTTATTAAAAGATTATACATTAAGTTTCCAGACAAAAATAAACAACGATGAACTGGCTGTAGCAACATCTCTAAACTAGATTTGTTCATCTAGGTGTAAAGATAGACATCAGAAAAAACTCAGACATAAGTGGATGGCATTTATTATCACTAACTATACATTAACCAGCTCACATTGACAATCAATTGTAGCAATGTTTAATTCCTTTTTGCTCATTTACATTATACGGTTACATACAGAAAGCCAATTATTCTGCTGTCTGCCGAGTCAAACATCTAAAGTCTTTTTAAAGCCTTGGTTTATGTTGTGTCTATCCTCTATCTGTGCTTTGCTGTATAACTGCAGATTACACTACAGCCAGACGCGTTATGAAACAAACCCAGGGCTTAGACAGGGGAGTCCTCTGCTTAGGAACTCGTACACACCCAGGAGTCCATTCACTGGCAGCACCGCTGGCACACAAATAAAAAAAAATAAGAAAAAATTCTGACAAGAGCCAATTAAGAAGTGATTTTTCACCTTGCAGCTTGGAACAAAATGATACTGCCTCACCCAAAACCCTTGCTCTGCTTGAAGACTCTGAGGCTTTAAAGGGGCCAGAGACACCGGAGGACGAGAAGGAACAGGCTCAGAGATAGATGGTTGTGAGCCGTATAAGAATTGTGGGTAAAAACCGAGGAAACAGACAGTAAAGGAGAGCTGGAGTGTGAAAGATGTGAATAATAGCATGGGTGCAGTGGCGAATGAAGGTGATACATGAGGTCCGATTAGATGGCGTCAGTGTAGCCAGAGACCCTGAGAGAAAGAGACACGGGACTGTAGTGCAGGCTCCATCGCTGGTAATTGACCTCAGAGGGAGCCAGCAGAACAGCGTAAGTAAATAAATTTAGCAGGACAAGCTAGAAATGTCATGATAAAATGCATTCTATACACTTTTGCAGCCTTTTACTTTTAAGTAATTAGATCAACACTTCCTCCTCGTACTGGTGTCTAGCTTTGCAGAAAGAGATGGTCCCTAGTGGATTTTTGCTGCCACGCCAACACAAAAAAAAAAAAAAAGGTGAATGACAGTCATGCCTCTAAACTACACAGAAATATTGCTGCAGTGTTCAAGAAGCAGATCCCCACAGACTCTGCAACAGACAGTTCATTGTGTATAAGTGTCAAACGGGAAACTGTTTGCTCACCTAAAAACCACAAAACGGAAGGTTTCTTGATGAATGGTGTACTTTGCCTTTTTTGTAACACAATAGTACTACCATAAAGCAGACAACATTTACAGTATATACAAATACACAAGAATGACAATTGATAGATTCTGCCATTTTTAGAATGTAATTTGTTTTAATCGATGTGACATAAACAGAGCACCACTTCCTCAAATCAGCAGAACACTGTTACAAATGACTAAATGGTATGAGTAAGATGAAATTCCAGTCTTGGGGGCGTCAGCTTCAAATGAAGTCGACAATGGTGCTATAAATAATTTACAGTCAAGAAATAGACCAACACAATGTATATTGTAAACAATACAACTGAAAAAAAATCATTTGATCCTCTAGAAAACAACAGCTTATTGAATTCATTAGAGAGAATGGAGTATGCCCGACTATTGGCTTAGATGTAACACTATGGGTGGAACTAATATTTTCTTATGAATGGAAATCAAAAGCCTCCATCAGGTCTACCACCCTCTTTCACAAAGCAGTTGGAGGTATGCTCTTTTATCTCCATGGTAACTTACAGATAATGGTTACCTACAGTTTCCATTTAGGTGGCTTGCAAAAGTTACATGACTCATTTAAATGTAAGCATTTGTCACAGTATAGCTTTGATTTGACAGTAATTTCCTACACATTCAAACACAATTCAGTGTTTAGAGTGTAAGTAATATTTTGACACTAGCATTTTTAACGTCATGACATAAATAGATCCGAGGACATGGCCTGTTTTCTACTGCCACCCTGGATAGCATTCCCAACACTAAGCCTAATTTCATGACACTTATCCTCTTGGATGTATGCTCGTATCAATCCTAGGTTGTGATTTCCAGGATTGGTCTTTGCCTCAATCACCCCCCGGCTTTTGGATGTTTGTTTCAAGGCCAGGGGAGACCAGCCAGATATTCAGCCCAAAATCTGGCACCCTTCCCTTAATGTGCCATGCATTTTCACTCGCTGCAGTAAGGCCCGGAGGACACCATGCAGCTGGGAGGATTGTAAAAGCCCCCCTTGTTTATTGAGAAGAGGGTAAAAACAGGGGAACAATACCTTTGTCTACCCCCACTGCTCGTCTCTGTGGAGAAACTTGAAAAGCACCTTTTGCTTAAAAAAAAAAAAAAAAAATCAATAGGCAAAAAAAAAAAAAAAACATGAGCTGAATCAATATCCATGTGCTCGTCAATTCATGTTGCTTCTATTATGCTTCATTTATAGGAAAGAGTATCCCAACTGTGCACTAGAAATTAAAGAATACAGTTAACAATAAGTAAAAAAGGTCTAATAAAAACACTCCAAAGTCCAAAGCACTTTAAATTCAGCTTTTGCCAAAGCATTACAGCCAGCTTTACCAAAGCAGAGAATGACAACCCCAGAGGGCCAGATTATGAGCGTTTTGGGGTGTATGCATCTATGCGTCTAAGGGGGGTGTGGAGTGGGTAAAATTCCACAGCTGTGTAAGATCAGACTAGAGAGGATTTCAGAGTTTTCTTTGGCAGAACAAATCAAAACAAAAAAATGGCTAAAAGCATGTAGACAAGCTAATCATGCTGCAAAGCATTTGATCTTTCAAGTAAATGATTATCACATGTAAAAACACTTACTGAGTCATATTAAAGTGTGAAAACATGGAAAAGATTGAGCAATCAGCACAATGGTTCCACCTCTGCAACAACGGGACAATTTCGCAGCTAGACGAGGAGAGTATACCCCCTCTTTCTTCCTTCCGCCGTGACCAGTTCTATCCCACAGAAAGCTCCTGACGCTCCTCTCTGTTCTTTGTAGCTGCGCTGAGTAATAGAGTGAATGAGGCAAGAGGGAGGAGGCGAGAGACAAAGTGGAACAGAAAAAAATCCACTCAGTAATCTATTACGAGACAAGATGGAAGGGGGAGTAATGCGTTTCTCACGATGGTTGGAGGATGGGGTGTAAGATGTGCAGAATGTGAACACATTGACCTACGAATCAAATAAACCGTTTATTCTGCCTCTTAAAGCCCCGACCACCCACCACCACAACCACCTCTTCACTCCTGTTTCCCAACATGAAACAGCACATCCGACAACACCCGCCACCCCCCAGTCGTGTATCAGCATCGAGACAGACACCCTGCCTCACAGACAGAGTCAAGAACACTGCAAGAGACAGTCTGCTATTGCATGTTACTTTTTTAATCTAACAACCTTATCTTCTAATCTTAAAATTAATTCTTGTTGTTGGCTCAGACTGTCACTCTTTTTTTTTTCCAGCTCCAAATCAGACTGGTTTAGCCTGACAAATCTTGCACAACCAGGTTCAACTTAACGGATTTAATGGTGTCTTCACCTGATGTATTATTAAATAGAGCCATTATATTTCCGGTTTGCATAAACGTAAATGATTCGCTTTTGAAAAATAATTTTAGAAAAAAAATATATAATATGTGAAGAAAGTAGAATGGAAACCAATAAAAAAAATAGGGTTAATGTATTCAATTCATTCCACCGCATGGTTGCCTCAAAAGACAAACATTGTAAAGATCACTGCATAAAAGAGTTTATATAAATAAAAACATATAAATTCTGTGTGCCACATCTAACAAGGAATGAGGTAAAAGCAGTGGTCACCCAGTCACTTTGCTTTACTGACTCATTCCTTCTCTGTTTTGGGGGGATGGGATGAGCACTGCCATTCTGAATTAAGGCCTCGCTAATAAAGGGGCCAGCACTCCGCGAGTACTGCTGCATTGAGAGCTCTTTAACAGAAGGAAGGTCACTGTTCACCACTAGCCATGCAACCTGAAGAGCCACAAATGACTGCTGTAAAAAAGAAGAGGGATAATAATAGTCAAATATTTGTAAGTTATCGCAGAAAAATATCCTTGTACGAGATTAAATGAGGGAGCTATTCATTTGCAGTGCTGTGCCAAAGCAGTGTTGTGCCAAAGCAGACCTGAATAGAGTGGCCAGTGGCTTGTTGGCAGGAATAAACAGCTCCATCATAAACAGAATGATTCATAGATTACTGTGCAAGATAGTAACACAAAAGTACTGTAATGAATATCATGATGAATGATTAAAAAAAAAAAAAAACATGCACTGAAATACAATAACATAGGTTTAAAAGAAAATGTAAGTCAGTGTGTACAGACCGGCAGCAGAGAACTTACGGGTTTATCGCTGCTTTACAATGTTGCCGACTAAGTCTTACTGTAATGTTAAAAAGAGAAGCCGTGGTATTCCAGGCAGAAAGAAAAAGAGAAGTGGAGAATCGATACAAGCTGAGCCGCTGCTCTGTTGCTTCATCCCCCGAGGCTTAATTCGCTGGATGTGTAAAGACGACCATGTCACAATAGGGGATCAGATGGGATTGACCACAGGATGAAAATGTAAGGAGTGTTTATTAAACTGATGTAGCTAGAGATGAAGAGCAGAAAGCATGAGCGGTCAAGAGGTTGGCGGAGGGATGTACGTAACGGTCATTAAAAGCTAATGCCAGTGCAAGCTGAAACAGCGAGGTGATTCAAAAACAACATAAAAACAACCTGCGTTTTCAGATTTATAGAGCTAGGATTAAAATTGAATTTAACATCAAAAAGTCATGTGAAATGTTGGCGATTCTTTTTTAGTTTGTCAAAGTTAGGCACTAAAACTGGGACAATACAATTTTTTGCTCTTCTATTATCCTATGGCTTCCATAACGTCTGCAAGGCCAAAGCAAAGACAAAGCTAAAGTGTTGATTCAGCGTCACAGGGATCCTGAATGGATAAGCAGTAGCAGCCACTCACTCGATCACACATGCACATGCATGATCGAGCATGTGCCCACATACACACACAGCCTCTCAGGGCTTGACCAGCTGTCTCACTCCCCCCCATCTCCATCCAAACCCACACGAGCAGGAGGATATAAATCACTCAGCAGAATGAAGACGCGCACGAAGGGACTGCACATGGTGTACGTGACACACACATGAGCGACCCCAGTTCACAACTGCGCCTTGTGTCCAACTCATGGCATATGCTGTAAAACACCACCTCACACAGCTCACTACACCAACAGACATCCTGTAAAACCCAGAGTCACACCCCAGTTTATGTCACCATTATGTAAATAGCCACGCTGCTGATATCCATGGGCATGCCTCGCAAGGCTGGCCTCAGAACCAGTTTCTTTCACGTACTGACTGCAGGTGTACACCTAAAGACCTTTGGCTGTGCGCTGCTGCCAGCAAAGAGCTGAAAGCTAACAGCTGATAAGACAAAGGGTTAGATTGCATAAGAGGAGCTGAGTGACATAATAATGCTATAAAACACAAGGAAGTGGAATACACACAAAATGAGAAAATAAGTGATGTCGGAGGAATAGAAGCTGAATGGCGATACAGTACATTTGGCAGCTTAACATTTATCACACGTCAGAGTTGAAGCCAGCAACTCACAAGGTGCTTGTAATGATGCCGCAAAGCAAAATTTATTTAAGGAAATATAACTCCCTCATCTCTCCTTATTTCAGTCAAACACAAAAATAAATGAGGGCTAAATTAAAAGCTTTTCCAATTTAACACAGAATATTTCCTGGCAGAGCTTGGCAAGTCAGTCCCACCCCAGAGAAGGGGATCTGCAACTAGGCCTACAGTGTGGGAAAGATGACTTCCTCTTTGCAACTGTTAACAGAGGCCTGGTGACGTGCAACTAACTAAAGCAGGGAGTATAAACAGTGCCACATGTCTAAGCTCTGGCACTGGCTTCATGTAAAACAGGATGATCTACATTTCCTCACTACTGTATGACAAATAATCACAGCTGTTTAATTTCACAGACAATGAATACAATGGAAAGTATTTTTTTTTATCTTTGACCATCATTACAGGCTACATGGAACGTAACCATAGTGAACGTAGGCAACTTAACAGCCAGTGAAAAACACAGCTTTTGCAGCATTTCAGTTGTGTGTAGTAGTCATAGTGACAAAGGTTGCAAAGCACACCCTGCCATGTTGCACACGTGACAAGATGGGTGCATATGAAAGAAGAATTTGCATTGAAACATAAGGTTAAATGAAGCGCATTGAGGCAGAGGCACGGAGAAAAAACAACCCCCTGACCCTCTCTTCATGGTCCTACATGAGGCCCACATTTCATTTGGACAGCCCAAGACCGAGAGGGGGAGATAAAGAGGGGAGAAGGAGCAGGGGCAGTCTCTGCTCTCTATTTTTGTTTCCTCTTTTTGTGCACGCTCAACTCACACACTCGCAGTGCAATGGATTTTCAACTTGGCCCTCATCAGTTGTGTGCCTGATGAAACAAACACTGACAGCCTCTTTACATTTGTAAAGACCCCTGCAGCAGCTGTGCTTGTCCCACACACACACACACACACACACACACACACACACACACACACACACACACACACACACACACACACACACACACACACACACACCAGGCGTGCACACAAACATGCGCTCACACACACGCCTTTGAATCAGAGGCCTAGCCCCAGCTGGGGCCTACAGGAAGAGCAGACTCGGCACAAAATGGCCCTGGCTGCACTAAGCTGCACTCGCCGGCTCTGTGCAAACATCGCATTTACAAACATGCACAGTGTGTGTCATGTTTCGTTAGACAGGACAACAGTGCCACACATTAGCACTTGCTACTTCAGTCATTACACAGCATCTACCCTCCAAGACAAGACAACCAATCAGCCAATAAATTCACAAAACATGAATCATTACAAACACTAAGTGATGTGAGCAATGCATATAGGCTTAAAATTAAAAAAATAAAAAACGAGAGAGAGAGCATTCTTACGTTGCTCTTCACATTTCAGCCCTAAATAATATCTCATAATACACGGTCTAGCTTGTTTTTAATTAAAGCTCTTTTTCCTATCTCTTAAAGATGACTGATTAAACTAAACATACTGTATTTCACATATCATATGTTTGCTTATTGCAGAGGGAGGTGGGGTAACAACACACTCAAATTTCAGGGGAAATGGTTAAGCCAAGCATGTATAATTGTCTTACGCTAATTAAGGTTGGGGGCAAGAGAGGGGGAAGGGTATTGGTAGGGGCCAAGAGTCCTGCTTTAAAGCCCAGAGGGGGGCCTCGGCCAACAGAATAGCTTCAGGTTGTTGTAGAAATACACTTTTACAAAGTCAGATTTGGTCCTGCCTAGGCCTTCAACATGAAGTGCAGCTGCTGAAAACATATGACAGATGTGACACACACACACACACACACACACACACACACACACACACACACACACACACACACACACACACACACACACACACACACACACACACACACACACACACACACACACACACACACACACACACACACACACACACACAGAGTTTCCCCCGCTCCTGATGATCAGCTCCAGTTCTAATTATACAATAAACTTATGAAAAGAACAAGTATAAAAATGTTTTTTTTTTTTTTTTTTTTTTTAAAGGCCAACCAATTTTAGAAAGTGACGTTGTTAGTCTTTGTCTGGACCAATGTCTATAGCAGGGACTTCTGTTTCAGTTAGTCACTACCGCTAAAGCACATCCTGTTTCCTCGATATAAAAAGGGATGCCTTTAAACTAGCTTGGCCAGACATTTTTAAACGTTTGTTTCAGATTGAGAACCCACTTTAAAACAACACATCATCATTCAAATCCAGTTGTTTACATTCACAAAAACACTTGGGACAGCCTCAGAGAAGTAAGTGGGTAAAAATAAAACTCTGACAGGACAAGGGCAAAATGTGTACGCTAGCCTTGAACGTGACATGATTTACATTTCCTTTCAGGAAGGCCATATCAGTGGTGGCTGTCCAAATGACCCTGGATCCATTTGGCTAACAAAGTAACCCTTATGTAGGAGGTATCCTACAGGTAACAAGCTAAATTCCTTTTTTTTTCAGATAAACTCTTTTAAATACGTGCTGTCACATATGCTTTTATTACTTAGCTTTAACTTGTTGCTCGGTTAAAAAAAAAATATCATGAACTAAACTGATCCTGGCAGAGAGATGAAAAATAGGCTGAGTAGGCTACTTTAAAAGAGTCACTCACTCCACCAAATGTAGTTCGGATGAGTTGGGACCTGGGAAGGAGGGGGGTGCGTGCTGTGCAGATTTTGACTTTAAAGCATGAGCAGACATGATACGCCTCGCGCAATTAAACCAAACAATGTGTCCATTAAGGTCATTTACCACAACAGTTTCCACAGATACAAGTTTAAAGCCCAGACACAGGCAGGTGCCCAGCCGGCGTGAATACATCAATAAAAAATATATATAATTAAATAAAAATCTGAAGGGAACTTGGTGGAGCGATATGCTGAGCCAGCCACACTTTGTAAGACTGGGACTCTTCGTTTCATTCGCGGAGCAGGATAAATAATCCATCTACTACAGACCTAAACCTATGCAAATGCTGTTTTTTAATTCACCAGTGTTAGAAAATGGTTGCTTCTTGTCTTCATACATGAGCCCCTGCAATGCGACTGAACACACACAGTCCCCACAGAAGAAGGATCATTCACCAACAGTGGCTTCAGTATTATCTAGTCCTTATTTTTTGACTCCTTGCCTGAAGACGAGACCCAAACGCGTGTAAGCTAATCCCCTATAGTATAGCCCAAAAAAAATAAAAAATGGAGTTATCCCTGAGCAGGCTGCAGCAGTAATATCTGCTCGCTCACAGAGGTCACACGAAGAGCTCCAAATGCTCCGTCAATGGGGTTGTCTAGTCATTCATAGTGGCTTTAATACCGAGGGGCTGTGGCATAACAACAAACCAGTGAGTGCCCCCGCGACGTTTCAAGTGTTGGAAATTGAACAAATGCGCTGAATTGCATGACCCCCTTTCCCTCCTCTTGCTCTGCCTCTGTATGGAGAAAATTAAAGAGCCACAACAGTCCGCGGAACATGTCGGTCCTCCGCTGTGAGCCCGTAGTGGAAGCAGACAGGAACTAGAAACATTGCTAGCAGGTAAACTGAAGCATTGTGTCGGGCTCGAGCCTTGCATTGCTCTCGCTCACGTGTAATTTTTCTCGAGCTATGCGCTGAGTTTAAAGCGCTGATAAAACGCTCAGCATGGGACGAAATGGAAGCCGAAATAGCTGAGCCATGGCTGCCAGGCTCGTCTTCACGGCTCTGAATAGGGAGGAATGGAGAGCGAACAAAAGCCCTTTCCAACTATACCTCACCAGCGGTTTATATTTCAAACATTTCCCTGCGATATTGCCCAGATAAAAGCCCTCTGTGTGTTTGGTAGCACGCGTCAAAACGAGCCCGAGTGTGGTAGCACCCCATGTTCCAATAGGCTAAACATGTCGTTGTCGAAGAAACACGGCAACACAGACACTGAATAAACATTACTGTCCCTTTAAATACAAACATTTAATTGTTCCCACATGGAGGTAACTCATAGTCATAACGCTTTAAAGAATAGCTGACCCAAACAGTACACAAACCGCCTCATGGTAACCTTCACAGCCCGCGATGAAAGTTTATGCATTTTCATCGAAACGACCAAAGCAAACTTGAATATGAGCTCTGCACGAAAAGCTTTGTTTGTACTTACATATTTCTTCTGAATAATATTCCTCTTGGGTCTTTCCTTGCTCATTATGGAATCCCCAAAATGTTTGGCTCTAAAGAGAATGGCCACATGAATTTCTTTCTTTGACTCTCGCCTCTCCCGGAGCACCACCAAATGACGATTTAAATCCCCGGCTCGGTAGGAAATGCTTGCAGCTTTTGAACAATCCGCCGTCGATGTTTTCCGTAGACTATTCGTTTATAAATCCCCCCAAAAAAATCAAGGCTCGACGACGAATACAGACGGACTGAAGCCAAACTCACTCGGTGATAACATAGTCAAAACAAATGCACAACAATAACTTCCATTCGCCAGATCGGCTCGGCTTCTCGTCTTTGCCCACTCACTCCCGGCTCTTTTAAAATGCATGAATACGCGACGTGATCTCAACAAGTTACATCTTGTCTTAAGGTCACAATACGACGATAAACCAATAAATAAAATGAAAATAAAAGGGTTAGTTGTCGCGTCTTTTGGCTGGAGCCTGCGGTCGACGAGAGAGCTCTCCAGCGGCACTGCTCTACTGACTGACTGACTGAGGCTGAGGAAGAAAGAAGCCGCTTGGCCAATCAGCGCCCGCAGCAGCCAGCGGCAACTTTAAACCCACTCTGCACGACTATAGGCTGGAGCATAAGTGGCTTTATCAACCATACTGTGTGCTTGAGGTGATTATCAGTTTGTGGTTATGAAAATAGAGCAGATAACTGTTATTGTGGCTCTGGAGAGTGGCTAAATGTCACGTCCAATTCCACATTGCAGGCATTTTTATTTGGGGATTTATGTGCAGGTTTTCTTTACAAGCAGTTCATGTTGACAGTTCAAAGTTGAGATTATCGTATAATTGTATTTCATAAGGGCCTGTTTTAAACTAGGCTTTACCTGCGTTCTTCAGTTGTTGTTTATGCTACTGTGGTGAACTCTCCATTACATTTATTATGATCTTTAGTCTAATTGGCCTTTGTTTGGTAGAAGTCGCATTCCAACAAGGGATAACCAAAGGTGTATGTAAATGAGAACCCCAACCCCCACAGTGCATGCAGCCCGTTCAACCAGCACATGGAGTTAAACATTAGACCAATGAGTTAAATAGAAGTCTACAATCACGACCCCTTCTGCTACTACCTTGCAATTTTTACATATTTTCATTATTAATGCTCAACACTTCCTTTTTTTTCAGTTGTTTTGATATCCACTCTGCTTTGAGCTGTCGTGAGTTCACTGAGGTGTCCTCATCCCACTCAGTAGAAGTGGGCTTAGTGTGTCATCATTTTAATGTACTGAGTGGGACCGTTGCTCTGTATGAACCTGTTAGTAGAGCTACTGTTCAGTTCCAACCATATTTGAGCTGTTTCACACACGAACACAGACAGTGTTTAGAGAATAAGCTCTGGTCTTTGTCCGAACTCAGACATTAGAGGAGACCATTTTGACATTGCCTGTGCATTGTCACTAAACGTCTGTTTGGCCTTGGTGAGCGTTTATGTGGACTAACAAATACAATTATACATAGTAAAGAAAGATGAAACATACACACATTGTCTAATTTACTTAATACATGCCATTGATTTGCTTCTTTTTACCTAGTGCTGTTCTTCAAATTGAGTACAAGTAATATAGTTTTCTCTTCCAAACCCCACAGACGTTCTTTCCAAAATCTTTGTATCTATAATGCAGTCACTGTTCATACATACATGTACTATATCTATATCAAAAATACACAACAGTTTATTCAGCAGTTTGCATCTCCATTCAATCTCCAGTCTGCAGGCGTGATTAAGAAATATTAAAAAACGGTTTTACCATCTTCCCTCAGCGCTGGATTAAAATCAATCACCAGCATCCGTGCTATCATGCTGATTTCATTATCATTTGTGTAACGAGGAAGAACTATCGATTCTTCCACTGTCTGATGTAGATTTAGCATAACGTGGCAAGTGATCAAAGTGCCGAAGTTACCCATGAATGCACAAACAAAGACACCAAATCAATATATGACGGGTCAATAATTCTAAGCAAGTGGAGAATGACATGATGGTCATGTAGCCCACTGTAAGGTCGTGTAACATATGAAATATGGAAAACTTGGAAGGATTAGTGTATGTGTGGCTAAGACCAATAGGTTAAGTTAAACTAAAAATATTCATATTTGCCATCTCCATTTGTAATTTGACATGAATTGTGACTTTGTAGTACCTTAATGTGTGGTTGTGTGATATGTTTAGTCCAGTAATCAATGATGTCTTTGAGTGCGCTATTTTGAGATGATCCTGTGAGCAAAGTGCCTTTAGCCTCCATCACCCTGCTCTCTGAGGGGGTTCAACAGGGTCTTCTGCCCTGCTGGTGCTGACATTTAGGCCCACATAAATCAATGAGACAAGCTGTACAAGAATGCATGAAATTTACAGCACCCCCCTTGCATGGTTCACATTCAGAGCTCTGCATGTATAGGCCAAGACATTTTTAGCCTGACTTTGCCTTGTAAAAATTCTAAGCAACCATAGATGTTAAACCAAATTTTTGGGCTGTATAGATTGGGATGAAGTTTGTTTTGTTTTGCAAAGGAGACATTCGTGGGTTACAGAAAAAAGCTAAGGCCTTTTAATAATAATAATAATAATAATAATAATAATAATAATAATAATAATAATAATAATAATAATATAATATTACAGCAATAGCATTATAGTATAACATCAAGAAAAGCAGCCCTTTTTACAAGTACAATCCCAACCAATAACACAGAAGCACACAATCATGGTCTGGCAAACCAACCACAAACACCAAGGCAAAGAAATGTTCCATTTACAGATTTACAGCTTTTATATACTTCATATTTTGTCTCCATAACTTTGGTCCTTATCTGGGTTTAAACACAATGTCGTACAATTTAGCTAATATAGTCCTCAGTAAGAAAAAATGTTGGTTTGGAAAAAAGCCTCAAGAAGGAGGGAAACATCCAGTAACATTTTTGCATCAGGTGGAACTATGTATAGTGTGATTATTTTGAAACAGACATGTTAGCCATGTCTCAGTGAATGGCATGGCACTGCACATGGTTTCATTGATGCCAGTCATCATTCCACCAGGTCTCTAACATGACACTCCTCCGACTACATAGCTCCTGGGGAATGTTTAGTCACTCCTACCTTGAGGACAAAATTTAAAAAATGACCATTCTAAAAAAACCTAGATGGTTACAAATGACGATAGATATCTTAATATCAACACATTATATTTGGCACATACAGTATTTGGGCAAAGAAGAATGTTATTTATTCTTAAAAAGTTACAAATAGCCCCTTTAATATATAATAAATGCACACAAAAATAACAATTAAAAAGAAATAACAATAATTAAGTAAAAGCCAGTACAGTTGTTGTTTAAATGCTTTTTAAAATTATACATTTAGACAAAGTTTGTCAAGTTTTTTCCTCTTTCATTCAGTTGAGAGACTTCTTTTCTAACATCAGTTTTTTGTTTGCCACAATATTGTTTCACAAATTTAGATTAGATTAGGTTCAATCTAAGCAAATGTAAGTTTGTGAGACAATATTGTGACAAACATAAAACGGATGTTAAACATGGAGTCTTTCAACTGAACGAAAGAAAAAAATATATAAAACAAAAAAAAAACAAAAAATTGACATCCACTTGACAAACACTGAGCTGAATCTGTCGTAAAGGCAGCCACACGACATGAGCCAACTACACAGACATGTAACCGAGTTAGTAACACATACTATGTTGAGAGTGTGTCCTTGAAGCGACAGGGCGGTTTGAGAAGAGCAAGTGTGCTCTCAGGCCAGAGTCCAGACATTTAGCAGTGTGCGTGTGTGTGTTTCTACAGTGTGTGATGGAGAAGGCCAGGGATTGATTAGAGCTTTCACTCTCAATGTGGTTAATTGCCCAGTGAGGCTTAGCAGACGGTGCTGGCTAGATTGATGTCCGATAGCCAGGAAGTGGGGGGAGTCGGGATGGGTGTGTGTTTGAAGAGGGCGGGTGAGGGGCTTTGTGCATAGAGTAGACTGGACGTTGGGAGGGGGGTAACAAAAGCCAAATTAATGTTGAAAGACTGAATGGCTAAATATTGCATGTGGTGGAAATAAACCCAAAGGAGATTCCTTCAAAAGAAAGAGAAATCAAATTATTGTAATCACAGCTGCTACGTTGAAAAGAAATGTAGAAAACATTGTTTCATTGTTTGAAGTTTTTTTCTTCTATTATGACAGCATGTTAGAAACACTCAAGCAAAACATTTATTGTCACAGTCTAGTGGCCATTCAAATGTTCCCATAAAGGTTAACTTTTCAACAAAACATAATAAGACCTCAAATAACTAGTTTAGCACTGTGGCATTAATAAAGCGCTCATATATGTCACTCTTCATCTCTTCTTATCATCTTTTGGGTCTATAAAATTATGTTTATTGAGTTGTTGTTGGGGGTTTAGGGTTGGGGGATGCTGGCCAATATTATGGTGGAACATAATGCTATAGGACAGCAACAAGTGAGTCACCGCGGTGGGGGGCTGGGCGCAGGAAGAAGCAGACTTATACAATTGTCTCATTTTAGTTCAACTGTTAAAGATATATTAAGGAACTTGTGTTAGAGACAATTCTTTGAAGAGAAAACAGTTTTATTTAAATATTAGTTATGATTTTGAACAAACATCACAATTTTTTTTTTGCTGTTACTCCAGTTGCTCTGCCCTTAATATTTTCTGTAACATTAGATTTTTGCTGCGTTATGGATTTGTAGTGATGAGCGTAGACAGACTGGGGGGTCATGGGGGTTTCAAATTACTCCACTGAAATTTGAATCATGTAAGTACTCTCATTAAAGTGAGGTTAGCGTCCTCCACGGCCAACCCCCACCTCTCAGCCTCATCTCCCTTTCCACTGTGTAGGGACTCGTCAAGATCACAAACACAATTTATTTTTCGACAACCCCCCACCTCCGCTGTGTCCAATACACACAAGAACATCTCTCCTTCTGGAGGGACTTGAGAGTCCCCACTCTACCACCACGGATAATTGGACACCTTCAGCTATAGAAATCCCCAGCCGCCGCTAGCCAGGCAGCGGCGGCACACACTTTTGTCAAATATAAGCAAAACAGCGGATGAGCTGGAGACACACGGACTGACTTGAACCTTAACTACAAGCTAGATTTAAAAGACGCAAAAAAAAGCCCTTTGGCGGTGATACTTTCAGATTCAGTTTGCATGTCTCACTTCCTGAGCCGTAGAGTGGCAGGGTGGGATCAACAGGAGGAATATCCACACCCCCAGGCTTCGGGGTGAGTTGTCCTCGGGGCACATAACTAGGATCAGTGTTGCTCTCAACTGTGCCCTGAGTTGACCCATCTGGGAGCTAAATGCAAAACTGTGTGAAGATCAGAGCCCAGGGATGACTTACCCCTATTTCTGCCCCCGAGGCTCTTGTTGTGTTTCACTAACGAGGCAGATCTCTCCAAGCTCACCTGGCAACCCCATGCCTTGGAAAACAGCCTTTCTTCGCTTACCACAGGAAAGCTTTTTGTCCTGGCTTGTAAATTTTACAGCCATAGAAAGGAGATAAAACGTCACTATACATCATTTAAAATGTCTTGCCACCGAATGAAACCACTTTCAAGCTTACAATCTTTTTGTGTCATTAAATAAGTGTCTTTTGAAGAATGGAAGCAACTTTTGTATAACTTTGTATACTTTATTATTCTGATTAGCACACCTGTGGTCCTCATTCATGAACAAAATTTCTGAAATATACTTTTTCATTCAGTTATCTCCAGGTTCCCCATTTAGTGTAACAGCTTTTAATTCCCACCTTGGAGAAGTATTAGAGGAACAGCAGCGCTGCCAGGACTCTATGTGTATACAGCCACACAGAGAGTAAAAGCATTCACCCACAAAGGTTCTTAAGCCCAGGAGCGACCGGCTGACTCATGTGGGTCAGGACCTGCCACAGGTGGGGATCCCGTTCTGAATAGCCGTCCTCCTCCTCACAGCGGGGATCCCAGCCTGAATAACCCCTTTTCAGCCTCCGAGACACCTGCAATGGACACAAAAGCCTCCGAGGAAAAGAGCATGGGGAAAAAACAAGGACGATTTGCAGCCAGGCAGCCACGCCGAAACAAAGTAACACAAACTCAAGCCACAGCAGGAGAACAGCTGGAGCGCCCAGCAGCGACTGTCTGGGTGGTCCGACAACCAGAGAAAAAGAAGAGAGGGTGTGAGCGTGCAAGAGAAACGAGCCAGAATGAAAGACAGACACAGGCTTTACAGAGAGGGATAGAGATGTTTAAAGTAGAAGCCGTAAAAAGAAATACTAGAACTAATGACAGCAGCTACTTGTGAGGTTCCCATTTATTGTTGCAATTATCCCTAGCCAATACATGTCAATATCTAATTATTTAAAGAAGCTCAAACAATATTAGCATTAGAATGAGCAACAAATGCCATGTAACTGTTACAGCTCGGCAAATTATGACGGCTTTTACAGTCTTACTGAAAATGCAACCACTTCTATACCACACAGCGCAAAAAGCAGTTAAAGTAAAAATAAAATCATAACTAACAACCTTACCTTTTCCCCTCACTAAAACTCATCAGTGTTACATAATGGCAATTTTAAGGAAATACATCTGCTGATATCAGAGCAATTAAATTAATCCTTTGGCATTAACACAAAGAAGCACTCTTTTACAAATGCTAACCAGGTTACAAAATAGAGCTCGCTCACACCTGCAATTTCCATATGCAGCTTATCAGACCAGACTTTGCATGATAACAAATAGGTAAGTTTCACAGGAAGTCATGCACATTTGCATATTCCCATGGGCCATGGTGTAATTTATCTACAAATGTCCTTTCACTAACAGCCTGGAGTGAGCTCAACTCAGGACTTGTACTTTGTTTATTCCACTGGAAAGAAATACAGGTTACAACAAAAACTCTAAAGGAAAAAACAATGAGCAAATTAGGGAAACAGAAGTAACATCCCCCAGTTTCCTCTAATCTACGCTTATGTTTCCCTTGGTAATAACAAATCTGATATAAAGAAATTGAATATATTCATGATTATTCTGCAGTAGCTTTGACATTCCCTTGTTGAATCCACAGAGACTCAGATGGCAATAGTAAAGCCGAAACCACACACAATAAATTTAGAAGCTACTTTGTTCCTGGTCATAGTCCACTGCTTATCTCTATCCATATTTGACTACCGTAATTTGTCTCTAAAATGCTCTGTGTGTGAAGATGTAAAGGGTGGCTCCATCTGAAAATGCAGATTCCACCGATGCAAGGAGTCTCCTGTGTGCTTAACCCAACTTGTTATCCTTGACATCAAACCCAATTTCCAGATTTAACATCAATTCTCAGTTCAACGGAGGAGAAAAGCACCGCAATATGAATAAATGTTATTTTTTAATCTATGCTAATAATCACACAGCAGTGACTTCAAAACACCATTTTTTTCTCTTTAACAGTAAACCTGCTTATGATAGCTAAAAGGTTAATGAGATTACCTTCTTCTGAACTGACTATGCCTTATTTCTGCCTATCAGAGGGAGCCATAAACATCCTCTCTGTAATAACCAATGGTGATTATGCCAATGATATTAATTATCATTACTTTCAATTACTACACCCAGCCAGGCCCTGTCGGTTATGAGGGCAGCTCCCCGCGGAGGAACCGCCACCCGCTGCCGTACATTCATTAGCCGAGCCCACTGATTGTGTGACTGTCTCCCTCTCTGTTCTGACTCTTTATTACTGTCTTTCTTCCTTCCCCGTTTAGTCTTTGTTTCCACTGTCACCGAGTCCATTGCAGCACAGAAGCTTTGCGTACAGTCAAGGATGGGCCTGTGTGTGAATGAAGAGAGGTGGAAGTTAACTGTGGAGAATTTGAATGTAAGCTGTGAGGAAATTTATGACTGTATTTCTATGTAATGAGGTGAATTAGAAGCATATTTAAAAGCATTTTTATAAAGATTTACCGCAGAGAACTGTGAGTGATGTTTTCAGAAAGACTTCAAAACTTGAAAAAAGAAAGCATTGTGTGGGCAACCACTTTATTCTTGTTATGTTGTGGTAATGTAATGTTTTTTTTGTGATTCTTATATTCCATTTAACATACATTTCTTTAATACATTCAGTTAATTTCATTGTGGCTATTTGAGCATATACCACATCATAGTTCCTCTCTTATTTAAGTTTTTGTGCATCCACTTTCTTTGCCTTGGCTGTTGCCATGAGCCTCTCTCTTGATGCTTACAACTTCGTCTCTTCCTTTTCTTTCAGTTGTGACACGAAACATTCATCTGCACCCCATGAAATATGGAAAGAGCCCTCATGAATTGTTTACAGGTTAGCAGTGTGCATGCCGAAGGCAGCAGGAGACAGGTTCTGAGGCAGGCTGCCTTGGGCCCAGGGTGATATTTGAGAAGACTAGCACTGTTGCAAATGTTCATAAACCTGTAGACTGTAATTATCCAGGCCTGGGGCACATTTTGAAGGGGGTTTGGCAAAAAAAAAAATCGGACATTATGTCAGTATGTGTGTGCATTTTTATTCATCTCTTCATTTTAACTAAAATCTAGTTCCTCTGTTGGCTCTGTTATGCCATAATTTGACATTTGACATAAAACACCAAAACAACTATTTATTGTGGACACAGAACAAACAATGTAAATAAATATATTTTGTAAAGTATATATACAAAATAGCACTGTGTTAAGGTTCTCCTCATTTACCATACACATATTAAACATAAGGAAATAAGTCTGGGATATGAGTTTTATATTCCCCAATTGTCTGTTATGTGATCAGGAATAATTAGATGGATGTGATGCTTTCTTATATTTTGTCCTAGACTCAACAACATAGTGGCCAACAATTGTTCTGATTTATATTTATTTAATGGTGGCTGTGGTGTTTCTAATCAATTATAGTCATTAAACCTTACAAACACAAAGTTGTATTTGGGCTGTAAATGAATAGAAACCCTAAAATACTGCATGTGCCGAGCCTAGAATCAACCATTCTTTGAGTTCCTTGTGCAACTTGTGTTTATTTGGTCAGATGGAATGAATGCTAGAAAAAACACATTAACAGTTTGTTTTTTTGCAGCAGTCTATTTATAATACAAAAAGACAGTGTTTTGGAAATGGCCAATAAAAGGATACCAGATCTAAAGCATCTAAGTCTCAAGCAGTTCATTTTATTTCCGATCGTCGAACTTTCAGGCACCTTATCATTTATGTTCCTCAACAAATGAGACAGTGGCTTGCGTACTGTAATATGATCTGTTAGAGGGGCAGAGTGTTTTTTGGTTGCTCTTCCTGGACATGGCCTATGAGGTTTGTTAATTTCCTCCTGATGAGCTTGTGGATTACATCAGCGTTGCAGCACAGGGATATGAAGAATGGACATGAACACATCAATTAAGGTGTACTTCGGTGTGTGTTTTATAAGTTGTAGCTCTTTACTAGGGCTTAAAAGCTGGTGATTGATAGCAATGAACTGGAGCAAGGGGGATTGTATTTTAGATGGCGCATTTCAAGGCTCGCAGACTAAAGTGCTTAACTGCAGCTAGCACACTTGTGGTCGTAATGGAGTGCTTGGGAGCAGCACCACTTGAGAGATTGTGTGGATATATTATTCATCTGTTTCCTGTGTACACCAAACTGTCAGCCTGGCAGAGAAAATTGTGCCACGGCGCCATCCATCCGCTTATCTGTGTCTTCATTTCTGTCTCCTCCACTTCTTCAGCTGTTATCCTCGCTCCTGTCTTTGTCACTTTTCGTCCAAGGTCTGTCTTGAGGAAGGAAGGAGATGATCAGATCAATATTCCTCTCAGGAAATAGGCTTCCTCTATTCTCTCTCTTGTCTCCGTCTGCCTGTGCATAGCCAGCCCGTCTGACCACATCACTGGTGCATTGTGGCCCATTTCACAAGCCAGATAAGCTTAGTATGTCAGAGAGTGTTGGATCAGCTCTACTCGGTCTATATAATGGATGGAAGAGGGGAAGTGGTGGAGATAAAGAAGGTGTAGGAGTTTGTGATGGAGAACGATGGTTGACCGCTCTTCTTGTCTGTCACAATAAATTTAGTTTGAGGCTTGTGGTACCTGAAATTCTTTCTACATTTGACAAACAGTGAAGAAATTTTTCCACAAATGTTTAATGTGCAGAATCAGAATCACAAAGATTATAGGTATTAAAGTTACTTTAGTTACTTTTGTTTGGTGTCACGTTAACTGTTAAAGTGCTTGACATTTCTCAAGGATGTTTTGCAAGTGTAAAAAATAATCTTTATTAATTGAAGAGACAAATTCTAAAACAAGCTCAGACAAGAGAGCAGCTTCTCCATTTATTCCCAGTGGTCCATCACCTTGACCACAACCCACTGACTTAGTGAATTACAATAACGTGTACCCTTGCTGCCAAGTTGTCACAAAGCCCCATGAATGAAATCTGCCTCCGTCCAGTCCAGCAGCTCTCTTCTCACCACAGTTTCTACTCACGAAGGTATAAGTAATAATTTACTGTCAGGAACAGTTGTGTGTTTTGAGCTCTGAGGCAATGAGGCTGTAACCACAAATTGTGTGTCGGCTGGAACACCACGCAGATGTGAAGCCCGGTAATGACTCGTAAACTGCATTAGGATTATATCATGGCAGTGTGTCATTTGTCAGATGTTTGTGGTGTAAGGTCATTGGGAACTGACCAGAATGATCACTGGGAATGTGTGTTACGGATTAGTTCCCACAAACGGGGTTGTGTCAATGCAATATGTGTGTGTGTGTGTGTTAATGGGGGGAGAAGGAGATTGTGAGTGACAACAGGAAATAATGCTTTAGGAGCTGCATCGTCGTGTTTTTGCAGATAGTAAACTTTCCACTGCAGACCAGTACTGGCACTGGTTCTCTCACACGCCACTGTCGCCTTTTTTATGGACCTGCTATGTAGCGATTAGTGTAACCACAGAGGGGTGTGGCTGTGCCGTTGACTGCTGTCCAATCAGGCGTGATATAGCTATGACAAGCAGCCAACCAGCACGCCCAGATCACACTGGTCTGCCAAGGGGGTGTCACATGATGGGACCAACTGTCACCACACATGCTCCCTCTCGCTCGCAAATCTGTCCATTTATCCTTGTATTCTGCAAAGAGGATTGGCTATGAATAATCTCAGCACTTTTCACAAAAGTTGTACATACATACACGACTAAAATGAAATCTAACCATAAGGACAGATTGATGAACAATTCTTGTAACTAGGGTTATTTTTAAGGAATTTAACTATTCTCTGCTTTTGTCTTAAAAAGGATGATTTGCACAAACCTTCTTAACACACCAGACAAATCACATTTGCAAAAAGCAATACCTTCATTTTGTGTACAGATTCAAGAGCCTTTGCAGTTGCTCATGCACTTGGTACAATTCCTCTCCCTTTTTTGAATCTGGTTTGAAAAAAAAAAAAATTAAAAAGAGTTAAAGGACTTTTCATTAATCCGTTTCTGTAAAATTCCTCACAAAAGGCTTTCCCACAGGTGCACAAACGCCATCACATTCTTTGTTGCTGCCTGCACTGACCTGACCCATGCCGTGTTTTGTGTGTCCATACAGCACCTGGGTATTTTCAGCTTCATTTGATTGAAAATACACTCATTCAGTGTGGGTTTTCACACTACATTAACCTTGGTAGGAACAACAAATAATGTGTTTATTTTGGACATAAAAAGGACACGTTGGCTTTGGTAGACTAGCCTTCGATTAAATATGGCTATTTGAACCAACATGGCCCCAAATCACAGAGACAGCTGTGTGCAACAATTCAGATCCTTTGCAGTGTCTGAACACAACCCCAGTTAATCTGACTTGCATACCTTAGCTCAGCGGTCCCCAACCCCTGGGCCAGGGACCGGTACCGGTCCGTGGTCTCATTTGGTACCGGGCCGCAGAGAAAGAACAAATAACTTAAATTATTTTTGTTTTATTTATTATGTGATCCTGAACAATGTTTTATTTTGAAAGATGACCGGATTCCCTCTATTACATCCGTCTATGACTCACTCTTGACGCTTGACAATAACAGACAATAACAACAGACAATAACAAGAGTCCTACTTAAAATATGGATATATAGCGACAGTTGATTCCCGCGCACCAAGCCCGCTCTGCAGAATATGAGGCAAGCACCCTGCATTAAAACATATGTTTATTAATATATTTAGAAAATATTACATGCTGCTTGTATAATTTTATTTTGTGTATTTATCCGCTACAACTTAAAGCCCGGTACGTGAAAATATTGACATGGACATTGAACTGGTCCGTGGCGCATATAAGTTTGGGGACCGCTGCCTTACATAATAAGGTTGAGTCCTTGTCACTCAGGATTACACTTTTACCTCTCATCTCAAATTGAAAATGCTACACATGCCGCTCTTTACATTTCATTTAGTTCATATGTAACCCTTTGTTAAATCTTACTGTTTGGCTGTGTCTCTGGTATGTAGATAATTATTCTTAAAGCTCCACTACCTGATTTTGTTTTAGCTGTTCGAGTCAGAATGACAATTATCTCCGCCTCGTTCAACATTACATGATTGACTGTGGAGGTTCTCAGTCATCCAGGACATCTTGAAGAAAAGGTTTGAGTAAAAGCATTTGGACTTCTTTTTTCAAAGTGAATAGTACATGATTGAATTGACAGTATTTATCCACATTTCACGCTGCCTCCATTTTTTCTCTTTTGTTAATTTTCTTTTTTGAGCTGTTTCTCTGTGTTTAAGTACAAATTTCACTTGATAAATACACTTTATTGACAGCTATTCAACTTCCTGGAATGTCATATGACAAGCCAATGGGAGCGCTCCTTTTTTGAGCATGTGATTTCTGCGAGCATTGATTTGCCAAGGTTTTTGGGTCCTGGGAAGAATTTTAAAATTTCATATAATAAACAGAAGCAGATGGCATCAAAAAGGCTGTTTTTATTTTTATTTTTTTTACACAAATCATTGCTTTTATGATATACTATTTGTAGTTCAAACCATTTTCCCCAACTAGAAGAAGAAGAAGAAAAAATCAAATACAGTTTGTTTGACGTACCCACTTCTTGAAAATAAACTCCACCCGTTATTCACTTTGTTTGGTCTGAGCACAGCTAAGTTGTTGCTGTGTAAACTGTGAAGACGCCGTCCTCAGTGAAAATGATGACATAATGGCTGCATGCATCCAGACAGAGTGGCTGCTGGTGTAGGTACCAGCAAAACACACACTTATATCATTGGCTCCATAACTCATAATCTGATAATCTATTGTTATTATTAGAAATATAATCCATACTATGTTTTTTTTTATTTTTATTTGTCAGTGCTGCTGCAGTTAATACCAAAGCTTGTATACTTTTAAGAAGATTCCTCAGCGAGCGCCCCCACTGACCTTGCAGGCACACTGAGCTTGTGAACCAGTGAACACAGATGTTTTGTTTTTGCTACGTTTTGGTGTTGGGTAAACAGCCCCTCAGTCTAGACCTGTTCCATTTTTTGTTGCAGTTTCAGATTTCATTGATCTATGACTGGTTTTCCATGGGGGAGGGGGAGTGTCTGGTTGGTGCTCTCCCAGCCATAGGTTGAAAATACTCATTGATAATACTCATTGATAAGGTTGGCACATTAAGGATTTTATTTGGTCAGTAGAAACAGCAAAGGGCTATAATGCTTGCAGTATCTTTGAGTAAAAAGAGGTTAAAAAACACAGTGAGAGAGAGCGATGTGTGCCCCTCTGGAAATGATTAGGACTGTTGGGACAGCCTGAAACTATTACTGATATACACTGATGAAGTCCCATTTGTTTGAAGTGCATGCACTTTTTTGTCTTAGCTTTGGCCAATGTGTGTTAGTATGTGTGCATTTGTCCTTTGCTCTGTGTGAAATCTTCCTTTTCTTTTCTCCCTGAGCCAAGTCTGCCCCACTAAACACTTACTGCACAAAAGAACTGGAAATAAACTTGAAACATGATCCATTTAAAGTGCCAGACCAGAAGTTCCAACTGTCCCATCGTTATCAGGCACATGTTGCAGCATAATGCACATCATAATCTACTGACTGGACACTTTTGGCCACTGTTATATTTCTCCTGTGCTTTCACAAGATACAAAATAGATTTTTGGTCACTTGCCACTGAATGTCACAGCTGTGTATATTGTAGAAAAACCTATGTGCTTCAAACCTCTACACATGTTATAGATTTTTGGACAAATTCTTAAAATCTGCTGTATATTGTTCTAGTGTGGATGTTATTCAATGCATTTGTCCCGTGGTTGTTAAATAGAACCCCCCTTATATTGTAAATCTGGTTTCATTTTTTGGTTGGTACTGGTCTGTTTCAATTGTACTCAAAGACAGCTGTGTAATCTCTGCTAATGTAGAACACTTGCCCTTAAACTGCAAATATGCTGGATGTGTGAAAAAGAAAAAGTATATTAGTGTCTAAGTAAAAACATTTGGCGGCAAGCTGGAGATTAACCTATGCAGTTTTCCAGTTTAGCAACTAAAATGGATTTGTACTTTGTCTTTTGCTGGTGCACATTTTGGCATCGACCTTATATTGTTAACCCACAAATAGTAGACATAATGTTTTTTCTTGCTTTGAAAGTGGAAGACATAAAAAAACAAGGATTTGTCATAAAGTTTAGACAAAGTTAAGGGGTTTGATTTAAATCTTGATCCATTTTTACGTACCTTTATCTACATTTTTACAAATGTCCATGTTTTTTGTAGAAAAACTAATTTGTAGACAATATGGTTCATCTCCTAAAAGCCTAGTCTTTAAATCTGCATGTGAAAGTTAATTATTTAATGCAAGCTAATATTAACTTGGCAAATTGTGTGGGGGAAAAAAAACTGAATAAGAATCCCAATAATTTTCTCATTGTTGGTCTGTCATTCTCGAACAAAGCCGGAAAAGGGAGAGTGAGCACATGAAGCACAGCAAAGGGTTTTTAGAGGAGGCCTTAAGGATCTTGTCGCTAATGGATGATGCACTTTACTCACTAGCACACAATACTGTACACTTCTATTTAAATTCAAATTACGTTTAAGGTTTTGTGTGTGGCAGCCACGGTAGGTTCCTTTTGTTGTGTTTATTGTTGACAATGAGGTTGAACCCCCTCTTAAAACGCAAGACAAAAGGCACAGAGGTACTAAGGGCCAGGAAACAACCCACCACCTCTCGCCATCTAGTTCAGAGCACGCACTCTCTCGCAGCTAATTACATGTGCGACTACTTTACAATCCACTCCCCTAATTGTGAAACCACAAGTGGCTCTGGTTATAAATAGACTGACTTTAAATGAAAGGGACAAGTCAGTGTCAATTATGTTCTGCTGTTCTTGCCTCAAATGATAAAGTGCAATTTGTTTTTGCTTTTATTTCACTTTTTTGTCTTTAAAGCTCTCACAAATCAAGGTTTGCTTTTATACGCTGTGCCTAAAAATCATCTTTCTTCAAAGGCACATCGCTGAAATGTGAAACACATACTGTATGCTCATTACGCTGTCATAGTAAGTCTATATTTAGATCGAGTCAGAAGTTTTCCATTAATGGGTTAGTTTAGGAGGCATCCAGTTTAGTTTACTTTAGCTTACCCGGTGGTCAATTATGGTACTGCAACAAATATTGAACCGTATTATCCACAAAATTATTTTTAATGCTCTGTTTCTGTGCATGGGCAGATGTAGTGGGGAAAAAAACACTTTCACAGACGGATCAACCAGCTTATTTAAATGGGAATACACCCCCTTTTACGGAACAGGTGATGTACTATTGCAATCCTTGATCATAAAGCCTTAATGATGTCAGATTATTACAGTATGCTATTAGGTGATCAAACTGTTTTCCTCAGTTACAAAGAAACCATTGACACACTGCACATTTAAGTAGTACAGGGGTTTACCTCAAGGTAATTCTGTTGTATTGATTAATGTAAGAACATTAGTTATTGTACATTAGATTAGAAGAATAACTTAACTTTATCTTGTTGTATCTCTATGTTGTGTTCTTCTTGAGTCATAGGACTGTGTAAAAGGGTAACGCCAAATTACAGGATTATATAGCACATTATGACAGCCATATAATAATAATTGATAATTTATCCAACTGGCTCAACCAAAATTTAATCTAAGATACAGACCAGCAAGACATGTCCCGACAACCTTTCACCACACGGGCTGCTCCTCTCCACCAGAGTGCAGTCGTGGTAAGCCTGGTGAGTTCCTAATGATAGCCTTACCCTTCACCACAGACTAAATCAGGGCTTGCTGGGTAAACCAACTCAGTGCGACCACTTAACCCCTGTCTGCTTCCCTAGTGCCAATGCTAAAAATGTCTCTACATTTATTTTGCAGACTGATGGGACCACCTGACCACCATATATCTGAGCTGAACTGAAAATACATGACAAAGATGTTTTGTTGCAAAACATGAGTCAGTTCAGCGTTTCTTAGTTTGGCAGCTTAGTATTTTCTGCTACAGTTGCCTTTGTCTAAAGCATGGGTTGGGCAATTATTTTTTCCTCAAGGGCCACATTAGAACATGGGACTCTTCTGGGGGGCCGGGCCAAGACGGTGAACTCACTTATGCTCAATAAAAACATTTATTTCCCTCTAGTTTAAAGTCTGAACTACAGACAAAAGAATATGTGCAATTAACACTTCAACACCACAGTCACAGCTGCACCCTTTTCAGTTTTAGATCCACTCTTCACAGTTGGTTCTGAAACCAGTGAAAACTATCTCTCACCAACATTAAAGATGCTAGCTTTTTTGCAGAGGGGAAATATATGCAGTGTCAATAAACTATTAGTAAATGTTTGGCAGGCCAGACTAAACAGCCCAACAGGCCTCATGTGGCCCCTGGGCCTTAGTTTGCCCAAGGGCACAAACACTGGTCTAAAGTGTTCTTCAGTGTTTTGTCTACATTGCCTAAAGATGTGTCTCACTCTTCAATTTGTCTCTGTAATGTCCCACTGTCAACTCTTCAGAACCTTTCAAAAGAGACACCAACGACCTATGGCCCTTAACTGCAGGGCTAAAAGAGGGCCATTATGGACTTGGAATGAAATGCAGTGTGTACTTGGTGCCTCAGGGCTCCAGGTGTGTTCACCTGGCTGCTATTCACATCCCTTCAAGGAGAACGAACTAGAGATCAAGTTACCCTTCACCTCATCATTCATGCAAATGCACATACACATATACAAGCAGCAGTACATGGAAGTATGCAGGGAGCCGTGATCCATGAAATGGGGAGTAAGGGCTTGAGGCCAGTATGAGATGTGGAGTGGATATGATTGATGGTAGGATCAGGAAGTGGTGCAGGTAGGGTTTCAGGTAGCCTCAGGACGGGGGCAGGGGAATGTGTGTTACAACATCAAGAAATATGGCACATAAATATATGTGATTACATGTGTCTAAATGCACTGAGACAAAACACACAGGAGATGAAATGGGAGCTGATGATGGGTGTATCACAGTGTAGTTTTGGAGATTGCAGACAGGAACCAGTGAGAGATTAAATAAGGAGTGAAGGGTGGAGTGGGAGACAAGCACATGACTGGATCTGTGCCAAGTCTGAGGCTGAGGCCTCCTAGAAGCGAAAAACCTGAGACCATGATATGGTGGTTAAGTTTGAAACAAGCTGCACAGAGCAGTAGAGAGTTAGGGAAGGTTTTAGTTTGGGTGTCTCAGCACATTTCAGGAGTTTCAAATGTTAATTAATTATCTTTTTCTGTAAAGCTTCAAGATATGAAATAGAGATAACACACATCCACAAGGAAAGCTCAGTTCCCAGATTCACAGAATTGAATCTGAGAAGTTTCACACAACATATATTTATATATATATTTTTGGTGTATTTTCATTCTTTGTTATGTTATGTGAGTGTGTGTCAAATCAATGAAACAGAACTTTACAATGAGTCAGGATTTACAGGCCCTGCAACCTAAGCTTCAAATGAGAGGTTCATACTTATAACTCCACGGGCCTGAAAGTGCATGACAGCTTTGTGTTTTTGTTGGAATGTGAGCATTATCCGATTCAAAAAGTGCCGTTGTAATTACAGCTGCAATCATGTGTCCTCCAGAGGATTTACAAAGTGTGCATGGTCATTTTTTATTGCAGTCATGGGTCACTGTTACACTGCAGACAACTCTCTAATAAAGGTGTCAACATTCTGATAAAAATCAAAGAGGGTTTTTAAAGAAAGAAACTTCAATCAAATCACAAAAGAAGGCTTGAGGGTGGAGGAGGTTCTGTGTAAATGTAACCTGTGTGTAAACATTACATTTTCCTAGACCTCAATTTCCTGTTTTCCCAGGCGATTACAGAGAAGTGTAAGCCTGAAGGAGTCACGACACGGTCATGTTTCCTCCTGCGCTTTAAAGAGGCTGAGAGAGAGGAGAGGAGGGCCAAACTGCTCAGAGCTAAGAGCAGCCAAATTTACATAGCCCTGTGCGTGTCGCTGCTTAATACATCTTGAACACATTGTTTCCCTCGGCACATTACAAAGTGCTTATGAGCTCCGCCATAAACAGTGCAACAACTCTGCTCTGTTTACTTATCCTTAGTTATCACAAGCCAAAGATACAATTTATATTGACAGGGAAATAAAATAAAAGCCAGGGGATCTTCACAGAAGTGTTCAGTGTAAACGACACACACTGCATCAATTCTCTAGGTTGTCATGACAATGTAACCTTAACCAAACTCTGTCTGATCCCTTTCTAAGTCAGATCATTATCCACATATTTTAGTGAAAATTGCAGCACTCACACTAAAATGGTTTATTTGTTATTCAATTTCAGATTTTTTTTTACTTCACATCGTGTGTTGCATATCAGCTTGGGCAGAGATATTTAATTAAAGATTTGATTGGTGAGGGATGACAGCGCTCCAGTCATCTGTTTCCATTTTGACATACAAATGCAACATTTTCAAGTTGTTTTAATGCAAATGCTTGAGCATGACATTGTACAAAAGTCAGAATCTGAAGTTGGGTTTATTTTTCCTTTGTCTATTTTCCTGATTGGTGTCATGACAAAATTAATTAGGTATAATGTTGTAAATGTGTTGAGCTAAAAACAGGTGACTGTTACCTGCGTTGGTATTGGATGTATCTCTTCTCTGGTGACATTTTGTCATACTGAATCCTTGTACGTCACTGAAAATTGAGCACATTTTTTTGTGTCAGCTTAGGCCTAGTCATTAAAGTTGAGTTAGTGTTTGCAGATGCATACATTTTATCTTCTGTTCTGACCTAAATGTATCTTTCATGTTCTAAGTTGCCATCTGGCATCCCTAGTGTAGGCACCTGATACTGTGGGATAACCTGACAGACAGCCGCAGCAGCCTACAGCACGACTCAGTAAGCCCTGACTAAGTGTGTGGTTTTCACCATCCGATGTGTCACCCTGACTTTACAATGCGCTGTCAGCATGTCACAATGACGTATCGGAGGAAGTAACTTTACTCTCTAAATGTGGTGTGGGCTAAACCTGGATGAGTATTTTCTGATCCAATTTACAGTAATAACTTGGTAAAAAAAAAACAAGAAAAATGACGGGCACTATCTCTGGCTCTTGGTTTTTAATATCAGCGTTTCTTGCCGGAGATAAAAGGACATTTGGAAGTCCTCAGAGATGCAGTTATCTGATCTAGGTCTTTATTGGAGCTTCACTGCTGCTTGCCTGTCTCGTTTTGCCCCCTCTTTATCTTTCTTGTTTCATCTGCCTCTCTTCTTTTTTGTCCTTTCTTCTGCAACGCTCCTGCTTCCTATCACTCAAACAGCCTCTTTTATTCTTTTGCTCACTCTGTTACATTAACTGATCATGTCATTTGTGGATTGGTTTATTTCTCACAAAGGTTTTTTTCTTTTTCTTAACCCCCCTTAATCCTGAAAAGAGAAAGGACAAGTAAGTGTGGAGCTATGAGACTAGCTTGGACGAGTGTGGCATGTTGCCCCTTTAAGATTGTCCAATATTTTACTTGATGACAACACTTTATAACTGGAAGTTAGGCTTGTATAAACCAAAGAGGTTTTTAATCCTTTCTCACACTGAGTGAGTTTTCCAATTGCCAACGAGCAATTAATTAGTTGTATTATTCTTCTGGTACACCACCCAAGCCGACACTCGCTGAGCATCCTATTTTTAAACAAGGTTAACCTTTGGCGCTTCTCTAACCAAACAGTTTGAGAGGCATCAAGACACAGCTCATCAATGATTTGAGTGCCATGGCACCAAGTTATATTCTTTTGGAATTGCACAAGGAGATTTTTATTTTAATGCAGAAAACGGACCTATTTATCTTTTTCTTTGCCTTTGTTGCTCACACATCCCCAAAACATCAGCACTCCACCTCCATGTTTCACAGTAGGAATAGTGTACCTTTCATCATACGCCCTGTTAACCTCTCTCCAAATGTGGTTGTGGTCAAAATGTTCAGTTTTGGTCTCATCACTCCAAATGACTTAGTTCCAGAAGTTTGGAGGCTCGTCTCTGGGCTGTTTGGCGTATTGTAAGAGGGATGTTTTGTGGCATTTGCTTAGTAATGGCTTTCTTCTGGTGACTCAACCATGCAGCCAAGTGCCTCCTCATTTGTGCATCCTGAAACAGCTACACCACTTTTTTCAGAGAGTCCTGTATTTCAGCTAAAGTTATTTGTGTTTTTTTTTTTTGCATCCCAAAGAATTTTCCTGGCAGTTGGGGCTAGATTTTTGTCGGTCTACCTGACCTTGGTTTGGTTTCAACATAATCCATTATTGTCCACTTCCTAATTAGAGTTTGAACACTACTGATTAACATTCTCAATTCCTTGGATATCTTTTTATACAGTTCAATTACCTTTTCCCGGAGATCCTTTGACAATTCTTTTGCTTTCTCCTTGACTCATAATACAGAAACGTCAGTGCAGCAGAAACTCACCTACCTTTTATACACACACACTAATTACAAGCAAACAGATCATAGGTGAGGATGTTTACCTTTAGTAGCCATTCAAACCTGTTTGTGTCCCTTGTGTGCGTGTTATCAGGCCAAAATCACCAGGGTATGTAAACTTTTGATCAGGGTCATTTGGGAAGTTTCTGTTGTCATTATTATGTAAACACAACTGTTATTGTGTTGACAATAAAAGGCCTCACCCAACCGCTAACTGAGTGAAAGAAAAGTTTTTTTGCGTTGTCATTATCTTATTCTCTGAAAAATTACCAAAAAATCTGCCATAGTATGTAAACTTAAGAGCACAACTGCATAGGGGACAGACTGACTTTGATTACGTACAGAACTTTCAAAGCATTTTTATGAAGTGTTTGAAGGTAGATATTGAACATAACTCAGAATCGATATTCTTATAAATTGTCTTTTATTTGAAATTGTCAACTACATATACAACCAACTCTGTGGTTTTTATGTTTCTCACTGAAATAGTGAAATTTTAGACAACCTATTGAGCCTGGAACTACAAGACTGTCTTGATGAGTGTGCCATGTTGCCCCTTTCACCTCCCCCTTCTGTCTCCCCACATTCAGCCTTTCTCTCAGCCTCCCTGGTGTTTATTGCCACTGGTGTGTGTCTATGTACAAGAGAGGCTTTTTTTTTATGTGTGTGTGTGTGTGTTGTGTGAGTGTGTGTGTGTGTGTGTGTGTGTGTGTGTGTGTGTGTGTGTGTGTGTGTGTGTGTGTGTGTGTGTGTGTGTGCGTGCGTGTGAGTGTGTGTGTGTGTGTGTGTGTGTGTGTGTGTGTTGTGTGAGTGTGTGTGTGTGTGTGTGTGTGTGTTGTGTGTGTGTGTGTGTGCGCGTGTGTAGGGGGGGAGACAAGGCAAGGAAACCCCCCAAAAGTTGGCCCCATGACAAGTGACCCCCTTCTTCTCACCAACTCCCCTGTAGCAAAAGCGAACAAAAAAAGCAGACTCCCCAAAAAACATAAAAAGAATGAAGGCAACGTAGGACAGAGAAAAAGAGTGGGGAAGGAGCCCAGCTGTAAGCGGCACAATGCAGACGAGAACGTTTGGCAGAAGCTCAAAGCTGCTCCGAACGAGTGCCTCTAACTAACCCCCCTGAACTCCTCCACCCGGACAAATTAAAAGCGTTTGGTGCTGTAAAGCATGAGGACTGGGGAGGGGTAAAGACACGGCAGAGGCAAAAGGTAGAAAAAGAAGAGGGGGGCTAAGGCAGCGGACGAGACAGGGTACGGATTACGAATTAATGCATTTCTGCGCAAGCCTAATCCTGATGATTAGAACAAAATAAATAAACATAATTTAAGTTTTTGAATTTTGAAGTCAGTGACAGATGTTAAGGACAAATGTATTTAATTGAGGACTTTTTTAAAATATATTCTGTTTTTTTAAGTTTGTCCACAGGTTTACTGAATTTAATGGACCAAAGTACAGTTATGTCACGCAGCTCGCCTTTGCTGTTGAAGCCATGGAACCGAAAGTATAACCAATTTTGTGAAAAGGTTATAGCTCAGCATAGCAAAGGTCACAAAGATAGCTATGATTGTTGTGCTAACTGCCAGTAAAGAACAGCTAATGAAAAACATGACCTTAGGTAGAACAGTCCATCTTAAATAAAATGGTTCTTATGCTTTACAAGGATGATCTGAAAGTATGTTTTGATTTATTGAAGAAGAAAAGTGAAAAGTTTCTAAAGCCAGCCCTCGTTGAGACAAGATATTTAGCTACTGCCGTTATAGGTGCACAATGC
This sequence comes from Neodontobutis hainanensis, assembly GCA_024349245.1. NCBI lineage: Eukaryota > Metazoa > Chordata > Actinopteri > Gobiiformes > Odontobutidae > Neodontobutis > Neodontobutis hainanensis. The sequence goes on along the minus strand of JALDNG010000148.1, from coordinate 132,023 downwards.
ATATCATAGAACTTAGTCATAAATTCTCAAACAAGCAGTAAGGTGTGTTATGTAGGATACAGAAAGAGTGGGCCCACTGACATGCAGAGGCTGAACAGAAACCAGTGAATCACAGTTCCACACACCCACTGCAAGCACTTACAAACTTGCAAAGATACAAATCTACCCGAGTCACACCAAGAACAAGTTACATGACGCAAAGCTTAGGCCAAACTGGCACTACACTTCTTTTCCAAGTTCCTTTCACTTCCGCTGGTAGACACAAACACATGGTCCTACATCTGGGACACATCCTTTTGACATTTTTTGCCACACTTTTACTGTCCTGTTGCAGCTGAAATAGTAGTGAGAAATCCTGCCCACAACAGTTTTATGAAATAAGTCACTTTTCCCATAGTAATATCATTAAAAAAGAAAAATGTTAAAGAAAAAAAAAGTACCGTCGCTAGTTTAAGAGAAAACAAAAAAATGACAGTCTATGATAAAAGTTGTGTATGCAAGGAAGTAAAAGACTGACTGTTATACAAAATTATACTTCTATTGTATGTCCTGTTTGAGTTTGTCCAGTTTGGGCTGAATGGATGACTTGATTAATTGGGTTTGACAAAACCTAATTAGAGCTGAATAAAGTAAACTGGCTTCAATTTTCAAAACCTGCCAAACAGCATCAGCTCTGTTGCTTGTGATCCTGTCAGAGCCAGCGTTACCTTGAGAAGCGCTTGGCCTTCTTGAGATTTCCAGGAATTGAAAATAGGCCAGTGGAGCACAGCGTCCGCCCTACAGACCTCCACCCAGCCTGTCCCTCATTTGCTTCCTTTCTTTTTTTTTTTCTTTTTTACCCGAGTCTGAAAGGGAATACCCTTCCCCACAGAGACAGCCCCACATTCCTCCATTACAGATGACAAGCCCCGGTCCCACTCCCCCCTTCCAGCCGTCATACCTCATGCCTAAAGCTGGACCTGCCGACTCTGCAGCCTGCCGTTTCCAAATGCCTCAGGTTTCACTCGGGGACAATCCGAAATCTGGCAACGCTACAAACTCAACCCCCGTTTTACACATATCTACACAGAGAGAAAATATACACTTGATGGCCAGGGCTTTGCCAGGATTTCTGCCCCTCTTTGCTTGTTGAAGTCTTTCCAAAGCCCTTCTGACTGCGGTGATTGATGGTGTAGAGTGTTCTTTTCCGATTGGTCCAATTAGGCCAATCGCTCCAATGAGGCCCAACAGCTCCCCACTTTCCTGGCCACTTTTTGTTTTCTGTCTTCTTTGACCAGGTGCTTGAGCCTTGCGTGTTGATTCCTAAGGCCTGTGGTAAATTTAAGCACTAAAGAGTATCCAGCTAAGGGGTACAGCATTGTTTGAAATACAATCCCTGATTTGGCTTGATGCTTGGGTATGTGTAGGGCAAATTAATGCTGTCAGGTAAATCAAAAATAATTTAAAAGGCAAACCTTTTAGCTTTTAAAACTCCATTGCAACTCCTCATTTCGTGTCACAAGTGCTGCTTGTGTTTAAAGCACCAATGAATTTTAAATTAATCAAACAAAGGCTGTAAGATGCCGATACTAAAAAGTATGAAAAGTGAAAACTTTGTACAAAGAATGGGGCACACAGCGCAGACACTTAGGATCAGCGCTCCAATCAGGCAGGAGGGCTTCCAGCTACCATTCTCAACACAAGCTTTTCACTGACAGGAAGAAGTTAGAGTGAGGATTAATAAAGCACATGAGAAAGCAATAAAATGCAGTCTGCTCTGTTTGGATTTAATACGCCTTAGCAAATTACGCAAGCCTCATTTACATACCAGTCGCAATAAATATTTTTTTTTTATTTCATCAGTGCTCTCATAATCAACTCAATTTACAGTGTAACCATGACTCAACAGAGACAGCAAGCGATTAAAAGAAAGAAGAACCGGTCTCATGCTTCCATGTCAAGGGCAAAAATACACCAGTGGGATATTGATGATTAGTTGAAGTGTGAATCTTCAGCAAACATTGATAAAGCATTTAGTGAGACTTTTGTTAAGTCTCCTGTTTGGCATTGAACATGTCATTAGCTCGAGCTACAGAGGTATAAATAAAAAGTGTTGCAGCACAGTTCTTCTTCAAAGTGCCTAAGTAATTAGGACCAAGACATTAAAATGAGTCCTCAGTGAATTGCAGATAGCCAGCTATTACTTTAGTGTCATAAAATCCTGTAATGCATACAGATCTCAACAGTAGCTTGAACTGTAATGCATGGAAGTGTTTTATAAATAATTATGTGTGTACTAGAAACATAGCCAACTTTATAAAGCCATTAAAAACAGCTAACACACTGGAAATGCTAGAAGTATGCTATAATCTGATCTTACATGATGGTCAACGTTCATCAAGAAAAATATTGACAAAGGCAAAGATGAAACGCAATCATAAGTCTTTCAATTCCTATCGGTAGTGATGAAAAGTTGACATAATGACAGATCTTCTTTTAAAAGGAGACATTAAATATCTCTTAGCCTGCCCCAAAACAATCAATAAGGCATCCATCAGAATTCATACGGCCACAAAACTGATGATGTTTGCCACTCCTTCTTGCAACATTTTGTCAAGACAAGGGACCCCTTTCTTTTACTCCGACCACCTCCCAATCTTGACCGTATCTGTCTTCACAGGATGAAGGAAGTAAGTGTCATAAAATTCCTCATCTGTCTTTGCTGGGACTCTCAGATCGCCCGAGGACACATCCATTCATTAAGCCCCTCACACCCCAGAGCAGGAATTGGACCAGAGGACCCCAAGTGCATCGCCATGTCACCTTGAACAAATCCACATGATTAAGTGACAAGCACTCCCGTGAGAGCGCACTTTATTTCCCAGGAAACTCACTACTGCTGCCGCCACTCCTCCTCCTATCCAATTTCCACGATGCAAATGTCAAAATGCTGAGGTTAAAAAAAAAAACACACATCCCCAAGTCTCTTTTCCCTGCCATGTATGCCAGGCCTAATTGCCTTTCATAATTAGCCCGGCGACAATAATTGCTGAACTGATAAGGGTGCGTTGAAGCTCTCGTTGTTCCTCGTGCGATAAAGTGGGTCGTCAATGGAGCAACCCATATTTAGATCACACAAGGACAATTCCTACGCAGCGTTTCCTGGCAAGTTTTCCCATTGTTTCCACCGCTTCCCCCGCACTTGCTGTGTTCAACGGAAGGAAGGAGGAGTTTGATTTCGCCCCAGCCTCACAAACAGCCACATTTTGCACAAGCGATCATGTAAATTTGAGCGATGCAAGGAAACAAGGAAAGTTTTAATTAGCCCCGTTAAGTAGGTGCTCGTGAAGCCGCCGGGGCTCACCACAGGGATTACGACAGATTTATTTAGCCGAAGCTGCGGGAGGCTCCGTGATATGATATATTCCAAAGACAACAATAGCTCTATAATCACACTCTGAACCCAGGCTAATCTATTCCGGTGTCTCACAACGAGCACTCATTTTATTCCCTCTCATCTAGAAGTCAAGAGTTTTGTTTTTTTTTCTTTCTCCACCTTACCCTCCTCCTTCTCTCTCCTGCGATCACAACCCTTGTGGGCAATTTATCGAGGCACTCAGACATGCTAACACAATCAACAATCAGGTCGTTTGCGCTCTCTAATAGGCACTCTGGTTTTAGTAAAAGAAGTCTTATTGTTTATTTGATTGTGTTCACCGGGGGAGAGTCCGCTGGGAAAGTATTTGTTACGCGGAAGGAGGAGGTGGGCCTGTACTGGTTAAGCATTGTGGCCTTTGTTTTGGAAGATTTTTAGGAAGTGGAAACATCAAGGCACAACACTGCACCATGAGTAAAAACTTTGTATTAAGAGCTTCAAATATTTTTGTTTCCTGCCTTTTTGAGAGAACATTCTTAGTAGAGTGTTCATAATGAAGCATCTTGTTGATCTTGATGGACAGTATTCTAAGGTTACTTTTTAAACCAAAGCTTAAAAGCAATGTTGACTTTCTCTGATGTGCTATAAATAAGTAAAAAGGAAATCAAGGACAGCAAACAGAATGTCTCCATGATAAAAAAAAAAAAAAAATCCCTCTTCATCTACTGTTGGAGTCTGTCCCATGAGGAATACATCATGGTTTTTCTTCTCCGTGTCTGACATGTTGTCACCTGTCCAAGTAACCATCAGAACCATATGGGCTCACACAGCTACATCGTGAGAGGAAGAGGGATGCACCAAAATTATTGACAACACATAACACCTGTTCCTGTTCTGCATGGGTAGAGCACCCTAAAACCCCAAATACTGTTTGGTGCTGACACTTTCAATGAACTACACATAATCATCCATCTTCAGTGCGTAAGGACATGTGTGATGGTGGCTACTCGAGGCGATTGGGGGTAAACATAATGAATTTACAGGCAGTCTTATTAAGGTATTTCCTTGCCGTTTTGAACCATGTGTGGCGAGAACCAATGTTTTTGTACACACAGAAAGTGTTTTATTTCGAGGCCATAGGATTTAGTCTGTTAGTCTGTTGGCATTGGAAATGTGTATCACATTTGACATGAAAACAATTGCTCACTCTTCTGTAAATCAAAAGGCATGTTTTAGTCAATTTGGAGGATGCAGGTCATTTTTCTTCCTGTAGCGGCCTTTCTTTACGCTAGATTGTCTCAATATTTGGAGTAGCTGTTGTGTGTTTAGGTGTTTACTGAATAACGTTGCCATTCAAAAAATACACTTAATGTACGTCGAGGAGCAATTGAAAATCTAGCATCTTTCTTTCTTTACTTCTTTTGACTTAGATAGAAGCTTTAAAAAAATGTGGTCTGTGAAGGTGCTCAGTCATCCCGGTCATCTTGAAGAAAAGGATAAAGCAAAAGCATCTGGACTAAAAAAAGGTTGTTAGTAAATGCATCTCGGGTATGTCAAGTAACTTGGCAGCAACAGCAGTATAGAAGCTACATACTGTATCATGTCTGTTTAAACCAACATGCCATACTGTATATATGCTACAAAGGCCCCTACATAATTGCCTCATCATATTCACACTGACACACATTCTTGGTAGAACACAGACTTGAAAATATAGTGAAGCTCTGGAGGCAGCGCTCAGTGCTTTCAAACAAGCCGCAGAGTAAAACATGAGCGTAAAGTAAACAGGAGGCAGACAGACGAGGGGAAAAAGGGGGATAAGACGACCACAATGTAACTACACTGTAAAACACTACATAGATATACATATGTACAGGATCTGAAGACCTCAATGTACTCCAATGTTAATGTTCCAGTCACTCACGGAGGTTGTCCTGCACCAACAACAAGCAGTTTACTTTTGTTATACCTTGTCCTACTAAGTATAACATAAACTTTTATTGAACTTATGTTCAATAAAAGCCTCTGTTCTCTGTGAGCTAATCATTTTCCATGACTCAGCTGGCACTGGCAATGTACGCAGCAAAATGTGACCAAATATAACCCAACACACCCCCATGTGCTGATGCCTCATTTACTCACAGGTCCCAAACTATTTTCTGTTACCTTCACTGCCTACATAGAGTGATGAATGACACGGCATCTGGATGAGGTTTGACCGTGTACAGCACTTTCTCATCACGACACTCGCACATGCACACGTTGCACATTTTACACTGAATAAAATGCACCGAGGTAATTTGTCAAAGCGACTATTGCTGGAAAGTAAACAGCTGTTGTTTTGAAGATTCTGGCAGCTCTTTGATATGTAAAGGGTAAAAGAGTCATAATTTACTAAATGTCAAAACTGATGGGCCTTTGAGTCATACGTTTTTAATCATCAGTGTTTATGCGCGTTTATGAAATGGTTGTCATCTGGTTTGTTTGACTGTTGTTTAAACTAATGAAAACGATTTGTGAAAGCAATTCCTTATGCTTTTATTAGAATTGTTACACATCCACGTAGCTCCATGAAACCCAAAATGTTAGCAAAGATAAAGGAGAGACTTGGGCAACAATGGCTCAGGAGCAGGTCTTTTTCAATAACCAAAAGGGTGGTTTGATCTGGACTCCTTCTGTTCACACTGTTGAATTCTTCTTAGGCAAGACACTGAACTCTACCTTGTGTCCAGGATGTGGGACTGGTGCTGGTGCATCAACGTGTGGAAAGTGTCCAATAATATTGTGTGTCTGATGTCTAACTGAATAAAACCCAGCTCACACGAAAGGATTTTAAGATCTTACCTTGTTCTGACATTCTAGTGGTTTGAAATAAATTGTCACAGTCCTACACATCCTTACGATAACACAGAATCCGTTAGCTCTGAGTCCTGTGATGTAACAATTATTTTGATCCCATTAATCATCTGATAAACGCATAACTTTTAATTAATTTCTCTTTCATGTATTTTTGTTGTGTAAGCAGACTTACCCAGTGCTGGAATAGTCACATTCTGAGTCAGATTTTTTTCCTAACATTTTGCATGTTTCCACTGGGATGGTACAGTGTTGTTCAGGTCGGTTCTGGTGTGTTTTAAATACCAAAAAGGCTCAGAAGCATTCCCCAAAAAACGTGCCATACTGTCACACTTTTAGGACCCTTTGTCAAGGGTGTCCCTAGCAGGTACGGTTTTGTGGTTTGCTTTGGGAGGTGTGTAGTTCAATTTATTGTTATTGCTTACACTGCTTTATACACAAGCAGAACCGTGAACCCAAATCTTGAGCCCTTGGCGCAACTCTATGTAATGTTTAAAAATCCAGGAACATTATTATTAGATTTTTTGAAAGTAGGTTCACAGGAAGCAGGGTGAGAGAGAGGATGAATGACCCATCTGGGATTCAAACAAGGTCTCCTGTGAGATACATATTTGCCTGTGCTCTACCACTGAGCCAGGGGCGCCCTTTATAGTGACCATATTTTCAAACCTTAAAAAATGGGACACTTTAATTTTACCGCAAATTCAACAACAACATCTTAACAAATAAAAATCTGAAAATTTGTACAACATCAGTAAACAACAAAAAAACAAACAGATAACATTGATTAGCGTTAAAACAGTTTTACAAACAGTCTATAAAACGCAGAATAAACATTGCCATGCTACTTTTCTCAGACCGTGTATTGTATTGTTCCTGGAGCTCAACTTTCTTTTTGGCTGATGGTCAAACAATGAACTCTGGAGAAGGACAGCAATAGCCTCACACTTTAAAACAAATCATTACTGAGCTACAGACCTCAATTGTATAAGGGTCCAGAGTAAATCGGAACTGTCCAGGGTAAATCGGGACTGTTCAGGGTAAATCGGGACTGTTCAGGGTAAATCGGGACTGTCTAGGGTAACTCGGGACTGTCCAGGGTTAATCGGGACTGTCCAGGGTAAATTGGGACGTATGGTCACCATAATTATTGACAAAGAGTCTGTTTCAAAATACTTTTTATATCCAAAATAGAGACACAACTTTTGCAGCACTTCGATGACGTCATTGCTTACAAAGCAGGCGCTGCTCTCCTGGACCCAGCAGAGTGGAAACGTGTGATTCTTGAAGGGGTCACCTGTACCATTACCATCCCGTACTGACCAGACCAGTACTGTACCCATAGTGGAAACACTATGATTCAGAGTAGACCAGCCAATATGAGTGCTACTTATTCCTTGTATGTGACAGTTGATTGGCCAAAGTTTTTTTTCATCACAGACAATTAAAATCCTTATATTTCTCAAAGAAACATTTTAAGGATTTTGTGAGATTAGCAATAGTGTGTCGCTATGACAATTAATGGATTTTTGTGAATGGTAATTAAACATCTGTGGAGGTTCACTCAAACTAAACTATTTAAGAAGCTGAATTAATGAGCACAGACAGAGAAACCTGCCATTCAACTGAGAATATTAAGTAAACCAGACTATATATTTTTTAAACAAAGGACATTACCCATTTATTTATGAACAGTGAGATCAAGGTTGTCTTTTGGTTATTTATGGAAAACGAAGGAGGAGTGGGGGAGGGGGCTGCAGCTGAAGCAACAAAAAAAAAAAGAAAAAATACAGACGGGACTCACAGGAAAACTTACAAATTAGTCTCCATTGAGGATTCTGACATGCCTTTGCAGAAAAAAAATAAATAAAAAGGCCACGACAATTAGCATGAACCTGCTGTCCCGGATCAGCCGTCTGCCAAGCTCGAGCGCAACTTGAGAGGGAGCAGGCACTTCTCTGCAACGTTTTAAACCTTTTTTTCAACGTTTTCTTTTTTAATTAACACCTCAGTTACTCAAAGTGTTTGGTTTTGTTTTTTTTCTCAGGGGGGAGCACCAAGTCGCTTGTTTTCTCTCCTGGAAGATCGTCACACCTGTTCAGTCAGCAGGTGTTCGAACGGAAACACGGAGAATCAAGGATGGGAAGAAAGACAGAAATATGAAGAATAGGAGAGCATTGAATCAAAAGTTAAAGAAATATGACTAGATAGATTTATTTCAGTCTGAATTTTGGTATGCTGTAAGTCAACATTTGAGAGATCTTTCCCTCCCTTTCTGTTTCTTTCCGTCTCAAGCAACAAAACAAGTCAACACAACTGTCAGGTGCATTATTTATTCAGTTATTCCCTTTTTTTCTCCCTTGTGGTATGCTTGGATGTCTGAATTTGAATATGGACCAGGACAGTCACACAAGCTTTCAGGTGAAGCACAAATATACAACCCAATAACCGTCCGTGGCAGCTGCTCTATTTATTCCTGCTTCTTTTGTTTATCCAAACTAGATATGAACACATATTTCAGCTAATAGCTCTAGCATCATTTTCTTACACGTCAAAGGACTGCTATTGCGGTCATTAATCTAACCGCACTTGGCAGTTATTTGGTACAGATTTGATTTACAGCTGTTGGTTTTGATAGCGTCTGTATTGGGATGATTCAAAAGCATTATGGCCTCTCTTGAATACATAATGAATTTATCGCACCGGGATATTGCATTAACAGGATTGGGAGCGCTACTGTTCGGTCTAAAAAACATAAGCTGCAGAAGAGAGTGTACATTTATTTTTATAACAATTTTCTTCCCTTTGGTTAAACTCACCGATTTATCCCTTTGTCAGTCATCTCCCTAATCCCGTAACTGTCTCTTCCCAGTCAGGAACATCCTCCTCGCACTCCCAATTAGACATATGAAATCATCCCTGGCGTATCAATTGGTGACTTTTACACCCATTAATTTGCCATAATTATTTCATTTCAGATTGATCTGACTGCACTGTCGCAGATGGTGTGCTTTGGTGGAGCCCCGTTCCCTCAGCTGATCAAAGGGAGTCATTTTAATTGGAGCCTTTTCAACGCTAATTGTTCTCTCTGTTGTAAATCAGTGTCTGTTAGTCTCCCCGGGTCTTTGTTAGCAAATTGTCTTGCCAGTTTTCCCGTTTCATCTTGGACTGAGTACACGTTGCATAACTCTGAGACTGAATGTGATGATGATGATGATATGTAATCTGATCATTTGAAGACACTGTGTCTGTCAGTCCAGGTAGCCGTAGTTTATTTTAGAATTAAGAAATAGCATAATCATATTGGACAGACATTCTGGAAGACAAGAGGAAAATGTTTGGAGTGACTTTGGTCAATGTTCCTGTGTCTCTGCTCTTCGGCATCTGTCTTGTTTCCTTGGACTGTGCTGGGCTCTGTTTGTTTGTTCATTTATTCTTTGTATTCTGTTAATTTATGTTTATTCTTGTTAAAAAAGTAAAAAGCTTATATATATAAAATGTATTACACTACAACTAAAGGACAGTAAACAGACAGTAATCTATTATGGTTTTGTTCTAGCACCTCATATGATGAGCATTGTTATGACCTAACCATTCTCATGACATGGGGGAAGTAGCAGCAGATGCAAAATACTAATGCATTACTAAGAAGTCTAAGAATCATTAAATAATTATGAGACTATATCATTTTGGGCTAATGATTACACAAGGCTGCTTTAAAGCCTATAGTATACATATAAAAAAAATACTAAAATACTAGGTCATTTGATGCATAACAGAGCGTTTTAACACTTTGCTTGAAGCTTTATAAAACAAAAACAACACCTGTCTCTGAACGTCCATCAGTAGGCCATTAACTTCTTGTGTCTATAGTGGAGCAGTCCTTTTAAAGTGACCAGAATGTGACTTAAAGCGTCGATACTACCAGCCGTGTTGACGTATGGAGATAAATGGACTCTGGCCCTCATTGTCCCGTTGACAGGGCTGCATTCAATTTAATGGTTCTCCCTAACAGGCCAGAGGTTGAGGGATTAAAATAAAATGAAAACCAACAAATAAATTCTAATAAAATGTTTACAATGAAAAGCTCTTGATCAAGTTCCCCCATAAAAAAAATCACATTCTCCATGACACCATCTTTCATCACAATAGATTTGCAGGTAAACGAAGATAAAAACATATTTGTATTTGGCATGAATGATTCCTGACCTGTGACCTTCCCTAAAGGGATGGGGTGAGGCTTTTCGGGTTTTGGGATTAAGTTTGGGGGATTGGATGGCTGCCACAGCTGAAGGCAGGAAGTGTAAGCCGATACACATCCGAGCATCATTTAGATCAGAAGCGACGGCTTTTCACGCATGACCGCAATGAAAGCTACACTTCATCTACACTCTCTGAGGCTGCAGTGCAAAGATCATTAAAGCCCAAATGATCCCACTGTCTGACTTTAGAGCCTGTATAACAAACCGAAAAACCACTGGTACAGCTGTTCAGCATTGTGTGTCCTTTAGGTGCTGCGTGTATATCAACATCAGGAGTTTGCGTTTTCATAAATTTAAATGTATATCTGCACATTGACATGTGTGTCTGGGAATGTACAGTTAAATACTTCTAAGCTCTAATGTGTTAGCAAGAGTATGTGTTTTTTGGGAAATCCCACTTGGCCAGTTGGTATCGCTGTTACTATGAGAGCTCAAATCAGTGAAATCAGATAGGCCTTTAGTCCCTGTGGAAAACAGAGCAGGACTCAACAGATTAAGACCTGTTGACTGATGGCAGCTTAAAGTATAGTGCCATTACACTTATGGCTCTTTGGATAAGTGTTCCCAAAATGACACTGAAAAAAATGAAAAAGAAGAAAAAAATAATGTGTAGTTGAGGTAGTTGGCTTGTCCACTCGACTTGTCTTGCATCGTTTAGGTTTCAGCCTCTGTTAGAAAAAGAAACTGGAGCCGTCATTTTTATCTTGAATTTTACCCACTGCTCTGGAGGATAGTCATATGTAGAAAAGCACTCTATGTTTTTACACTACTGTTATAGGAATATTTAGGGTATATAGATATATAGAGGATATTATTATAACAACTACCATGTTATGCTAAACGTCATGTTAGGTACAAAATGGGAATTTCCAGCATATTATAATTTGAACTGTAGTAACACATTAAAAAATCGATAACTGATCAAATTTAAGTTTAGTTGCATTATATAAATTATACCAATACATTGGTGCTTTTGGTCATTTGGGGCACCCTGGTCCAAGTCTGCAAAACCCGCAAATTATGAGCAAAACTCTCAAATTACTGCAGATTTTTGATCAGTTTTATATATTATATTATTTTGTTAACTGTTGATGTTTACAGTAGAGCAAAACATAAGCACAGACACACTTAGAATATATTATTACTATACTTTTCCTTCTTTCCAATGTATTAGCTTCTTGTGCTAAATGTCCTTGAACGCAACACAATGTAACAGGTTTAGATATCAGAGCTTCTAAATGTTTGCATCTTTTTTGCAAACACATGTCTCAAACAATATGTTGAATGTGTGGGCAGTTTGTTTTAGTTTTATTGCCATTTAAGATTTATCATTGTCATTTAGTGTTGCAATATCAAAAAACATTCATGTGTTTTGATATTGCATATCACAATATTTAACAAGAAGACAAAACGTTGAAAAGAATTAATGCAAAGCAGTGGCAGATTCAGGTCTCACCCCCTCTGTTTCCGGACGTCCCTCAGGGCTCAGCCCTATAAGGCTAGGCCTCGCTCTAAGTCTTAAGTAGCATTTATCACTCCAGACATGTACCACTGCTACACAATGTAAGCCCTCAGATATTGACCATCTGGAATGTAGAAAAACTGTGTTTTGCCAATAGCATGTCAGGAAAAGACAAAGTACAGTGTGAGTGTGTCTGCACAGAATCATTATAGTTCTATGGGGCAGACTATTTTTATCAGACTGTGAATGTTTCATGTTTGAAATCGGCGTGTTACAGGAAACCATAAGTCAATGATCATGCATCACATGGAAACCAATTGACCTTCCATGACTCCACATTAAAAGCTGCGTTGATTCTTGTAAATGATTTGACATCTGGCCCAGCTTTACTTTGACAACCAACAGTAACATTAATTTTCAACACATTTAGAAGTAAACATAAGGTTACGTAAGAGCATAACTAAGACATTTAAAAAATACTATACACATTGCCCCAAATTCAACTCTACTTCAACTTCTAAAAGCCTTAAAAGCCAGATAGGTAGCCAGGCAATGATAAAAACAAAAACAAACCTTTAAATTAAATAACCTTTTAGTTACCAATCAATTTACAAAAATGAGAAATGACTCCGCAGTTTTTGAGACTGGGGTTGGACAATGTCTCCTTAAATAGACTGCAGAAGAAACACCATCAAGAGAAACCAGCTTCTGTGTTTTGGCTTCATTAAACTGCAGCAATAGCCAAGATGTATGGATGAGAGGCTTTGTACAAGTGCTACACCAATGCCCTAAATGGTTAAGTGCCCTTAGAGGCAGCCTGCCTGGCACACAGACAACTGGCACGGCACAGTTACCCCCCAAGATGAATTACCCACAGCAATAAGAAAAAGTTCCACCACCAGCTTCACAGACAATTTCCACTTCAACAGATGCTGTTGTTTTGACAGAATGTACTGACAAGAGAGATGGCCTCGATAAATTTGACCAATGCTTTAAGCCAAGCTGTATGAATGAGAGATGTGGCTATTAGTTTGTTGTCAGTCATTAAACAATCTGGATTCAAATATGTTATATACAAACTAGACAGGGATACAAGAGAGGGATGTAAGATCCTTCATTACAGCTACAACATCCGGACTGCTAGCTATGTTAAACTAAACCATGTTTTCCACTCCAGCCCACAGCTGGGCCGTGAGTGTGTGTTCATCGGAGTCTGTAATCCACAGGTGCACAGGCCCGTCCTGGACGGAAAAGAGAGCATTAGCCGCGGGCCAGGGAAGCAGGCGGAGGTGCAGAAAAGGGGCAGGGCACGGCTGTTTCAAATGCAAATGCTCTGGTCTGTTCTTTACAAAACCCCTTTTCCAGTGGCACAGCTTGTAAAATATAGCACCCTATGGCTTCATTCAAAAGATACAGCCACTAGCCAGAACTGCAGGACCACATGGCCCCCTGAAAGCACTCAAGCGTGTTATGAAGAAAAGTGAGCTCCTTTTCAATGACAGTAGTCAATGAATACACCGAGGGGCATTACAGCCAGGCTTATTTAAGGTTTCACCCTTTGGCTAAATGGTCCAATGCTTTATTGAATTATACTGTCTAGTTACAGTGGCTTGTTAGCTTTTAAAAAATACATTTAATCATAATCATTATACATCATATAATTTGTTTACTTGTACTAAATCACCATCAAAAAATGTAGTTTATTACTACTAAATATGGACATAGGCACACATTTATCTCTGGAAATAAGCAGTCTATTACCCTTGGCTCAGTAGAAGAAAGTTTAGGATGAGTGCTCTAACCTCTTCCTTGCCTGTTTTTCATCATGCGTCTTTAAAATTGCTGTACAAATGTTTGTGTAACTTGCTTCCAAACGAGGGCGATATGTTAATTTAACAGACCCTGGAGAGAAAAATTACTTTTCCCCTAATGATCCTCTAATATTCTTTAATCACCACTTTCAAAACTTGCAGATTAAACTTTCCCTGTACAACTTTGTTCAGATGTCTTCTCATTACTTGTACACTGTGACATCCCAACATTAAGCTCTCAGTGAGAGGTCTGTGCAGGGTTTATACATCTGTGAGTCTAGCACAGCAGTGATGGCCAACGGTATGGGCTCATATATAAGGGCCAAAAGAAACTGAAACTGAATATGTTGTGTTTGACTTTGAAGTGCTCAAACTGAATCTGAATTGCTCAAGTTGAATGAATGCTTTTTTATTGAAAAGTCAATTTAAAATGTCTGATCTGAAACCAAATGCATTGATTTGTAAATTGAAGGCAGTAAATTCAAAATGTATTTATATTTTCAAATTGAATTAATCTGCTATGGGAGAACTTTTCTCGAGTTAAAAATTCAGTTCTATAATACTTTCAGTTTCAGAGCTACAATTCATTTTTCTGAGCCGCACATGGAGAGAGCTTTAGATATTGAGTCCAGAGTTGGAGAACCGTGGTCCTCCTCTGATCTGTAGCTACCTACATTAGGTGGACTATATTGGGCCTTCACTGCTGCTCTCGTCTCCCGGGACAACTGCTCCTCCTGCCCCGTACTGAGCACCCCCAACCCCGGTCAAGGGCAGTTGTCTTAGAGAAACAACTGAGTGCAATCAAAGCAAAACTATCAATATACCTTGTTTAATTGTTTTTTTCTAAACAATAGGAGCCAGACTTTTTATTATATACTGTTATACTGTACATACATGAACGTTTTTATAAAATGACATGGGCTTGTTTAAATAGGAAACCACATAACAGTGAGGCTCTGTCACTGTGCATTAGAGAAAGAAGATGACATTTTGGTGTTTGACAAAATGAAGAGAAGCGACTGCACGGTGTGACTGAAGAGCAAAGGACCTCATTATGTTTAGAGCGACTTCAGTGCAGCGCGCAGAAAGGGCGGCTAAAAGCTTTGGCAATTGGGTGTTGAAAAGCATTATGTGCACACCGTCTTCTCCAGTTGTGTGTGTTTGTTTTCTGCCTTTTGCTGATACATGCTCTTCACAAACAACGCATCTTACATAGCTTTGTGTAGAATGACACAAATGACTCCTACTGCAGACAATTAATTATTAATGTCTCAAGTGAGGCCAGTGTGTCTTTGACCTTTTCACTGCACTTATCTCGATCAAGAGCTAATTGAGAGTCCCTTTAGAATCGATGGACTCACAATTAATTATGCCTGAAATCCAAATGTTTACGTCCTGTTTGACGCAAAAATACACTCAGCATAATGTGAAAGGCTAATGTCGACACAAAATAGCACAAAAGGCTGGATCTAACAGAAACCACTGGCAATATACTGAATATGCTGTCATTAATTAACTAAACTACCGAATATAGAAAAAAAAGGTGTGCTTATCAGTGATTTCTACATTAAATGCTGTGTTTGGCTTTTTATCTAATTTGATTTTTTTCAAAACTAAAGATGCATTGTGTAATATTTTACAAAACAAAATGCTCAAAAGAGTGTGAGATTTTTTTGGAATGGCAAACTGCAGTGTGCCTGAATTCCTACACACGTCTCTGTATCAGATATTGACTTTTCTTGGGCTCACTGACCTCACACCAGATAAGCTGTGGTATCCTTCCTCCCAAACAGCTTAAACATTGACATTTTCTTTTTATGCTCGACTAGAAAATAAATAAATGCAGCTTGAAATACTCTTCCCACCCCTTCCGTGCTAATAAACGACAAAATAAGTTTTGTTCTCCCCCAAATCATTAGCAGATAAAGCCCCTCTTTCTTGGCCTTTAATCAAACAGGCGATAGCTGGACATGGCTGGTTAGCTCCTCGATAGAGTGCTCATTGTGCCCTTCACTGAAAAGAGCTATAGAGGGCTTGTCTGCGTGCAAATCATGGGATCACTGGATGTGCATTCCACCCTGCCTCCCTCCACCCCCAATTTTTCCCTGTCCGCTTCCATCTCTCATCCACTTTTAAAGTTATCACAAACCAGAGTTAAGTTTTAAGATGGGGGCTGTAAACTCAAAAGCCTTGGAGACACTGAACTGAATAATTGTATCACACTGAGATCTCACTTCTTCATATGGTTAACAAACCTCCAGATGTAGATTTCATTATTTATCCTTTGTGCCTGGGTTTGAAATCGTTTTAGATTTCGGCCTCTACAAAGTTAAGTATATTGGACAAAATCTACGTTGTTCTGTCTGATTAAATTAAGTGTAACTTTTTCATACTTCATACAGCTTCCTACAGCGCTGCCTTCCGTTCACAAGGGTTTTCCCACCAAAGGCCTTGTGAACAGTGTCTGGTCTGTGATGAACCCTCGGGGGCTGTAGCTTTGGGACATTACAGTTTGGCTTTGTTTTATTTTATTTTTTCTTCACGTGATCCGGGGGCAGATGTGCTCAGCTCAATTCAGACGCAGCTGCAGATGAAGAGGAATATCATGAGGAATATCAGGGGGTTAAAGCCCGGCGAGACCGAGGAGAATGAAGACCTAAGGGCAGGGATGACATCTGAATGAAGGAAGTGAGACAAAAGCAGATGAAGAAGGCATAAAGCGGAGGTGCAGTGAGGCAAGCGAATGTGTTTTTAAGGTGGGAGAACAAAAATAGGTAGAGGTGAGAGTGAAGCTGCTCGGGCCCTAAAGTAGACGCAGCGATTGATTGAAGTGCATTGTTGTTTCCATGCTGCATGTTAGAGAACAAGAGAAGACGGTTGAAAAACAAGACTGTGTGGCTTCCCTGGTCTAAATATAAGTCTGTGGTTTAACCAACTAACTGTTGTGTAGCTCAAATAGTAGTTTTTATATGTTTTTTTTTCTTTTTGTGCCACAGTGAAAATTATATAAAACTGTTTCCTAAATTAGTTTTACACTTGATATTTATTCATTGTAATGCTTGACATTTTGTGCAGACTCATCATTAGGCTCTTGTTTACAAAGGACAAGTAATAAAGTCCAAAATTAGCTTTTTTTCTAATTCCTCATGTTTAATAATGAAACAACATCATATTTCCATCTTCGGGATGTTATTTTTTATTGTTCCTTATTATTATCATATTAATGTATTGATGCTTTTTAATATTTTTTCTGTCATTAATCTCTTTCATTGCTTATTTGTTTGGTTTTGTTTGTTTTTTTTGTTTTTGTATGCAAATCCAGTGACACAGTAACTCCCTGTAAATTATAAATTAAATAAAAAATTCGAGCAGGGTTGTAGCTGAGGTGGAGGTTAGTTGTAGACATGTCAGTTATGGTTTCTGGGAAACAAAAGTGTGTCAGTGTAATGTCCCCTTAAACACATAGAAAGTGTTGCTTGTGTGTAAAATGTGACTTTATCTGAATGCACTGTTGCTATCTGCCTCTCCAGGTGGCTCGCCTCCAGTTGGAAATAAAAGCATTGAATGACAGCAGCATCTGTTAGATACTGGGCTTTAGTGGCCAACACACACACACACACACACCCACACACACACACACACACACACACACACACACACACCCACACACACACACACACACACACACACACACACACACACACACACACATACACACACCTGAGCAGCCTGGAGGCACTGTAGGACATTGCCAGCCTGCATTCCTCACATTTTTACAGTGTCGCCTGGTAAAGGAAGAAGTGGCAACCCAAGCTTATTTGAGGGCAACCTCTCTTAACACGAAACATCTGTTGCTGGTTCTTTGAGTCACATGAGCAGCTAGAGCAAAGATGAGAAGAGAATTTTTTTTTTTTCAAATTTAGACTTTTCAGTAGATGCATATTTTTAACATTTATTAAAGAAGCCTGTGTTTTTTGTGCCTAATTGGTTCAGTATTTACCCCAACCTTAAGCATACAGCGCACATTCCCGTTCTTTGACTGACAGTTTCAACTAATTTTACCGCATTCCTGTCACTTCTATTTCCACATGTAAAGAAAACATGCCAAAGTACATCGGCGAAAAGTGAGATTTATGAATATGAGAATACATGCGGGGTACACAAAGCAGCTGTTGCTGTCAAGCTGCGCTGATTATTTAATTGTTATGTACACTGCTGCACAGATAATGCACCGACAAGGTAATTGAAATGTTACCCCAATCTTATCACAGATGATTACTTAAACACTACATTTCTAATGCATGTTGAATTAGGCAATTACATGCGTTTAACAAGAGCCTGTGTGTGTAGAGCAGGAGAATTACCAGACAATGGGACAGGAATATTAAGTGTTTCAGCCATGAGTGTAAGGTCAAAGATCACGCAGTGCTTATAGGCATATTAGCCACTCGGTTATGATAAATTATGACTGTGTTGCTATGGTGACCAGTGCCGTGGGTTGAGATGAAGTAATGTCTTAATGAAGCAGGGAAGAGAAACTAATTGAATAATGTTATATCATGCATATGTTTTATTTTTCAAATGAAGTCTATAGTTTCTGTATGTAATGGAAGATTAAAAATGTAAATAGGACAAAAAAGAGATTTGGGGTTCAAAAATGATCTCAGTCAATCTCCGCTTATTTGCATTTTATTAGGTTTATTATATATGCATGCACATTTATGACTATGGTTATGCATATGGTTTATTGGAGCAATAGTGATAAGAGTTTGAAGCTTACTGTTAGATATACTGTAATAATCACTGATGTTTAGTTTCTGATATCCAGCAAACTTCTGAAAAACAACAGTTTTATTTTCGGTGTGTGTATGAGTGCACTTGTAAAGATCTGTTTGACGTGTTCCAGTGATTTGCCACTTACTTTACAATTAGAGACAAGCAGCTGGGTGCTGATTTTGGGGAAAGTGGTGGGCACTTGTCGCTGTAGTTGTGTCACCTTCACCAAGAGCTGGAACACTTTGGCTGATTGGCTTAAAGAATACTCACAATGGACAGTCTGGCCCACACTAGAGAGAAACAGGCTGAGTCAAACTGGTAGAAAGACTGATGGATATGTAGTAATAATGTACAGTGAGTGAGTAGTACGTAGGCAGTAAGTGTAAAAATACTATTTATTCATTTTATGGTGTTGGCCTGCATGAGCCTAGTGTGTTTTATCTTTTTTGTAATGGGGGGATACCTTTTTCTGCAAAAGTGAGGTTGAAACAGAGATCAGACAGTGGCAAGATGGTATGAGATAAGACTGAATAAATGGGCTTTTGAAATTAGCCATGTGCGGTAAAGTTGAAATTTCAGACATTTTGGCATGTCCTGTATCCAAATGAATAAATGAATGAAACCTTTATTGTATAAAAAAGATGTTATGCCGCTTTTGGTTCTCATCCAGGGCATCGTGTACCTGCGCCCTGAGGGTAAGGGTTTATTCAGACCACAAGGGTTGTTCTGTGTCTGCAGCTATTGTTTGGGCCAGATTCACTGTATATTAGTTTAGCATAAATGAGATACAGCCCACAGTTTGACCAGGGATGTTGCTTCCAACTTTGATAACTCTGTCCAGTTTACTTTTGTTTTGTAAAGACAGACATTACATTAAACACTACATTAAAATGTCTTAATTTTCTGTATAAATACTGTTGTTGCTGAGCTTTAGCAAACTTGACACTTTCTAGTACAATACAAATATTTCCATTTTTTGTTTTTTTACATACATGTTTCATACACAGCTATTGTTAAACATCTGATGTTTACATGCACACGTGTTGTATGTTTGACATTGTATCTGCACATGTTTTGTTTGCCAGAGCAGTTGTGTGCTAATGCCTAAACCTATACACAAACAGCACACACATATGTCACATACTTCATAATTAGCTGATAGAGCCCAAGCGTCATTACCATGGCTACGTCTTCTGCACACTAATCGATTTCTACCACTGCAGCTTAGTATGCAGAGCTCACTGTCAATGTGCAGAATTAACTCCAATGCAACAGGGCCTGAGCACGTGGCCAGACTGCTGCAGAGGGGGCACTAATCATTAGAAAGTTAGATGCAGCAGCCTTTTTTACATGCGTCGTACATCTGTGTGTGTGTGGTGTGTACCTGCCTGCTCTGCGTTAATAGCCACACATCCTGACGCCGACTGTTAAGATTGGCATTTTTATGATCTCATCTGACTCTAATACAAGGGGCTAACAAACGCCCAGCCATTTCCTGTGTCTAGCACCCTTGAACCCCATGCCTCCTGTGTGCTTTTAAGAGTCCCCAAGTGTTAAACCCCTTTCTCATTTTGTTATATGCACCTATATTCACCACAGTTCCCCCAAGTGTGTGATTTTCCAAATGCTTCACTTTCTATTGTCACTGTTTTAACTTAAGTATGCAGAAGATTGCTTTGACAAAAAAGTACTGTGATAGGTTAAAATGTCTAAAGCAAATATTATATTTAAACCAGCATCTATATTGCATTATTTGTCTTAAAAGAAAGCTGTCTGAAGCACAGTTTCTACTGATGGAGTATGGTACTGAGTGATACAGCACACTTTTAAAGGTGTTTCCATTGTACATTCACTGTGTGCAGAACCATGTCTTTTTTTTCTAAGGGTTGGTTGTACAGAAGCGTTTAGCTGCACCAAGAATTGCCAGAATAGTTTCTTGGCAAAATACTTCTGATATATGCTAGATTTTGCAAAAATATGTTATGTGCGTTTTTTTGTTTTAATGCTTTATTTGCTTCTAATGGAAAGCATTCATTCCACTTTGCATTTGAAGTGAATGCATTTGTTTTTCAGGATTCAAGACATGTTTGCAATGTTTAACGTTTGCAAGTATGCTTCAGGGCTTTAGAGAGTGGTAGCCCTAGGGCAACATGTCACACATACAAACACTGTAAGTTGCACGGATGGAATCTGGGGGAGGTGGGTGGGGGGGTAATACATGCAAATGAAACAGAAGCCCAGAAACAATTAGACGTTTGTTGAACTCCTTTGAGTCTGTAAAGGGATGTATTCAATCCAGATGTTGAGGCAAATGAAGAGTTTTAAGTGTGCAGTCCCACATAAACACGAGAAGGATAGGCCGGATGTAAACCCTGAGGGGAAACCACCACTTGAATTTATTGACAGCTGTTAAAGCCTCCAGATGAAGTGGTTTGAAATCTCAAGTGTTGACAGAACATGTGACGATGGTGAGCAGAACCGGCAGTGCTGGTTGAGCCACTGGGCCCCAACACCGCTGCTCCCATCACCCCTCACTCCGCCCCCACTCACGAGCTTCTCTGCCACTGGACAAAAGCTGCTGCAAGTCGAGCATGAAAGCAGCCGAGGGGGAGCCGCAAATAAATTAGGGGTGTGTTGGAGAGAAAATAGCAGGGGGCATGAACTGCCAGCTGTTGTGTTGAGCACAGCACTTATGGAGTTTCTGACTGAAGGAAAAAGTGCCAGAAAATCCCATCTCGGTCTGGATCAAGTCTGAGATTTAAGTCATGTGTTGTAGCCTTGTTGCATCTTTTATGAGCTTGTGGTTGTATTTTATCTGCCCCAATAACACACCTGACAGATTATTTTAATTTATGCTTCTTCTTCATCGATATAAAATCGATATAAAATCTATGTAAGTGGTGCCCTAAGGACCTACTTTTAAGCCACAGAGCACACAGAAGCACAGCTACTGAATTCATAAAAAGTAAGATTTACTTTAAAGTTGACAGCGTTTTTAACTTGTGGATGTGTTTTGTCAACATAAAGTTGTTGGCATCATAAATGTTACTGAGGAAGGAGCATAGGCTTTGCTGAGTTTTTGAGGTCTGCCTACTTCACAAACCTGTCTGAGTGATTTATGGTCTTTGCCTCTGTTGCTTTAATGTTGGCTTGTTAAACTGTAGCCTCATCATTGAACAATTAAAAAAGGGGTTGTCCTTCAGTGTTGTCATTGGTCAAAAAATGTTTAACTAGATTTTATGTCCCATTCCCCAGCCTGCCCCCCAACCCACTCACAAAACCTCAGTGGGTCTGAGCCGGGGTTATGGGTTTACAGGTTTCTACTGGTGTCTGACATTGTTAAAGGACACTGTCAGTGTAAGTAAAGGATGACACAAACGGCTGTATATTATGCCTCAGGATGAAATGAACCTTTATAGTAAGTAATCATGGCAGCCTTTTATTTATGAGCTTAATAATCCATTGCAGGAAAAGAAGGTGTGTTGAAATATTCTGTCTAAACATATACAAGCTTTAAGTAAAAATGTAATCCCTGTAACTAAAAGTAAACTCAATTCAATAAAATGCATTCATTCTCTCTGACATGTTATGCCACACAAATGAAAAATCACACTCCCACTGTTCACCTACCAGGTTTATGTATAGTTGTATTTGATTGTTTTTTCTTTTCCCTGCTATGACAGCACAGCTGATTGCAACATGAGCGGTTGTCACAAGGCAACAAGCCAAATCAGCCCCCTGAAGTGATATGTATTGGCTGGGGAGATGTATTTTTCCGGTGTTCTCTCCGCCGCTGTAATCAAAGGGAGTGGCGCTCTGACTGTGACTCCCATCACCAGGGGCTAATGGCTAATCAAACAGGAGAGCTGCCAACCCTCCACAGCTTTGCAGAGTGGCCCGCCACTTTGTCAGTTTTCCGATCTTCTGTATTTTTGGACATAGATGCTTGCTGTAATAGAGCACAAACCTGACCAAAAGTAGGTAATAACAATTGTAATTTATAAGTGTATTTTCAACTTTCATTAATGAAACGCTGTGCATGCTGTGTGCAGGGGAGGGCGTGCAACTTTTGCTCTCCCGCTCTTTGTCTCTGGTCCTTTGTCTCATAGAGCCACAGTTCAAAGGTCAAAGTTCAAAGGCTTTCTGACCTGGAGATCTTTTGAAACGCCACATCCCATCAGTCCTCTGGAGCATTCGAAAGTGAAGGATTTGTACGATTAATCAAAGAGCCACCCCGTGTTCCAAGACAAGGTACTGTCCCAACATGGGGCCTAGTCAAGAGATTTAACATGGTCAATTAACACTGGTAACTGAAAGTATTCACAGGCTGGCTAATCTCAAAGTAACTAATCCCAGCTGAAAGTTTGTGTCCCAGTTGCATCATGGATTTTAATGTAAACTGGCTCCTTTACTTTCTGCTTGTTTGTAGTTCCAGCTAACAGGTGCTTCTATGGCAATATACTGTACCAGTGTACACATACAAGCCTGTAAGCCTTGCTTCAAGCCAAGACTGTTAGACAGCAATGGAGCCTGGTAAAAACGTAACATTGCTAATAAAATCTGGAATATAAACTAGATCACCTTTACACTGTTTCTACCTCTTCTTGTTCTGGTTCGGTGCACTGCGTCTCTCACACACACACACACACACACACACACACACACACACACACACACACACACACACACACACACACACACACACACACACACACACACACTCAGGCCCGGGGCTGGCATGTAGGGCACAACAGTGTGGTGAACACGTTTCGGGACACTCCCCGCTGGTCTCAGTCTGCAGTACCGACCGCCCGCCGGACAACCCCTGGCTGCCGTCTGCATCCTATTAGAGCCACAAGAGGCACTGAACGCACGGACACAAACGGTGACTGTGTTCCCCTCAAAGTCACTGAGCATTATTTAATTACAGAGCACACTCCATAAACTTCACGTTATTAACACAGTGGGAGCACATAAAAATATATTGGATAAAGCAACACCAAAATTCAATCAGTCTTTGGCTGGTTCCAATTGAGCAACAAAGCACAATTATTTTACACTGAATCCTCGTGGGTTCTTTTGGATAATTAGTTCATCCTTTTGCTGTCTAATGATCTCAATTATTGTACTGCTTCTTTGATTAAGTGTATTAGTTTTGAGGTTGTTATTATTAGGCAAAGCAGTTGTTCCTCTTGTTACATTTACACAGGTGAAAATCTGGGATCATTTGAACACATTTTCATCTACTAATGGCTTTTTTTATTGTGAGAATGAATCCTCACCTAAATTTATGTATAGAAAACTACGAGTAGTCCTTTGTCAATAAGTGTTGACCATGGAATGAAGCACCAGATGTTGTGCTTGTGCAGCGTCTTCTGTGGCTGATAAGACCGATGCGAGAAAAGCAGAGTCTACCTCAGAGGTCGCATTCATGATTGATGCTGGAGATGTTAGCACAGGGATATGTTATCCGTTTAGCTCTATTTTCCTCTCCTTAATGTTTTCTTCGCCCAGTCCGAGATGTTTCTTGAGCATGGAGCGCCATTTGCCACGATCCGCTGTGGTATCTTCCCAATCCTGTGAAGCTTGTGTTTTTTGACTGCGAGAATGAGGAACTGTAGAATTACCCATATAAACCGGATCTGTGACGCCACTAGAAGCCATACCTTTTTGTCAGTAATTAGGAAAAAAACATTGTTACTATACTATAATAGTCGATGATCAGTGGCAACCAACACTCACAGTAATTTAATGTTTTCAAATACAGTCAAAGTGGCATGCTTGTAGCATTAATATTTTAATGTATAGGTTCAGCTAAACTTTGTTGTTTGACAAAAAAACTAATCTTTGTATGTGTTTATGTCTATTTAATAAAACAATTTTCTCAAAGGCTCTGGTCTTTTGTGTGCTTCTTAAATATTAGCATAATAAAAAAGTCTGTGCGTGTTAACTCTAAGCCAAAATGAGATGCCAGATGACTGCAGGGTATTAGGGGTCACAGGTTTGTGGTCCACACAGTCTGACCTTAATCAGCGCTAAAGGGGACAGACCTGAATGGCTAAAGCTCTCCAGATGACGACCTTTGACCCACGGATCTCTGTGTGGAGCGGACAACCAAGCCTCAATAAACAAACAAATACAAACACTGTCTATTTTTATCTCGCACATTTTCATTTTGGTTTTCTCTCAACCCTTCTCCTTCTCCCCTTTTCACTGTCCTATTTCTGCTTTCCTAACAAGCAATAAGGCGGTTGTGCTTCGCTGACTCTCGTCGGCTGCTCAATTGGGGAAGTTGCCTGTCTCCAACACTTTATATTGTTTAGATTTGCCAAAAAAATAAAGCATAACCTGCCACCTGCCTGCGAGAAGCAAGCCAAACATAACAATTAGCTGCTGCTGAACTGCTCTAAAACGCCATTATAAGGTGTGTTTGTGAGTGTGTATCAGCGGAGAGACAGAAAGATAAAAACACTCGAGATATATCAGCACATTTCCACTTTAGATGAATTCATTGCATTGAAAAACACAATGGCCTGACCTGAATAAATACTGGACGGGCCCAAAAATGGAAATCAGCCAATTGATTTCAAGATGTCAGTGTGCATTTATTTTTGAAATGGCTTTTATCGCTGCGTCTGAAAGTCATATAAGGAGATCTAATGTCTCTGTAATTTAAATACGATGGCACTAATCCGAAGGTGCAAGGCAGCTTGAAATCTCCTTTCGCAGCCATGCACAGGCTCCTAAATACGTGATACCATTAAATCAAATTACAATCCCTCCGTCCGACCAGAACCCGAAACGTGCAACCTCGCATTTAGAGATAATTCAACAACTGCACAGAGAGGAAAGCAGATTAATTCGCATAAGAATTATCCGGTAAATTGTTTCAGAGAACATTTCCATTTGTCACGCAATATTCTGCTTCTCTCACTTGCAGACTTGTCGACCTGAGCACATTTTGGTTTTATAGGGGATATTTGGGCCTTCAGCAGCCCAGATACAACAGCATCACTGTTTCTGTTGAGCCCACTACAGGATCTGTCCGTTAGCCTCTATGTTGTTTGTTTTGTCTGATCATGAGAACTCCAAAGGAAGAACCTCAACCAAAGCTGGGGTTATTTAGGGTTAAAATATAGTTAGTATTTTGGGGAAGTGATCACCGAGTGTTCTTCGAGGAAAACCATGCAGACTGAAAAGCACCAGCTAGCAATTCAAACCGTTGCTGGAAGGCAGTAATGCTAATACATCCTGTTTTCACATCCTCCACTATTAACTCTAGTGGCAGTCTGCAAAGGTGTCAGCACACTTTCATTTGTGTGCTTTGAGTTAATTAAATGATATCACAAGGGTAAAAAAAAGCTAACAGCGTAATACGTTCGTAGCACCCTTTATTCTGGCACACTATCAACAGCCTGCCTGCTGTGAAGACACCTGTGAGGTGAATAAAGTTTGCTGGGTTACACCTGTAATATTCATGCATTTTAATGGGATGTAAATGGGATTCCCTTGCCAAATTAAAATTCACTTTTATCACTATGTCACTCAAGTAGGAAATGAAAATGTTTTAACAAGACTGCTACAATATTCACATCTTCAACAGTAGATTACACTTGGTCTCTAAGTTTTCACGACGTACAGACACTCTTTGTCCAGTAACTTCTGCATTCATTTGTTCAGTATCATGTATGCCATAGACCCCAGTATTAACCTTCCTAAACAGGTTCAGGCAATAGGAGCTGTTTGGTTCAGTTCAGAGTAGGCTTACATGCACATGTTGGTCTCAAGCTGAAGAAATGAAATGGGTGCCACAGTGGTTAGCCCAGCAAAAAGGTCCTGGGTTCAATCCCCGGCCAGGCCAGGGCCTTTCAGGGTGTTTTAAATTTACATCCCATTAAAATTTCCCATTGTTTTCCCCGTGTCTGCGTAGGATTCCTTCAGGTACCTCCACCCCTAAAGACCTGTACAATAGTCTCCCACACCCCATGGGACAAGGACTCCCCTGCAAAAGAGATTTGTAATCTCAGTGGGACTTTCCTGGATTAAAAAAATTCAGACAACACCACTGGCAGAAATGGAGCCCGAAACCTTTTCGTGTTTTCCTGCCCTCCCAGGTCTGGTTTTGGGATTCTTCACGTCTTAACTCCATGGTTTTGTTTTGAGAGAGGCCATGCTGTTGTATTCCTCAAGTGTAAAGGGAAGCCCCTCTAAATACATTCAGATTCAGACAGTGAGAAGTATTATGTGGTTTATAGAAATATAACACAGCTAAAAGAACATTTAAACCTTTTATAAAGCACTGTTTAGACAGTATCTTGGATGAAGGGCTCCTTTGATGTTTTGTGTGATTGCTCTGTTGACAGTATTTGTTCTGTTGTTTATAATACACATAGTGCTGGCCTGTGGATGGAGCGGAGTGGGTCCGCCATTGTTTTCCAAAGCAAGGTGCAAAACCACATGAATGCTCAGGCAGTGCATGGAAGCACATTCAACTGGTCATTTGTCTTCTTCTTTTTGTATTTTACAATAATTAAAAAATTGACACAGTGTTTTTGTGCAGTCTTCCTTTGGTCATGCCTGTTTGCCATTGAAATATTATCACAAGAACCCCGAGCGTTTAAGAAGTCCTGTAATCCACATAGGAAATCCATTTCACTTCCACTTACCCTTGAGTCCCACGTTAGTCCATCATTAATACCAACATAAACGCCTCTAATTACATGCAAACATGCTTTTACAGCCTCACACCTGTGTCAATACCCTGCCAGTTTATTTAGCTTTAGCTTTGGGCTAAAGGGATAGCCATTTTCACGAGCACAACAAAGCTGTAAGCCTCGAGGGTCTGAGTTGAACAAAGATTACATGTGTCATTATATTAAGGAGTGGCAGCTCTTGTTCTGCACGCTGTAATATGGGCCGACATACATTTTACATGAGTTCCACTGGTCTGCTACTTCTCCAAGGTTCTGCACTTCATTTACAACGTGGAGAGAATTAATTAGGTAAATGTCTAGAAGGTTAATAGCTTCCTCTTTTTCAGCAAAGTGTTTTTTTTTTTTCCTTGACTAGCTTTGTCTTAATACTCCCATATATCAGTCCCTCTCCTCTTTCCTACATTTATTTCCCCTGAAAAAAAAATATATATATTTTCATTTAAACAATGGCAGTCTTTCCCTGCAAAATTCAGCGGGAACACACTACATGTTCACACACTGATTAGAGGGTGGTCTGTAAAGCCTGGGGTTAAGTTGATTAATTAACATTGATATAGATTAATTAGCTGTGGCGACACTTTGATCTATGGAATCGCCTCCATATGTGTAGTCAGCTCTGTTCAACACTAGGCCCGTCTGTATGAGGCAGGGGCCTGCACAGTAGTGGGCTGGTGATGGCTGTTAATAGGAGCTGATAAGCAAATGTTAAATGTAGGTTGACTTATATTGTTGCACCACATTGTATTTAAATGTTGTCAACTACAAGTAGATAGATGCCCATGTTAATGATTGAACCCTTATTCTGTGTACTGATATAAAGATGTGTAACTCTCTAGTGTATAAAGATAACACTCACTTCCCCTTTACAACTTTCTAGTCTTAATCCAAAACAGCACACTGATGTCAGGTTAGTACCCCTTTCTACTTCTCCAAAGGAAGACAATGCAAACAGCAGCTCCAACAGCTCATGCATATGTTTCAAATTTAAAACAAAGTGCTCTGAAATTCTAACCATTGCCATCTGAACGGTCTTTAACTCCAAGCTTAAAGACATAAAAGAGGCCAAGCAAAGGTTTACTTTATTGAAACAGGCTTGGGTTATTTCAACTTACAAATAGAAAACAACCAGCTCAGCATATTGCTCTCGACTTTCCTCCATCCATCCTTTCTCTGTATCCCCGCTGCAGCAGAGGGGCTCCTCCACTGGCAGCATCATTAAAAATCAATATGGCTGCTTATTTAGAATTTGAGAGCAAGGGGGGAACTCTGACAATTCCCCGGTGCTAAGCCCTCCGAGTCACATGCGGTTTGTCAAGCTTTGTCACAGGACAAAAAGGGAGAGGGAAGGTGTGAGCATGAGTGGGGAAGGCATAGCTGCTGGGGTCTCCATGGCAATGATGCTAGTTAGCAAGCTAGCGTTCGAGGGGCCCCGGAGAAAAGTGACAATACAAGAGACTTAGCGGCAGCCGCAGCTCAGCACCCGAGCAGCATTAATGAGATTTTTCACACTTATTATAATACACACACTGCCAGCTAGTGCCATTGCAAGGACACTTTACCACTTTACACACACATATATGCACAATAAACCACAATTTAAGAGTGTGTGTGTTTGACAACAAAATTAGGACCAAGGCTTGATTGTTTACGAGCACTTTTGAGCAGGCACTGTGTGAATTCTTCTCTTCCCAAATGCACATTTGCTCGAACACACAGGCAAACAAACAAACTGAAGAAAGACAAAATTATAGTGCTAAGCTAGAGGCTGTCAGACTAACATTAGACTTCATTGTATTGCCTCCATTTGCAGTGTAATGTCTCTTCAGCAATTATTCCTCTTCCCGCCTGTTTTTGGATGTTGAATGTAAGAAAAAAAACATGTAGCAACTACTCACCAGCTCAGCATCTGGAGTTTTCTTCTCATTTTTGGAGAAACACAACATTTACCTTGGGGATAGGTGAAACTGGAGGATGGAGTAGGTACAGCTCTGTTACCTGCAATTAAAATGGATTGTTGTGCTGATGTAGATGGGGGCCACCAAAAAAAAAAAGTTTCAAGTCCGACCTGGAATATTTTTGGTCAGAAAACCAACAAAATAACCTTAAGGCTATATATTTAATGATAAAGCTGTTCATAAAGTCTGTATATGGGTTATATTTGGCGACACTGCGGTGTCAGGAGAAGAGATACGGCTGCTCACTTGAAGTAAATCTCCACATTGTGACACATGAATTCGAATGGGAGTTGGATCATTGACTTGCTCTTATGCAACAGACTAAAATGCTGACATGTTTCATACTCTCCAGAAAGCTGTCAAATAAAAAAGGTCGAAAAAATGCAGCTGTGTATTAGAATATAATGCCTCTCCAAACTTCCTGTTTATAGTGAAAATATGCTTTATATCTAATTTGCCCACAACTAAAATGTAATTTTGGGATACAGATATTCCAAGAGCTGTAAGTGGCTCACGTCTGGGGTTTGACTTATGTGCTGTACAATAACTTAATGATAAATATCACAAAAGGGCTATGCTTCCAACAGCATTAACGTCTCTATTGTTAATGCTCATCATTCCTATCATTATTTCTCAATTGGCTCCTTTCGGTGCCTGCAGCAGGTGAAGTGTTTGAGGCGCAGGGAAAAATGAGAAGAAAAACAATAGCGTGCAAAGGAAATGAGAATTTCATTGTACAAAGGAAGTGTTCGGCTGTCGCCCGGCTGCTGGCTCACACATTAAAGCAGCTGTCAATTGTTCAAATATTTGCATTTTCCTTTCCTCCTGCATTTGTAATCACACCGGCTCCTGTTTGAAAGAATGAGCACAAGGCTCCTGGAAGTATCTACATTCAACTTTATTTCAGGAAAACACACACACAGCAGTGCCATCTATTTTCATCACAGATCTCTGGTGACACTGTTGTGGGGGGTCTATTCGTCCAAAGGCCCATGCCCCTTCGAAGAGAGCAAAGGCTAGAAGACAGAGTGGAAAGGGCGAGCCCTTATCACCATGGCAACATGGTTCTTAGGGCGGAACAATTCCAGCAAAGCGAGGTGACTTTATCATTTGAAAAGTTACCTTTAAATGTGTTAAATGCAATTAAGAACTGAATACAAGGCCTAATCCTACATCTGTTACACAGCCTCAACCCAAATAATTGCTTGATATTTGCTGATGCAATTTTATCCCTAATTAAATCTATGGTTCCATTTAAGTTTTACTGTTTAGCCATGTTTCCAGATTACAAGACAACAAGAATATAATAGAATAGAAGGCAACAAGAATTATATATCATGTATTTCGGAGGTTTCTGCCCAGCTGAGGGCACTGTGTCAGTGAAATAGGCACAATTCTACCAAGCTCATGTCTAAAAACCGTTAAATGATTATGAGAATATATATTTTTGGTCTAAAAGTTAAACAGGGCTGCTTTAAGGTTACTGAGGTAACAAAGTAACAACACTGACCTGAAGAAAGAGCATGAGGTGCAATAAATTAAGTTTTGTTAAAACTTGCCTATGCAGGATGTTTATGAGAATTAATCTTTATACACCTACAATCCGAGAACAAAGTGAAGGTAAATGTTTTAAAATTGAACATCCTCCCGCCTGTACTTCACCTTTCCTATTCTGTCCCACTCGGAAGGGTAGATCTGGATGTGCAGCTCATAAAAGACAAACTCATTCACTTTACAAATAAGCACTAATGTTATGTTTAAGGCTGCTGTTCTGTCCCGGTGTGTTGATGTCCCTCCTCCTCCTCCTCCTCCTCCTCACAGATGAACAGATGGACTCAGTCAGGATGGGTGAAAGGGGAGGTGGGGTGTAGCAGGGTGAAGAGACAGGAAAAGGGGAGGCAGGACTCATCTCTGTCATGCCGTGTACAGGCGTGTCAGACTAACAGGTGAGGCGGGGTGATGAGGGGGGTGACAGAGGGGCGACAAAGGTGACACTTTTAGAGGAACGACATGAGAAATGAACACAGGTCGCACTAATGTCATTGGCAAAGTGTTCACATATTGACATTACATCAAGGTTACACAGAAGAAAGGCTTTTTTTGCATTTATATCTTCTGATTACAGCTAACTGTCAACCTTTTTTCATGGGACTGACATTTCATTCTTATGCAACAGGAACTCTTTGCTTGTGGGAGGAATTTTACACCAAATGCAGAAGTAGCACCAATGCAACTGTTCCTGTCAGACTCAATTATAAATAAGAATTGGTAAATCAAAGTTCACTTGGTGACTCACAAAAAAAGGTCAAACCGGCGATACAATCTGAGTGGAGAATAGCTTTAAAGTGACATATCAGATATGAGACATCTGGGAAGTTGACACACAGCACAGATTGAACCTGCACAGCGATAAAAAAGGTTTTAAAATAACACTACGGAGATACTTAAAGGTTAAAAAGTTACCTGTGTTCTTTGAAGCAGGAGTCAAAATTCTCATTTAATAATTTTTTTTTAACACTGTTGGGCTTAGCAGGTTTTTCTGTTGAACACACTGGAGTTGACACATGACGTCTGTATGTACATGCTTTTTTGGGGGTTATTATCAACTTTAGTCAAAGAAAATTAAAGCAAAAAGTTAAAACCACAAACCAAACTTGACATGATATTATATATTAAAAAAAACTGCATGCATAACAGACTCAGAGCCGATAGTGTGTTTCTAATAGTCTACTTGTGCTAATATTTGTGCATTGTGATCAGACACTGGATAATGCCTGTTATAAAAGTCATGGGTGAAACGATCATACGTTTAACATTCTGATGTTTCAAAATATTTCTGAATATATGTTTTATAGGTATTTGTGTATCTGCAGGGCAAACACAACCAACCTGGTAAAGTAAGTGATATGTATGAAGCCACATAATCCATCACTTACATTTCTACTGGCCACTTTTCATTCTAGCCATATGCAGAACAGAGAAGTAGAATTTTTGCGAGAATCTAAAGAAGCGTGAGCCGTATACAACAGTGGAAACAGTATCAGTAACACAGTCTAAAGTAACGAAGAGAAAAGATACAAAGATATCTGAGGAATGAGCTGATATAAAGATCACTTGATTGGGATCAGAGTATGTTATGTCTGCGTCAGCAAAAGGGCAGAGGACAGAAAAGTGGCAAGTGTATACACAAAAATTATTGACAAAACACACAGTAGAAAATCCTTATTCAGGCAAAAATGAGAATCAAAAGGCGAACACAAAATTGGAAAGTTTTCTCAGATGGAGCTGGTGTTGTTCTTGTGATGAAAATATTCCACTGTTATTGTTCCTGGAGCCGCTCTTCTACTCAGCAGCAGAAACACAAGTCTCAAGTCTGTACTGTACCACTCAGTGTAAAGTGCTTTTCAACAGACAGACCTCCCTGCTTTCTTTGTCTCCAGTGAATCTAAGGCCTTTTCCTGCGTCAGCTCTGCTTTACTCTGACAATCTCCTCAATTTGAGCAGGAATTAGATTTACTCTGCTCTGCCAGGGTCGGCCTTTCATCAACACACACAGGCTGACAAAATCACATCTGACAAGTGCAGCATTGTAAATATACTGCTAGATCCATCATGTCTAGAAAAAAACACAACTGAGATATAATTCGACTGGTATTGACTTTTGGTATCGCGTCAATAATAATAATAATAGTTCAGGATGTAGAAATAGGAAGTAAGTCCATCTACTCCACATGTCATCCTTTTTACCAAATTACATCAAGCTCAAATGCATCCTGTGCCATTACAGCTCAGTTCCTCCCCTAGACTCTGTACTTATCTAGTTTTCCACGGGGGAACTATGAATTGTTTAGTTCGGCTTCTGCAGATAGCTATCATCTCTGGTGTAATTTGCTCTCCGCGCCACATGGAGGATGGATACATTAGCTCCGTCTTCTCACTGATGAGCCAAATAAAACTTTACACTTGACAGTTGGTGCCAGAATGGATTCTGTTGCTACCTGTGGGTTAATCTCAGGTGTGCTCGTAACGCATCCGACAGCCTTCGGGCACACAACGCAGTTCTGTCTCTGGGGTGAAGTCTCTTTCCTGGTTGGTGATTTACTGCACATTCTCCTGTGCATTTTGTTTTTGTGGGAAACGTGGTCAGATTAAACACATCTGTCCTGTTTTGATGCAAAACATGAAGCTCGGCAAACACACAAGTCTCTGCTTCTCATTTTTGAAGCCTGTTACAACTGTCAGTCTGTTGAAAGTTTCCGAGCCTCGATAAGACAAATATAATAAAACATTGCTTTAGTTTAACTGGCTTTGATTTTTTTATAGTACGCCATCATTTTGGTCTCATTGTTTTTAATCAAAAAATCACTTCTTCTGTCCATGAGGGGATTATTACTGTGGTAGAGGGGTTGTCCGGGAAAAAAAAACAAAAAAAACGGAAAGTTTGATTCCACCCTCCTCCGTTCATACTGCTGTTGTGTCCTTGAGCAAGACACTTAATCCACCTTGTCTCTAGTGTCACAGTACTGGTGTGAATGTGTCTTATAAAACATATGTATGGTTTTATATACAGTATATTAGATATATACTGTATTATATTGGGAATTTCAGACTCTATTTCAGGCTTCTTAAATCATTTTCCTCCTGACTTTCCATTAAGTAGTACAGGCCTAAGATTAGAACACTCATAAAACATTGTCTTCCCGTGACACACAGTAACATAATAAACAAAGGTCTGTGTCCCAATGCTCACTTTGCACACATTTTTATTTCAGTATGAACACTGTTAATGAGGTGCCAGGGGTCATAGCTCAGCGTGAAAATGGGAGGGAAATATTCAAGATGGAAAAAAAAGTCTATTTTCTCTTGAGTTCACACCTCCTCAGCCTGAAACCTTGTGTTTGGTCTCTTCTACACAAGTGCATCAGTGCAAATAGGTTCACAGTTTTTATTTTAGTTTTTGTTTTGCCTATAAAACCCAGACAGTAGAACCACATGCAAGACAGAAAGGTGGTGTTTTGGCAGAAAAAGAGCCGTCTACAATGCATG
This sequence comes from Neodontobutis hainanensis, assembly GCA_024349245.1. Lineage (NCBI taxonomy): Eukaryota > Metazoa > Chordata > Actinopteri > Gobiiformes > Odontobutidae > Neodontobutis > Neodontobutis hainanensis. Next base: position 97,786 of record JALDNG010000148.1, on the reverse strand, counting down.
TTTACAGCTGCTTGTTGAGTTTTTTTTGTTTGTTTTTTGCTTGGTATTTGAAATGAGAGTTGAGTCTCATCACAGCACTGGCGTTGTTTTGAAGGTGTGGGTGTGAAAATGTAGTGGTTTGTCATATAATCTCCTGTGTGATCTTACACAGGATGTGAGGTGTAGCATGTGTAGGCTATGGGTAAAGTGTATATCTTTTTTTTTTTTGGGTTCATTTTATTGACGTTACAATATAAAATTATAGACAAGACGTATAATTCTTTGATTATATTCAAATAGAGTTAAATGTCATGTATTTTCTATGTATTGTATATAAATGTAAATATACCTGTTTTCCCATCTGCGATAAAAAGGGCCTGCTTAAACTTTCGTTCAGCTCCCACTCCTCGACTTCTTCTACTCAACACATAACATCTCCTGCCTTTTGAGAGACAATAAAGTAGTCTTTGAAGTACTAACCAGTTCTTGTTGTTGTTGAATTAGTGGTGCTGCTTTTGGGGCCTTTACCTGACACCCCTAACAGTAACAGCCTTTGGAGGTATTTGGCAATAATACCATATTTGTGGAGGTCATCAATAATCTATGGTTGAGTAAACAGCCCAAAATCTCTTGTATAAGGTTATATCATTGTGCTCAATCTTAGGGTATTTTCATTCCACACACTGCTCAATTTAACCACATTTAGTCCAGCACCATGGCCCCTTTATCGTATAGATTTACTGGGGGTAGCCCATAAAATCCTGTATCACTTTTCAAACTGTTATCATACACCAGCTGAAATGGGACCCCTTTTAATGGGAGGTATTAAATGGTTAATTGAAGTGTAATGTGCAACGATTTTATACCTATTGTAAGCGATGGTGACCCTTGAGAGCATAAACCCACAGACCATTAAACAAGCTCGGTGAATAAATTTTATGCATGTGCATGTGTGGTCACACGAGTGACGGCCTCTAAATGATTATATCTAAGGAGGATATGAAAGTGTCTGTGCATATTTACCTGGTGTGTTTCTGATGTGCATGCAAGAGCAAGATAAAAGATACTTTAACAACCCCCTTTCCTAAATTCACAAAGTACATTAATGTAAAAGAAGACACTATTTGTGGTTTTGTTCAACACTTGGTCCAACAAACAGAACTGTGAAGTCTACCCACAGTTGCCTATGACAGTGTGAGACTGCTGCTGAAAGCCCCTCGCAGCTGAAGCGTCAGTGAAGGGTTTGTGAATGCTAAAGTATGTGTTACCTATTCTTATTTACAGATTTATGTTTAGGGTAATCCAACATTTCATTAAAAATAGGAACAGGAAGTCACAAAGCAGTCCCATAACCATTCTAGAGTTGATACATTCAAACGTCTAACACTTATATTTAACTTGCAGAGTGGAGCATGAAAGTAACACTTCTGCTAGAGCTCTGAATTGAGTTAGTCTTAAATACAAAGAGGTTCCCAAAAGCGTGGGTCAGTATTAACAGCAGTGTGCAAGGGATGTAATAGTAAATTGTAGAAATAAGGTTCACAAGATTTGGTTATTGAAAGGGCATTGCATGAAAAATAAAGATAAAAGGTTGTGAATTTGCCCCCTTTGCATATGTTTGAGATTGTGTTGCACGCAGCGCTGTCCCAGAGCCAACCCCCACGTCAAGGCCCTAATCACAGTGATTAGTGAGTCATTTCATCATCACAGGTTTCACACCGCACACTGCTCACCTCCAGACACAACCGCTCACACTAAAAACTTCCCACAAACGCACCGCGGGCCCCTCCACCTTCACCCCTGCAGTCTGCAATCCATCACTGAGCCACTGGGGAGGGAGCACGGAGAGGCCGGGGGTGGAGAAGACAAAGGAAGGAGTGACCATGTCTGTCTTTACCTTGAGCTGGGCCTCTCCTAATCCCCAGTGCACTCACCGATAACACACACACATGCAAACGGGAAAAGTATGTAAAACCAGAAAGCCTAAAATGTAACCACTTCCTTGAGTGGCAGCGTGTTTGTGAGTGTAGTCATGCACGTGTGGTGATCTCCTTGAGAAGTCACACAAAACAGAGGTCAACGAAAAAGAAAGAATAAAAAGACAAACCCTCAAAAGTTTATTAATGGCTGTGTTTGTCTTGTATTACTCATAGACATATATCACACAACGACACACATACACACACACACACACACACACACACACACACACACACACACACACAAACACAAACACGCTGTGAGTAGTTTCAACTGAGTCTCAAAATACACAATGACAACATTGCGTGACATTATTTAAAGTTTAATAGCTGTATTTTTCCCACACAGTAAATATTCAGAGGTGATAGTGCTATCATTCAATAAAAGACGCTGCATTGGAATTATGAATGTTACCCCAACTTTTACTTTAAGGAAAAAGGATCTAATTGGTAAATTCCCTGACATTACTTAAAGTATAAAATGCATGCTTTGGAAGTTTTTCCACTTTTTGTAGCGTTGTGTTTCATTGTTGTTGTTTGTATGACAAAAGGTCTCACTCTTGTAACACTCTCGAGTAGGGCCATATGTCAGTAAAGGACTGAAGAAGTAGGCATTTAGATAACATTACAGCATTCATTCAAAGGGCTTCTGAGTATACTGCTCTAGTATACCAGGACCTGGATGATTGATAGCATTCACAGACATTACTGTATGTGGTTGTGAGCATGTATTCTGCACGTCATGTACTTATGTGCCTGGCTTTAGACACAAAAGGGTCTCATTGCCTCAGTGCATATTTGCTTTGTTCATTTCCACTGTGTCATTACTCATGAAGAGTGTCCCAAGCTGAGCCAAAACACCTAGTTAGCCTTCTTTGATAGCCGATCCTACATCTGTGTTTCGATGCCACCTTGTCCAAACTGCTCTCACTGATCTCCGTCCTGTGAGTGTGCCAAGACACTGTCAAAAATAATAATTCCGCCCAAGGTCAAAGTACATTACCAGTCTCTTTCATAGAGCACTGTAGCCCCACAGCCGAACCTTTAGAACAAAGGATATCATTTGCTGGAGGCTTTCAAGCAAATAAATTCAGTCCGTGGGGAATTTTGAAGGGCGCATGGCTTTCTCACTGTGCTCCTGTAACTTCTCTGTAGCAGATAGACTAAGTGTTTTATTATAATACTCTCAATCCCTGCTGTGTATCTGCAGCCACTAAATTTCCACCATTGAAACAAAATTCGAGGTTCAAAGGTAATTTAATAGCAGAGTATTGAGAGAGCTACTGTACAAATCAGTGCTGGAACAGGTGTGGATGAAAGATATTCAGACTGCTGGGACACGGCTATAGGGTTGTGGAGAGCTAATCCTAAACAGACCAAGCTCGTCTGTCTTCGACCAGGGACACCTCGTAGCGCTCATGTATGTGTGTATGTGTGGGAGGTGGGACTGCTCTACATCATGTTCCAAGTCTTTTTTTTTTTTTTTTTAAGGAGACTGCCGAGTCTGCACACTCTCCCCTTCACTGGCAGAGCGTGAGTTTGTGCACATGTGTGTCGTCAAAGCCTCGCGCCATATGGACCCGCCTCACTAGGTGACCCAGCGGACAGCATTACTGGGTGACAGAGCTGGAGCCTCATCCATCTCCACATCTGCAGCAGCGAAAAGGGAGGGCCGATGCAGATATCTGTCTTCCGTGTGCACCATTTACAACCATGTAAAAGTTCTCTCTGTTTTACACTGTAGCCATTCCACTCTTTGTTTAAATTTCTCAGTTACATCTCCTTCTTAATTGTCTTTACAGTCTCTTAAGTACAAATAGCTTGTCCAGAGCTTGATCTATTGCCGTCCTAAAACCATTTGAAAATTAAATTTACTGGAGAAAGATAAGCTGAAAAGTTTATATTGAGCTGAAAATGATAAAAGCATTTGAATAATAAGATAGATCAATCTAATCTGCACTGAACTGTCTACAGTGTGTAGGGAGTTGCTCAAAAGAAACCTGGAGCTTCATGAAGGCCATATCAGTTTCAAATAACAACCACCAACTGAATTATTCACTGGCTGTGTGCATAGATGGAAAGCATGCACAGATGTTCCTTTAACCTTATAAATTGATCTACATCTTAGACTTGGCCTTTTAAACAGCATCTTCAAAGTGTGCTCTCAGTTTAGAGCCTCAAAACAATGAAACAAAAGTGCAGCATCAGCCCGTTGGCAAACACACAGAAGAGTGAGGGGAGCCGAGGGCCGGAGCTGAGTGGGCTGAAGGGACCGGGGGCATGTTTACCTCTGCTCTCTGAGGGGCACTGCTTTAGGGTTTTAGGGGGAGTGTCTGGGCCAAAGGCTGGAGGGAAACCATCTAAAAGCTCTGGAGGAGTATGGACTTGAAGAGGAAAAAATTATATTTGTGAGAAGTAATGGCCTCCTCCAGACCCTTTTGTTTAAGTGTTGATAAAACAAAAGATAATGCTGCAATAAACTAATGCTGTGGGACAGTTTACAAACAAAATGTATATTTTTGAAATCTAGTCCTGTTTGGTAAAAAAAAATGAAGCCGGTAGTGAGATCTGTCGAACAGTAAATTCATCAAAGTCATTACTATTTACATGCATATAAACACTTCAGTCCCACTTCAATCCCATAAAACACCCTCAGTGAAACTCCTGCACCAAACACATCCAATAAACACTAGTCAGGAGAAGGAATAGATAAAGATAAAGATAAAAAAATGGATTATGTGGCAAGAGCCTTGTTAAAAGATGGGACACCATAAAAAAAAAAGTCTAAACCCTACCTGTCCTCTGCCGAAAAGAGCCTGATCAGGCATTAAAATTATAAATATTTGTATTATGTGTCAGTGTAACCATTTCACATATGAGCTGATTCTTCGAACTGTAACTATATATTTATTTAAGTCTGTGTTGGGGATAGATCTATGTATCTAATGTGACACCAATGCATGCTTTTCAGTAAATGGGAGCGTGTGAATAGGCAGCAGCAGGGAGAAAACAGGATCTGTGCTCTAAACAGCCTGCCGGATATTTAAAGGCCTTGGGGCCTGTGCTAGATTGATGTTGTTTTCCTTCAATCAAGATGCCGTGTGGGACGCGCTCATGCTCCAGTCTGCCCGCATAAACACTGTGCAGTGCCGGCAAAGGGAGGAATACAGGCCCAGACACTGCGTCTACATGATCTGTCACTGTCTCTTTTTGGATCTCATCTCTACAGAAAGATGGGACCCCATAAAAAAGAGCCCCTCATACGCATACAAGATTTCTTAAGTCATCTGACTAAAGTACACAGATCAATACAATAGACAAGGTAAAT